>CM076580.1:564936945-565316458 GCA_034641835.2 Pinus albicaulis | reverse complement strand
TCTTTGCACAGAACTTGGTTCATAGGCTAGCCGCTCATACTCTCTTATAAGGGATTCTAAAATTCACCCACATACCACTGTTACATAACTTTTAGGTGTAACACATGCTTAAGGAAGAATAATGCTTAGAGCTTGATATATCTCATCTCTGCATTATACACTTATACCAAAAGTGTCTATGCATCCAAGGCCACGAGATAATATTATACCCATTGATAATCCATGCGGCAATTTCACTTCGACTCACACATAAAACCATAGTTACGATACCTTTCATACTCTCAGTTATTTGCATTGAGCTCTCCACTGTTCTCAAAAACAATAAACAATATACAAAATCTGATTCTGGCATCATTAACCTTTTGTACTGGTGGAGATGCGGGATCAATCAATTGTTTTATCACAATGCATTTCAGGAAGACCTTTTCAATTTATTTAATCAGAGTCTCAAAGACATACTTTTCATAGTTTTACCATTCATTTATTTGCTTACCTCCAAAACAAAAGCATGCCCAACTTCAACGCTGTAGAAATTATATAACCAATGCGTTATATATCTAAGATTCTTTTGATCACACACTATTTTAACTTCATGTACAATACAGAATCTATTCCACCATTGATCATCACATGCGGAAATTAAATCAATTGCAAAGCACACATGAAACCATAAAAATTCACACACATTAACACAATTTTTTTAACGGGAAAGCCTAAATCTTTAAACCCCAACTATCTGTATATAATATATGTCATAGAGATCATGTAACAATCCTCATACAAAGCTGATCATATCAAGCTCTCAGTACAATACAATCGCTACACACTAATCATGTCCGATCTAGAAAATCCATGCACCGATCTCTGCCACCTGCTAGCCTGCCTCTACTGCACAATCCCTGCTGAAGAATGGCTCTGAATGAACTCGAAACCACCTGGATTGCACTGCACAACCCGCATTGGTATCTCTACTGAGTGTTGGATGCAATCAATGCATCACTATAGTCACAACTGATAGTCATCTTGCCCTTTCACCTATCTCTCCACTGGTCTCCACTGAAACTGTCCATGCATTGTAGTTAACTGATGTATTCTTCAGTTGATTAATGAGTTAATATTTAGTGAATTAATTAATAATTAATTCACACCACTCTCACTAGGGTATCAATCAGTTAGACTAGATACAACTAGCTCAACTGTGTCTAACTGAGTTAAACTGAACACAACTCCATCAACTACTTCTACAACTCCACCAAACTCTGTCACATGAGTTCTAACTGAAGTCCTCCATGCAATAGCTCCAGTAAACCCTTAGGAATAGCGTAATTCCTTCTGTCAGCTCCTGTGCCACATCTGTGCACTTAACCGAAGTGCTTCAAGAGAATAAGATAATGTTTAGAGTCCAAATATTATTAAGAGCTAATAATATTCGACATATATATTTTTAGAATGGAAATCTAAAAATAGATTCCACCCAATATGTCTAAAAATATAAGTCCATATATTTTTCCAACTTGACCAACCATCCACAAATAGCATCCTGCAACTCATAGAATATGATCGACATGTCTAAAAATAGACTTGCGCCAAAAATAGCCTGCGGACGCACTTAGTGAAGGCGACTCTTTTCACTAAGCTCATCATCTTGTTGAATCTCAACACTCCCTCTCAACAAGATAGGGATTATCTGCCACCGCGATCCTGTCTCTATGGTATTCGAATTTTCTCCTGGTGAGCGCCTTCGTCAGAATATCAGCATCCAGATCCTCCGTAGGAATGTAAGATAGTAACATGTTCTTCCACTGCACACAATCTCTGATATGATGGTACCAGATGTCAATGTGTTTAGATCTATCATGAAATACTGGATTAATTGAAAGTTTAATGCAACTCTGATTATCACAATATATCACAGTAGGATCTAAGTGTGAACCGAATAACCCAACCAGGATCTTCCTCATCGATATAGCCTCGCATGCAGCCAAACTTTTTGCCATGTACTCGACCTCCGCTGAACTGAGTGCCACGGATCTCTGTTTCCTGCTGTACCAAGAAATTGCTGTAGAACCGATACTGAAAATCCCTCCAGATGTGCTCTTTCTGTCCGTTGGGCCCCCTGCCCAATATGCATCCGTGAAGCCATGCAGCTTCACCTCATCCGACTGTCTGTACCACAATCCATATCCCTATGTGCCTCTGAGATATCTCAATACATGCTTTCTTGCCTTCCAAAAGAGCTTGATAGGCTTAACCATAGCTTGTGAAAGCTGGTTAACATCATAGCATCTGTTCGGTCGTGTATTGAATAGATACATGAGAAAACCAACCAACTTTCGATAAACAATGGAATCCACTACCTCTGTCGACGTAGCATCCTCTTTCCTCCAACCACCAGGAAGAGGAGTGTCGATAGGCTTGCAGCCTTGAATGTTGAACTTCTCCAGTACCTCTCGGGCATACTTGACTTGAGACACAAACAGTCCATCCTTCCACCTCCAAATTTCCAATCCCAAGAAATAATGAAGGAGGCCCAAGTCCTTCATCTCAAACTCCTTTGCAAGATGCAAATGTTTCTTCATAGTCGATCCCCTAGATCTGTGAGAAGCCCCGGGCAACAAATCTTTCCTTGTACTTCTCGATGCTCCTGTCAGCAGCTTGTTTCACTTTGTAGATCCATCTCGAACCTACCACTGATTTCCCTTCTGGCCTTGGGACAATCTCCCATGCACTGTTTCTAACAATCGAATCATACTCTTCCACCATGGCATCTACCCATGCAGGGTCCTCCACAGCTTCTTCGAAAGAGTATGGCTCTGTCAAGATACACTTGCTCATCAGAGCCATGTATCTAGTAAATCGGTCAGGTGATTGTCTCTGTTTGCGCTGTGATGTAGGGGCTCCTAAATTCTGCGCTGCATCAAGATTTAGTCACTCATCTTCTATAGTGCGCTTCCACCCTCTAATGTTTGGCGCTGCATGAGTGTTTTCTTCCACTCTATGAACCTCCTCTTATGGCTGATCCACATCCTGAGGCTCATCCTTAGGAACTAGTATCTCCTCATCTGCATGCAAGTGTAACTCCCTCTCAAGCAACAAATTCATGGCTTTCTCCTCATGAAATTTAATATCCCGTCGCACAATAGTCTTCCGACTGTCTGGAAAATACACACGATAATTGTGGGGTGTTTCTGTGTACCCCACAAATATCCCAACCTCTGCGGTTGGCTCCAGCTTCTTCCCGGCATCCTTCGTCACATGAATGTAAACAAGTGAGCCAAAAATCTTCAAATGAGAAATATCAGGCTTCTTACCAGAAAACGCCTCTTCGGGTGTACTCATGCCAAGTACTCTACGAGGACAATGGTTTTGCACATAAACCGCAGTGTTGCAAGCTTCGGCCCACAAGTATATGGGAAGGCCCTGATCATGCAACATCGTCGGTGCAGCACCCACGATCGTTATGTTCTTTCTCTCCGCAACCCCATTTTGCTATGGGTTATGAGGCGCTATGAGCTCTCTTCGAATTCCTTCTGCGCTGCAAAAGTATTTGAATTCGCCAGAGATTAATTCACCACCATTATCGCTCATAAGAGCCTTCACCTTCTTGCCTGACTCTTTCTCAACCAGTGCCTTGAACTCACAGAACTTTGAGAATGTCTCACTCTTCTTCTGCATGAAGAAGTTCCAGCACTTACGAGAAAAGTCATAAAAAAAATCACATAATACTTGTGCTTTTCTGTCGAAGCTACTGAGAAAGGTCCACACACGTCTGTGTGAATTCTCTCAAGGATCATCGTGGCGCGACTATCCTTCTCATGAAAGGTGGCTTTCACAAATTTTCCCAAAGTACATCCCTTGCACTAATCTGACTGCACAAGTGTACCCTTGGGAATCCCGATAGAAATCTGCTACAAAATTTTCAAAGCGCCATGGTGAAGATGGCCCAATCTCCTGTGCCACAATTCGCCCTCATCCCGGCTCACCACTCCTTCTGCTTTTCCTACCATTGCTACGCAACCATCTACCTACAATTGATAAAGGTTCTTAACTCGAACCCCAATCCTCCGAGTTTAACCAGTTTCCTTACTGTGCAGAAAAGCCTTTTCCTCGCTAAAGACAACATCATATCCCTTGTCTTCCAACATCGCCACAGAGATCAGATTCTTCTTCAATCCTGGAACATGCATGCCATCCTTCAAGATTAAAGGTTTTCTAGACTCCCTCTCGATGTGCACTCCAAGATCCTTCTCATCCAGATCAGTAAACAAATCTTTGTCTCTGATCATATGAAAATACGCACCACTGTCGAGAAACCACACTAATCCCATCACACTTGAGACAAAGCATGAAATCAACGAAAAATCCAACTCAAACTACAAGGCTAAGGCCTTTCCAGCTACAGATCCAGTAGCCTGTTTATTTTTCTTCTTCTATGGACAATTAGTGGCATAATGTCCATGTTGGTGACAGTGAAAGAACTTCACCTTGGACAAGTCCTGCTTCTTGCCTTTCGCACCAGATTAAGAAGGATTTTTCTTTCCCTTCCCTTTCCTTGCTTTTGCAACCAAAGCACAATTTTCTTCATCTTCATTCTTCGATGAAGATCCATCCCTGGTACCTCGCCTTATCTCCTCCCGCACAAGATCTGACCAAAGTTGCTCCCATCTTGGCAGTTTCTCTCGACCATTGACAAAGTCCTCGTAGCTATGCCAACTCTTCGAAAGCCCAAGGAGAGACAAGCTCACCAAGTCCTCTTCATCTACAGTAACTCCCACACTTCCCAGCTCATCATTGCATTGGACAAACTTCGTGAGGTACTTGGGTATACTTTCGCCTTTCTCCATTTTTATTTTTCTGAGCTTGTCTTTAAGCGCCAACTTCCTTTGGTTGCTTTTGCTTTGGAACAAGTTTATCAATGCTTTCCACATCAAGAATGGAGAAGCCTTACCATGAAGGTTGGACACTATGTGATCCTTTACACCTTCCAACAGAATTCTTCGACACTTTTTTGTCTTCTTTTTCCATGCGTCAAGTGCGGCAGCATCGCTAGAAGCAGGTTTTGGAATTTCTGCATCTATGAACTCCTTCAACCCATTGTCATCCAGCACCGCCTCCATCCTGTCCTTCCATACAATATAATTCGAGCTGCCCTCAAGGGCATACTCCAATAGCAATCCGTTGAAAGACATCTCAACTTCGACACCAAGAAAACACTGCTGCAAATTTGAATTCCACCCAATACAAAGACTCATACCACTTCCAATAATTGCAATATCTATGATCAATATCGCTCTTTGATACCATGTAGAAATTATATAACTTATGTGTTATATGTCCAAGATTCTCCTGATCTCACACTATTTTAACTTCATGCAAAATACAGAATCTATGCCACCATTGATCATTTGCGAAAATTAAATCAATATTGCAATGCACACATGAAACAATAAAAAGTTCACACACATTAACACAATTGTTTAATGGGAAAGCCTGAAGCTAAAAACCCCAACTATCTATATATAATATATGTCATACAGATCATGTAACAATTCTCATACAAAGCTGATCATATCAAGCTCTCAGTACAATACAATCGCTACACACTAATCAGGCCTGATCTTGCAAATCCATGCCTGGAAGTCTACTTTTTGCTAGCACTGCCTCTACTACGCAATTCATGCCAAATAATAGCTACGAATGAACTCAAATTCACAGCTTGCACTTTGCAATCCTCATTAGCATCTCTCACCAGGTGTTGGATGCAATCAATGCATCACCTCTAGTCACAAGCGGTAGTCATCTTGCCCTTTCACCTACCTCTCCACTGGTCTCCACTGAAACTGTCCATGCACTGTAGTTAACTGATGTATTCTTCATTTGATTAATGAGTTAATAATTAGTGAATTAATTAATAATTAATTCACACCACTCTCACTAGTGTATCAATCGGTTAGACTAGATACAACTAGCTCAACTGTGTTTAACTAAGTTAAACTGAACACAACTCCACCAACTACCTCAATAACTCCACCAAACTCTGTCGCATGAGTTCTAACTGAAGTCTCCATGCAATAGCTCCACTTAACCCTCAGGAATAGCGTAATTCCTTCTGTCAGCTCCTGTGCCACATCTGTGCACTTAACTGAAGTGCTCCAAGAGAATAAGATAATTTTTAGAGTCCAAATATTATTAAGAGCTAATAATATTCGACATATCTATTTTTAGACTGGCAATCTAAAAATAGATTCCGCCCAATATGTCTAAAAATAGAAGTCCATATATTTTTCCAACTTGACTAACCATCCACAAATAACATCCTGCAACTCATAGAATATGATCGACATGTCTAAAAATAGACATAGTCTAAAATTAGACTTGCACCAAAAATAGCCTGCGGGCCCACTTAGTGAAGGCGACTCTTTTCACTAAGCTCATCATCTTGTTGAATCTCAACAAACGCAAGCTCAAGACATCAGTAATGCTTGCTCCAATACTAACGCTGCTCCACTAATAATGCTTGGGCGTGTCGTAGAGCAACTCCTCTTTGAGTTCAATATATGCATCCTTCATTCAGTTCTTTTGTTATTAAATGAATATACACAACAAACTGATGTTATCGCAACTCATGAGAATGTTGGAAGACATGTCACCATAGAATTTTCTGTTCTTTTGTCCCTTGCTTCTTGATGTTGGTGATATGTTCCAGACTTCTGAAGATATAATCAATACAAGCCAAAAGCCCTTGATGTTATGTGAACAGTGAGTCCAAACAGGGCCTACAACTTATTGTAATATTAGACAATATATTTCAATCTAAAAGGCCCAATGACTTTAATAATGAATAGTTACATATTTAAACATAAAAACCTCGAGGCTTGATACATTCCATGCATTGGAAACTCTCACTATCAACTATACACTTTAACTTATGACACAATGGGGTATGTAGTTCAATGATAAACTCTCCATCATACTTCAGACTTATTAACATGTTCTTCGGGAAAACATCTTCAATTTGTCTACTTGAAGTTTCATAAGACATACTTCAACAAGCTTATGGTTGACTTAAGAAAGAGGCCTTAAAAGTATATCAATACTGACTTGAAAAATTCTTACATTCATATCCAAGACTACGTGATTCTTCAGCGCTCAATATAACACATTAACGAACATGAGATATTGATGCTTTGACATTTTACTGACCTTTCCATGCTTTGATAACACAACTCGACATTCTCCCGCAACCAAAACTGAATCCACACATATTATAATGCTGATAACACTGGGACTACTTCCTTGATGTATTTCTTCCATACCACCATCATGGTGCATGCCATAATATTCCGATCATGAGGACCTGTATCATACCACTGCTCCAATAATAACACTTTGGATGGATATTTGTAATGATATAATGATAATAACATTTTCTTATCCATCCTTCTTAAAATAATTTTGTTTCATTATTAATACTTGTAGTGAGACACACAGTGTAAGAATCCTCTTAGTTTCCAAGTTCATGACTAATGTTCCCTTTACCGCCATGGTTGCTTGCCTCTTTCTCTTCTTCCATCAACCTGTTGGCTATTGAATTCTTCAGGTATCCTTCTTCCTCTATAGTTCTTTGCCAGAGGAATTGTCCTTTCCCTTCCTGAAATTTTAGTTGTTCTTATTCCAAGAAACTCTTCTTTGACAACTCTTATGGGGACCTTTTATGAACTTCTCTCCCCCTGGGATGTTGCTTATTGTCTATCACTGAGTAGATATCTGCATTGCTTCCTGGAGTAGCTCCCCCTGAGACTATGATGGACTCATAATGTCATTAAAGTAATAGGTTCCCCCTTTTTCTTCTTCTTCCATACTTTGTTGGGGTTCCTCATAATGTCTGTATTTATTTTTTATTCACAGTTTGGTCTCATTTAATTTGGTTCCATCATTTGTCTAGAGTCCTTTAATGTATATGGCAGTCTGTAATCATTTTATTTGTGTCCAAGCTTGTGGCACACATAACATCTTATTTTACCTAGGTACATTTGAGCTGATGTATAACATTTTGTGCTCCTTTTTAACATAATTTACATTCAACAAGCTTATGTCCAAATTCATTGCATGCATAACAGTAGCCATGGAAATGATTTGTGTACCTAGTTATAGATTTTCCTTTCCATTTGCTTGCTTGAGGGGGTCTTCTCATTTGCTGCATATTTTGCTGGTTAAAATTGATTTGGTTTGTCTTACAATGTGTTGCTATATGTCCAGGTCTATGGCAGTTAAAACATGTAATACTTCTCAGAGGATGAAAGAATCTCCTTTGAGATCTTCCAAAATTGTTCAATTCATCTTTCGGAACAATTGAGATTTTTGCAACTGCTTGCTTCTTCTTCCCATTCTTTGCCTCTTCATTTTGCTGCTTGTTTATGTTTATTTCTTTACACATCAAGTTCTTGCTGGATTATTCTTTTGTGGATCCTTTTTGAGCTGCTTCATCATCCCTTTCAATGTCCACCTTCTTTGATTTCTCCATGGAGTCAATCTCATCTTTGAGCTGCTTACACAACCTGCTCCTTTCTTCTATCAGTCTTCTAGCTGAAATAATCTCAGATTGATGAGAGTTATCATTTTCCTTTATTACAACTTTCACAAAAGTAATAGATTTCTTATCCTCTGCCTTCGACTTGCTGGATTCTCCTTCATATCCTATCCTAACCTTTATAAGAGGACATCTTTGTGCATTCAATATCCTGTCCAAATTTTCAACACCTTTTAACTGTTGAATTTTCATTGTTACATCAGTTTGAGCCTTTTCCAATTTCTTCCTCAGACTCACCACCTCTTCTTCCAATCTTCCACATTCCTGAATTTTCTCTCTTATTTTCTGTAGCAGAATGTCTTCTAATTTCCTTGCTTCTTCTAGTTCAATCTTAAACTTAATAAAATCTTCAGAGTTGGGCTCTTCCTTAACATATTTCAGAAGGATTTCCTTCTGTTTTCTAGTCTTGAGCTTGAGTCTATAAATTTCCTTTAGGGCACTCACCAACTCCCCCTTAAATTCTACCTCACCTTCTTCTTCATATTCTAGGAGATCATATTCAAGATCATCCATACTCATTAGTGTGAATTTTGAGATTCCATCGTCATCTAGGGATTCATCTGAGCTTTTAGAGGCACTGCTATCTTGCTGGGCAAAAAAGGTTTTTCTCTTAAATTTCTTCCCTTTCTGCATATTATAGGAGCTTCTTCTCTCTTTCCCTTTAGACTGATTCTCTGTTATCTTATTGGGACATTTTGAAGCATATTTCCCCACTCTTCCACAATTAAAACACTTAGATAGAAGTTTATCTTTGTAATTGCATGTGCCTCTATCCAATCTTCTGAAAAATTTGGCTTCTTCTTCATCAGAGCATGAGCATGTACCTTCCTTTTCTTCTATGCACTTGTCTGCCTTAAAGGAAACCTCCCTCGTGTTTGAATTCCATTTATGAAGTCTCATATCATATGTTGTTAGGTTCCCAAGTAATTGGTTTCTGGTTAAGGTTTCTCAGTCTTTTGTTTCTTCTATGGAAAAAAACTTGGGATTAAACCTGGATGGTAGAGATCTCAATTTTTTCTGGACTACAACACTTTCTTTAATTTCTTCTCCTAGGCCTATCATGATATTCACAGCTTATGAAACTCTTAAGAAGAATGCAACTATATCTTCATCTTCATTCATTTTTTAAGTTTTCAAACTGAGTTCTATGTGCTTGTAGTTTGGCCATCTTCACCTTTGTATCTCCCTCATAAATATTTTCTAATGTATCCCATATTTCTTTGGCAGTATTACAATGCATTACTTCGATAAATTCTGACTCACTCAGACTGCTCAAGAGTGCATTCATTGATTTTTCATAAGCTATGAGATTTTTTTCTGCTTATTTCTCAGTGTCAGTTTCCTTTGGTGCATATTTTTCTTCCACAACAACCCAAACTTTTATTCCTAGAGACATTAAGTATGTCCTCATTCTTATTTTACAGAAAGCATAGTTTGTGCGAGTAAACAATGGGGCTTTATTTGTTGAGTGTCCTTCTAGGCTAGCCATTTTGGGGACCTAGGACATCCTTCCAGTTGTTACATTGTTACTAAAGGAACTGGCTCTGATACCAATTGATGAACCCTTAATAGGTAAACTGACAGGGGGGGTGAATTAGTTTAGTAAATTCCTGGTCATTAACACTCTTTTCATTCAACTCATTAACTACTTCATTTTATAAGCAACTTAATACATAATGAATCAGCAAATTGAATGTGTGGACATTAAATAATTAAGCAGAATAATACATCACATCAACACAAAATCATCAAGCATATAGAAAACATATATAAGTGGAAACCCATAAGGGAGAAAACCACATATTATTATTGTTGTGATTCAAAGGCAAGCTCCAACTCCTCACCACTGATTTTATGTAGGCTCCAACCTACAGGATGATACTACCTCAAATTTTTCAAGCTACAACTTGCAAGGAAGCTCCAACCCCCATCTATATTATGCAGTCCACAACCCATAGGAGGTTCCTACCTCAACCAACACCAACTGGAAATTTATAAAGCTACCACTTGAAACGGAATCACCAAATCCCATCTATTTTCTGCAGGCTACAACCCATAGGAGGCTCCTACCTCACCCAGCTCCAACTGGAAATTTATTAAGCTACAACTTGAAAGGAGACTACAATCCCCTCACTCAACATGAAATTAAAAAGTTGATTTACCTGGATATCAACTCTGTTATACTTCGTCTCCACTGTTGCCTCTTCACCCTTCATAACTACTTCATATCAGCTCCTGATATGCACAACATATCTATCAGCTCTCTCTTATTCTTCCACTCTCTAACCTTCTGCAGCTCTCTTACATTCTTCCACTCTTCTCCATTCTGCAGCTTTATAACCTTATTCTGCACACTAATATTATATCTCTTATAAAGATAACTCCTGACTGTTTGCATTATATAGGGAATACAAAGTGAACAGACCTGTCTCTCTGCATTCCACCCATTCGATTCCTTACACTTTAGTTCAAGTTATTACATCATAAATAATCATTACAACACTCATTTTAGTTTTTCCTATGCCTATGAAGACTTGCCTTTGCATCACAAAAAATATAAAATAATCAATGAATTTACATTTACAGTTAAAACAAGTATATTTCACTCAGCCCTTTCAGCTCGTGGCTTGCTGTGCATTTGTGCTTTCTTTTGTTGTCACTGTCTTTTTTGTTTCTGCAGTTATATCATAATAATTCTGCACAAATGCTTTTTGTCTGACTCGACCCAGCTGGCACATTTCCAACAGTGCCACCATATCCCCTTTTGCCCGACTCTCCCTCTTTTGCTCGTGCCTGCAGCGTTAAGCCTTCACCTTTGTCTCAACGCCTGACTCTGCCCAGAGTGTTGCTTAGTGTGACTTGACCCATGGTGTTTATCTCCTTATTACGACGACGTTCAACTTACTATGCCCTTTTCTATCTGTCGAGTCCCTTACTCGAGCCTTTTTCCCCGCATTCAGACATTCATCCATTATCAAGGCGTAACTTCTTTATTCTTTTCACGTAGTGTCGGGTATTATTCTACCCGAGTCCTTCTAGCGCATTCAATATTTTCTTCATAAATCATCGTTACCGTATCAACCATTGTTCTGCGCGAGTGTTGGGTCTTACCCGAGTCTACTGCCCGCACTCACTTTTCTTCATAAAACAACGTAGCTACAAAGAACCTTTGAATTAAAAATAAATTCCAATTAACCTTTGAACAACCTCGCGTCCGGTCCCTTTATCTCATTTCGGCGATCTAATAATTCTACATTATAAGCCTCCTCTGTTCTCCGATGCGATTTAACAAAGGAAAAACTCATACACCTAGACTTGAAATTCTTTAGGATTCAGCGTTGACCTGCATCACATCCACTTCATTATCTCACTTCACACATTGGAATTCTTATGTGTTTCTTGTTATGCATAGCTCTTCAAAACCCTGATGCGATTTCTCAAAGGGAAACCTTATACCTTCGATTTTGAAATCCTTTATAATTTTGCTTTGAGACTACATCGCATCCGATACTCTTATCGCATTTTTCACTTCGACATTTTAACATGATTCTTGAGTGCTTATCCTCCTAAGCTTGCGATGTGTGATATGCGAGCCAGGTCCACGTCCTTACCACGTCACTGCCACATCACCTTGACACATCACTGCCATGTCATCGCCATGTCACTACCACGTCATCACCACGTCACTTCCATGTCATCACAAATCAACCCATCGCAAGATCACAATTTTAACCATATCACAATGTTTGCGATTTTGCGATTTCGCAAATTGCTGCAAATACCTTATCACATGTCACAAGATTTAGCTCATAGCAATAACAAGGTTCCTCTTATCAATGCAAAATGCGATCGCATCACATTGCAAACCCCACTTCTTATCACATCGCAGCTTAAAACAATTAACTTGAGATAAATATAAAAATCGTCGATAGTGATGTGCGCTAACAATATTATGGCCAAATGCGATATAATCTGGATCGTCCGTTCTCTTGCTTTATGTCCGAGATATGATCTCGACTGTCAATCTCCACTTCACTGTATGGAACAATCTTGTTCATCCATCCTCCACTTCAATACTACGATTTGATCTTAACCATCCATCTCTCAACCTTCAACCCGGTTTGCCGACTTGACCCACGCGTTCACGAATTTCTCCATTTGTTGAATGCATTCATTACTTGTATCAACACATTCATGACTCTGCCCACTTGTGCATGACTCGACCCAGCACGTTCACGACTTGACCCAAGATTGTTTCCTTTTCTCCCTTTGCTGCCTTTGTTGCCTTGGATCCTTGATAAAGATTCTAATGTTTCTCCTTGCCTTTTTACTGCTCCTCTCTACTCCTTTTCCTTAATGATAATTCTGGTATTGATCCATGCCTCTTTTCTGCTCCTCTGCCTTGCTCCTTTGTCTCTAATTTTTCTCCTCTGCCTCTCTTTTACTCTTTGCTTCTCCTCTACCTCTCTTATATGCTTCTCCACTTAACTTTTGCCTTCTTTGCCTTATTTCTCCTTTATGCTCCAGCTGATCCTGATCTGCTCCGTTGTTCTCAATAATAATTTTGGTGTTGTTCCTTTCTTCTCCTTTTCCATCAATGAAAACATTTCCAACAACAACAACCGAGAAAGAGGAAGGAGGAAATCCATCTTGCACTCATTTCAAGAGGGAAGGTCATGATGATGATCATTGTTGGAAATTGCATCTGGAAATGAAACCAAAGATATTTGGTGGAAATTAGGGAAACTAGAATATGGTGGCAACCACGCAACATGACCTTGGATCTGATTCTGGTGACGAGACATTGATCACAACAGTGGGTGCACAAGGTAATGTTTCTCTTCAAGCTAATTATGAATAACATGCAAGTAGAAGTTCTTCGAATGAGCCTTTTAATAATGAATGAAAGAGAATTGAATTTTTCCACATTAGAGTCATTATAAAACATACTAAAGTGGAAACCTTGTTTGATTTGGGTTCACATGAAAAATTCATTTCAAAATCCTTGGTTAAAAAGTTAGGCTTAGAGACCAAGCCTCATCCAAGACCATACCCGCTTGGTTGGGTGTGTGATAAAGAAAATTTACGTGTAACCAAGCAGTGTAGAGCTATATTTTTGATTGCTTCCAAACTAGTTGATGAGGTATATCTTGATGTTGTGCCTTTGGATATTTGTGGTATTTTATTTGGGAGTCTGTATCTATATGACATGAAAGAAGTTTTCTTTCGACATGATAACACGTACCACATCACAAAAGATGGGGTTGAATACATTGTTATATCTCATCATACCAAAGTCAGCGCCAGTATTGTAAGTGCGGGACAAATGAAGAGATTGGCGAATTCCAGCAAAGGGTGTGTTATTGCCTAAATCTACCTTAGGCTAAAAAAAGGCAGAGTTCAGGGTAACATCAAACCACGCTTAGTCTGGTAGCTAGCCCTACCAGATCAGGAGAGGGCTCTCTCCGGGTCAATCTCAACAAAAATAAATGATGGGGCTTGAGATGACTTGAAATAAAAGCTAATTTTAGGCTAGGTATATAAGTAAAGGAGTTTTATTTTGATTTTGGGGGTTTTGTTGGAAACAAAGGGAAAGGCAGTTTTGATTTCGGGTATGAGGCCTAGTTTTTGCAGAGTTCTGAATGGGGCAAGGAAGGCAATTGTTTTGATGTTTTGGATTGAATGAATGGATAGTTCAGACCGATGAGGAGCTGAAGAGGGCAAGAGGCTTTCAAGAATCCTCTTCAAATAGATGAAAACATGGAAAATTAAACAAAAATGAAGGCAGAGCAAAGCAATCTAATGAATTCCACCTTTATCACTCATTTGTTTAATTTAAGAAGAAAGGAGAAGGGAAATGATACACATAAACATCAATGAAATTACAATCACATAGAGAAACACACCATCAAAACACAGAGCCACATGGATCCCAAAGAGTGCTGCAAACCCTGGTCTATTCCTTTGCCAAAATTGCAGAGATGAAATGTACAATGAAGTGCCAAGCAATCCCAAGTGTCCAACCCTGAAAATGACTGAAGAACTACAAGATATAGACATGCCTAACTCATCCCCATGCCTCTAGGGGTCGATCTCACAACTCTAGGAGCTGTTTCAACCATATCTAAACTAAGAACTGGAAAATAGGCAATGAAACAACTTGCCTCTATATGATAGGAAACTGATTCATTCACTCACATTTCACGTTTTGGTGAATGAATCTACTTGGATGAGTAAAAATGTGCCAAAATTAAATCAAATTCATGAAATTAAATCAAGTTACATCAAGAGTTACATGAAAAATTCAAACAAGCCAAAACTAGGCGAAAATCTGAGCTACTGAGTGAAAAATAGGCCAAATTTCCCAATGCGCCGCGTCTGAAATCTCTATGCATAGCACAACTTTGAGGCTGATTTTGAGGGCCTTCCTGAAGTCCAAATTGAGTGTAGGATAGCTCGTTGGAAATACCTACATGTCTACTTTCCAACCCAAGTGGAATTTATGAATTTGGTTGCCATTTTCCCTTCCAAAAATCCAATCTCCCAACACTGCTTCCTGTGTGTCCAAAAAGTGGCAGAAAGGCGATTTTTGAGGTGTTTTTGATCCTTTAGGCAACCCAGAAATTGTCAAAATTATTAGGTAATGTGTAGGCATGCATAAATTTTCATGAAAAATCTATAAATTCAAAGTTTTCCTCCAAAGGAGCTTCCAATTATAAGCGCGCGCCAAGTGGCGCTATGCGTCGGGCGGAAAAATCTGTGTTTAGGCCAAAAAATTCAAAATTGACAAAAAGTTTCCCAAATTTCTTGAAATTTGGGCTGAATGTCCACCATCAAGCACTATGCTAGGCCAAAGAAGCTTTAGCCAAAATTTGGATTCTATCATGCCTTTTGCGACGCTTTAGTGCCCTTCTTAGCCTTGCTTTTAGGATCTTGATCCTCGCTTTGCAAACATGATTTCGTGCCCAATAGTGGTTATTCATGTGCCTGAGCATGTTCTTTTCTTTGTTTTCCTTCTCCAACAGCTTCTCAAGATGAATATTGACCCTCTCAAGCCAAGTCTCTCTATCAGCCTCAATCTCCCGCTCAATGGGTGTCATCTCTATTTGGCTTCTTTGGGTAGCTTGCCAGTTCTCACGGATGTTTTGCAACTCCATGATTGTTTGTTGATATTCTAAATGTTTGTTTCACTGCTACAAGTAGTTTATGATCCATTGGGCTCTCTGCAATTTGACGGTTAATGTGTCGATCTCCACCTTCTGCTCCTGAATAGTCTCCCTCAACTTTGAGGTTGGAGAGCTCGAATCCTCATCAATAAGTATGAAATCAGTATCCTGGCCTCCTGAAGGGCCCTCATCCTGCATAGGCCTCTTACCTCTATCATGTACCTGTACCTCTACTGCTGATGACGGCAACGAGATCCCTTCCACCCCAGGTGGAGATAGTACTCGTCGGGTTGCTGCAAATAATACTCTGGTGCCTCCCTGATAAGTAACAAACACTGGCACACTGATAGGCTCTGTCTCGTGACCTTCAAGCTGATGTGAAGGTTCACCCGCATCATGAACAACCTCTGGAGGAACTTGAGGTGTTGTGAAGAAATCACAGGAAATGAAATCCTCCCATGAAATGCCCTGCAATCCAAGCTGATGTACAACCACGATCTTGATGAGTGCATAGTGATAAATATTGTTGTACTGCTACTCGGGAGTTTTCTTCTGCACAAGAGTGGTCATTCTCTCGATATTTCGGCACATGAAATAAGGTATGTTCATCATCCTCACTCTGGTGAAATGCATCAATAACCTGATGTGGTAGGCATAGAGGCATGAAAACCGGCCCTCACAACTCAAATATCTGATAATAAGTTTCATCAGAGGCACATAGGATTCCTTTAGGAACCGGAATGGGAACACCCTGCTGAGCTGCCTCACAAAGCTAGGCCTGATGTATGGTTCATAATGCACTCTGTCCACCTGCTGTCTTTTGTTCCATTTTTCACCCACATTCGGTATTCCGGTTGCTTGAGAAATGGTTTCTGGTGTCAAAGTGAAATTTACACCAGCAAGAGTTACCTGACCATCATGTAAATGCAATACAAACAAACGAGCCAACTCCTGATGATGATGAATCCTAGCAATCATCTCACAATACTGATAGCATGACTGCTCTCGAAAACATGCCATGGCAAGTGGGCATGCCTGCAATTGAGTCAATGAGGTGGGCTCTTCTCTCACATGTTTGCCACCTTTACGAGGCCTTCTAGGTGCATGTAGCTCAGTGGTAGAATCACTATCTCTGTCATAGGATGTATCAGTGTCTGTCTCCATGATGTCCATGCAAGGTTCATGTTGGCTTATATGAGAGGAAACTGAGAATTTGGTGCTTTGTTTCAATTGCCAAATATGTGTCAAAGGGGAGGGAGTGTAGGAGAAATAGGGAAGTGGGAACAATGGGGTTTAATCAAGTGGAATTTACCTTTTGGAATTTTGACAAATGTAAGGACAATGGACAACCACTTGACTGTTTGGGAAACTTGGGGTTTGGGAATTTTTATAAGTGAAATGAGAAAGGGAGAGTGATAGAAATGAAATGACTTAGGGATAGGGATAATGGGAATGAGATGATATGAGTGGCATTAGGGATGTAAGGGGATATGGGATGTATTGATAGTATAACAGTGAGAGGAGGAATAAACAGTGAGAAATGAACAATTTTGGCACCAAAACAAATTTTAAAACTTCAACTTCAAAACCCTAAGGAGGCACTTCAACAAGAGGATAGGGTTTATAGTTTTGGCATTCAAATTCTCCAAAATGCATTTTCAAATACTTGTAAATGACAACTACGGTCTCACATGAACTTACTTGGATAAATTAGACCGAGCGATTTGGAATTTTTTAGAGGCAATGACAAAAATTTGGGTGTCGGCCCTGTGCGCCGCGACATTGGCCCAGTGCACCATGACCCTTGTATGTGCTGTGTTGGAACAAAAATGCACAATGGTGAGCGGCCTTATGCGCCACGCTCAACCAGTGCGCCGCGCCCAACGCCCAGTGCGTCGCGACAGTAAACTTCACCCACGGTCCGCCATTCAAACACTGTTTCGCCCTCCACGATTTGTCTTTGGCTCTTTGATGACTTTGGCGTGCAAATGAAGTTTTGCATTTGGAAAGATATTATATATACAAAGGATTTTGATTTTTTGATTTGGAAAACCCACTTTGTAAAGTTTGAAAAATTTGGCACCTTTCACATAAACTCTGTTTTTGTTTCCTTTGTGGTTTTTGAGCTGAATGATGAATCTCTTGTCTGTTCTTGCAGGGATAGTTGGCATGGGATTTTAGAAAAGGTTACCGGGAGCTGGCAGAAGAACTTTGCTAGACTTTTGAGGCCATTACAATTTATTACAAAAGGATAAAATGAACATTTTTATCAAGCATTATGACGATGAAATTTTTGCAATCAAAACCTATTTCAAACCTCCCTCATGTGCCTGCTGACATTATTAGTCATTTTGAAGACTAAATTAACGAAACCCTAGACCTAATGAGAATAAAACCCTAAAATGACTCTTGGCTGACCAAGAGACGAAACATGACTGCAAATGACTATAAATGATTTTGATAGATAGACACAGACCAACAGGTACATGATATGAGGGATATGAGTGACAAGACCCTACCGTCAGATGATCCATGCTCCTAATGGAATGCAGCTGACTGAATTGAATGAGACACCTAAAATGAAATGCAACAAGAGAAATTTGATCTCTGACGGAGGGATGAAGATACCGACTCTAACATTGGCTCCAATGGGGATGGTAGCTCCTTGGAGGTGCCAAGAACTATAGATTTATGGGAGAGTAGGAAGTGCCTTCGTCCATTGGGCTATGGAGTCCATAACTTCGACAAATCATGACTCATTTATTGACTTGAAAATTTGACTCAAACTGACTCAGTTTTGAAACTAAAATGACTGAAAAACCTGACTCGAAAAACACAAACCAAAGCTGAAATCAATCTTGAGAGTTGTAGCCTTCACTTCGGGCCCCAAACTGAAGAAAAGATCATAGCACACACTTTCTCTGAAACTATATTGACACTGAAAAAAATGACTCAAGACCTACTTAACTGAAATTTGTACTTACAAATCTTTTTAATGGCAGAAATCCACCAAGATTTGAGGGCTTCAAATCATGATGACAACCAACTGCCCACTGATGAAATATGTACAATCATGTGTAGTGAGCCTTCCAATGTAACCAATCCAGCAGATGGCTACATACCGAAATTCGGCTCTCACTTTTCTCGAGCAGGTAGAACGATGTACATGTAGGCAACTCACAATAACCACTGAAACCAAGGCTTATGATAACGAACCAGGCAACATTTATCTTTTCTAATGCTTGCAAAAGAATTCCGAAGGGATCTTGAAAATCCTGAAGCACTAGCTTGTCTTGAGATCCAGCAGCAAAAATACAAGCACTCCCTTCATTATGATCTTAAAGAACAATTGATTGCTGAGTGATAGGAAGGCACAGAGAGGTATAAGCTTCTACCATCTGAGTGTTAGCTGTAAATTCCCTGACCCTGAGAAATTCTGGCATATTTTCTCTCTCAAGCTCATATTCCTCAACTTCATGGTCTAGGTCATTCTTAAACAGAAAACAATCTTCAAGATTATCAAACATGACAGCCTTATCATCTTCATGAAAGAAAATATTATCTGTTTGCTGATCTATAAAGCTAATTACAAGACCGTCATCATTTTAAAAAGAGGAAGAAGTTTCACCAACACTTTCTTGACCATGTGGGCACTGCAAATCTGCTTTAGCTTGGGCTGTAACATGACCTTTCAGGAGTTGATCTATCTCATCTTCAGACAAAGGAGATAATACTTTTTGTTTTCTTTTGCTCAAACAGTGATTGTCTTCATGAAATAACATTTTAAAACATGAAAAACCTGAATGATAGTCCTTAATTCCCTGATCTTCTGAAATTTGAAAACATTGTTGATCATCTTCATATGACATGGCAATCAAATTATCATTTATCACTGAGTTATTGAAAGAAGATTTTTCACTTACTTGAACAAAGATCTCATCTTGTTTTTCATGAACTGATTGGATTACCTCCTCATGAAGGCTTTGTTCTAATGAAATGAGAACATTTGGATCAATAACTTTGTCTTCTTCATTCCAGATGATCTCAACAACAGAGCTCTCCTTCATGGGATTCAGCACAAGGTATTCTTGATCATCACGATCTGAATCTAGATCTGAAATAGCTGACTTGACTTTATCACATTCTGAAATTGAAACTTGACTTTCCTACATATTGTCTTCTTCTATGGACAGATCTGAAACAAAACCTTCTCTTTCATCATTTTCCATTGTACTAAGATCTTGATCCTGCTGCAAAGTTTCCTGAGCATCTTGATGGGTATCCTCTAAGTTCTCTTTATGCTGCTAAAATGGATTTTCGTACAGAGCCTCCATGATCTCATCATCCATGAAGTCATCATCTTCATAAAATTTTTCAAGATTTTCAATAAAACTATGAACATGGCTACAACAGTTCTAAACTAAAGTTAAGGATGGATAAGATTCTTTATACCTTTCAAAGAACATGGTATGAAAATCCTTTAAACAGTAAATACAAGCAGGCGGCAAACTTTCATACCAAGATCGGGCTTCACCTTCTAGAGTGGCCATGAATATCTTCATCAAGAAATCTTCAGGAAAATCAACCTTCAACTTGCGAATATGTATGTGAAATCTAACCAGATGTAAAGCAGCATCCTTCCTATCATCATCTTTAAACGTAGACAAATTCCTTTGCCAATCTACCTTAGGAATTTTATTTGGAAAACCTGAAATATGATCTTGGCTCATGGGAGCATACCTTCAATCCAGCGAAACCATTTTGATAAGAATGAATTCACCAAGAAATTTCTCAGGCTACTGATTCTTGAAGAGTAGAGTCGCCATAAAAATTCTGAAACTTGGGATTCTTCGACACTGGAGTCGCCAGGTGAATGATTTCAGCCTTGCGGTGTCTGATCATTGTCCACCATCAACAATCAGATCTAACTTGATACATGTACTGGGGCAATTTGCAAGTCAAATGTTACGTTTATAAAACTAGACCGGAGATTGACTGAAGCAGCGTTTATCTATTTTCGCTAATGCAAAGCAAGAGTGTTTCGAAGGCTACCTGGCATAACTTCAGGCTCCGTCTGTAGCTTATAAAACGAATAACACTAACAAGCAAACCATTTTTCCCCAGTATGGTCACCACTGTGTTATGGCCTAAATCTACCTCAGGCTGAAGGAAGGCAGAGTTCAGGGTAACATCAAACCACGCTTAATCTAGTAGCTAGCCCTACCAGATCGGGAGAGGGCTCTCTCCTTGTCAATCTCGCAAAAATAATCAATGAGGCTTGAGATGACTTAAAATAAAGGTTGATTTTAGGCTAGGTATATATGTGAAAGAGTTTGATTTGATTTTTGCAGGTGTTTGTTGGATCAAAGGGAAAGGCAGATTTTGGGTTTGGGGATGAGGCCTAGTTTTTGCAGGGTTCTGAATGGGGCAAGGAAGGAAATTGTTTTGATTCTTTGGGTTGAATGAATGGATAGTTCAGACCAGTGAGGAGCTGAAGAGGGAAAGAGGCTTTCAAGAATCCTCTTCAAATAGATGAAAACATGGAAAATTAAACAAAACTCAAGGCAGAGCAAAGCAATCTAATGAATTCCACCTTTATAACTTGTTTGTTTAATTTGAGAAGAAAGGAGAAGGAAAATGATACACATGAAACTTCAGTAAACTTACAATCACAGAGAGAAACACACCATAAAAACATAGAGCCACATGGATCCCAAAGAGTGCTGCAAACCCTGGTCTATTCCTTTGCCAAAATTGCAGAGATGAAATGTACAATGAAGTGCCAAGCAATCCAAAGTGTCCAACCCTGAAAATGACTGAAGAAATACAAGATATAGACCAGCCTAACTCATCCCCATGCCTATAGGGGTCGAGCTCACCATTCTAGGATCTATTTCAACAAGATCTAAACTAAGAACTGGAAAATAGGCAATGAAACAGCTTGCCTCTATAAGATAGGAAACTGATTCATTCATTTACATTTCACTTTTTGGTGAATGAATCTACTTGAATGAGTAAAAATGTGCCAAAATTACATCAAAGTCATGAAATTGCATCAAGTTACATCAGGAGTTTCACATTTGGAGATAAAAATTCAAACTGGCCAAAACTAGGCGAAAATCTGAACTGCTGAGTGAAAATTGAGCCAAATTTCCCAATGCGCCGCACCTGAAATCTCTATGCATAGCGCCACTTTGAGGCTGATTTTGAGGGCCTTCCCGAAGTGAAAATGGAGCACAAGATAGCTCGTTGGAAATATATACCTGTATAATTTCCAACACAAGTGGAATTTCTGAATTTGGTTTCCATTTTCCCCTCCAAAAATCAAATCTCCCAACACTGCTTCATGTGTGTCCAAAAAGTGGCAAAAAGGTCATTTTTAAGGGGTTTTTGACCCTTCGGGCAACCCAAAACTTGTCAAAATCCTTAGGTAATGGATAGGAATGCATAAATTTTGATGAAAAATCTAGAAATACAAGGTTTTATTCAAGAGGAGCTGCCAATTATAAGCGCGCGCCAAGTGGCGCTACACGTCAGGCACGAAAATCTTTTTTAAGGCCAAAAATTTCAAAATTGACAAAAAGTTTCTCAAATTTCTTGAAATTTGGGCTGAATGTCCACCATCAAGTGTTATGCTGGGCCAAAGAAGCTTCAGCCAAAATTTGGAGTCTATCATGCCTTTTGTGACGCTTTAGTGCCTTCTTTAGTCTTTCTTTCAGGATCTTGATCCTCGCTTTGCAAACATGATTTCGCACCCAATAATGGTTCTTCATATGCCTTAGCATGTTCTTTTCCTGGTTTTCCTTTTCCAATAGCTTCTCAAGATGAATATTGACCCTCTCAAGCCAATTCTCTCTATCAGCCTCAATCTCTCGCTCAATGGATGTCATCTCGGTTTGGCTTCTTTGGGCAGCTTGCCGGTTTTCATGGATGTTTTGCAACTCCATGATTGTTTGTTGATCTTCCAACTGTTTGTTTCACTGCTCCAGGTATTTTATGATCCATTGGGCTCTCTTCAACTTGATGGTCAATGTGTCTATCTCCGCCTTCTGCTCCTGAATGGTCTCTCTCAACTTTGAGCTTGGAGAGCTCAAATCCTCATCAATCAATATGAAACCTGTGTCTTGGCCTCCTGAAGGGCCCTCATCCTGCATAGGCCTCTTACCTATGTCTTGTACCTATACCTGTATTTCTGATGACGGCAACGAGACCCCTTCCACACCAGGTGGAGATAGTACTCGTCGGGCTGCTGCAAATAATCCTCTAATGCCTCTCTGATAAGTGACATATGTCGGCACACTATTAGTCTCTGCCTCCTAATCTCCATACTGATGTGAAGGTTCACCTGCATCATGGACAACCTCCGGAGGAACCTGAGGAGCTATGAATAAATCATGGGAAATGAAATCCTCCCATGAAATACCCTGCAATCCAAGCTGATGTACAACCACGATCTTGATGAGTGCATAGTGATAAATATTGTTGTACTGCTGCTCGGGAGTTTTCTTCTGCACAAGAGTGGTCATTCTCTCGATATTTCGGCACATGAAATAAGGAATGTTCATCATCCTCACTCTGGTGAAATGCATCAATAACCTGATGTGGTAGGCATAGAGGCGTGAAAACCGGCCCTCACAACTGAAATATCTGATAATGAGTTTCATCAGAGGCGCATAGGATTCCTTTAGGAACCGGAATGGAAACACCCTGCTGAGTTGCCTCACAAAGCTAGGCCTGATGTATGGTTCATAATGCACTCTGTCCACCTGCTGTCTTTTGTTCCACTGTTCACCCACATTCGGTATCCCGGTTGCTTGAGAAATGGTTTCTGGTGTCAAAGTGAAATTTACACCAGCAAGAGTTACCTGACCATCATGTAAATGCAATACAAACAAACGAGCCAAATCTCGATGATGATGAATCCTAGCAATCATTTCACAATACTGATAGCATGACTGTTCTCGAAAACATGCCATGGCAAATGGGCAAGCCTGCAATTGAGTCAATGAGGTGGGCTCTTCTCTCACATGTTTGCCACCTTTACGAGGCCTTCTAGGTGCATGTAGATCAGTGGTAGAATCACTATCTCTATCATATGATGTGTCAGTGTTTGTCTCCATGATGTCCATGCAAGGTGTATGTTGGCTTATATGAGTGGAAAATGAGAATTTGGTGCTTTGTTTCAATTGCCAAATATGTGTCAAAGGGGAGGGACTGTAGGAGAAATAGGGCAGTGGGGACTATGGGGTTTAATCAAGTGATATTTTTCCTTTTGGAATTTTGACAAATGTAGGGACAATGGACAGCCACTTGACTGTTTGGGAAACTTGGGGTTTGGGAATTTTTATAAGTGAGATGGGAAAGGGAGAGTGATAGAAATGAAATGACTTAGGGATAGGGATAATGGGAATGAGATGATATGAGTGGCTTTAGGGATGTAAGGGGATAGGGGATGTATTGATAGTATAACAGTGAGAGGAGGAATAAACAGTGAGGAATGAACAAGTTTTGGCACCAAAACAAATTTTAAAACTTCAGCTTCAAAACCCTAAGGAGGCACTTCAACAAGAGGATAGGGTTTATAGTTTTGGCATTCAAATTCTCCAAAATGCATTTTCAAATACTTGTAAATGACAACTACAGTCTCACATGAACTTACTTGGACAAATTAGACTGAGCAATTTGGAATTTTTTGGAGGCAATGACAAAAATTTGGGTGTCGACCCTGTGCGTCGCAACAATGGCCTAGTGTGCCACGGCCGTTGTATGCGCTGTGCCAGTTTAAAAATGCACAGTGGTGAGCGGCCTTATGCGCCGCGCTCAACCAGTGCGCCGCGCCCAACGCCCAATGCGTCGCGACAGTAAACTTCACCCACAGTCCGCCCTTCAAACACTATTTCGCCCTCCACGATTTGTCTTTGGCTCTTTTATGACTTTGGCGTGCAAATGAAGTCTTGAATTTGAAAAGATCTTATATATACAAAGGATTTTGATTTTTTATTTGGAAAACCCACTTTGTAAAGTCTGAAAACTTTGACACTTTTCACATAAACTCTGTTTTTGTTTCCTTTGTGATTTTTGAGCTGAATGATGAACTTCTTGTCTGTCTTTGCAGGGATAGTTGGCATGGGATTTTAGCAAAGGTGACTAGGGCTGCGCCTGAAGAAATTTACAACTGAAAAAAAAATTAATTTTTACATTGCATTTATTACAAAAGATGAAATAGACGATTTTTCTTCAAAACAGAGTTTTGAAGAGAAATCATTATCAAGCATTATAACGATGAAATTTTTGCAATGAAACCTTATTTGAAGCTTCCTCACGTGCCTACTGACACTATTAGACATTCTGAAGACTAAATTAATGAAACCCTAGACCTAATGAGACTAAAAACCCTAAAATGACTTTTTGTTGACCAAGAGACCAAAATGACTGTAAATGATTGTAAATGATTTTAATGAACAGACACGGACTAGAAGGTACATGACATGAGGGATATGAGTGACAAGACCCTACCATCAGATGATCCATGCTCCTAATGGAAATGTAGTTGACCGAACTGAATGAGAACCTAAAATGAAATGCACACAAGAGAAATTGATCTCTCGACGGAGGGATGAAGATACCAACCTAACAGACGACAATATAACATCTTCTCCCTCTCTGATAAGTACTTCTTCTTGACGATCCTCTCAAAATCATCCCAAATCAATTCTTCCTCCTGAATTTTCTTGACATTATTTAGATCTTCCCACCAGATATTTTCTTTCCCTTTGAGACTAAAGGTGGCTATGTTTCCTTTCATATTCTATGAAGAGATATGGAATCTAAATAATTTCTTCATCCCAAGAAATTATTCCTCTACATCTTCTGACTTCTTCATCTCTCAGTCAAATGTAGGAGGCTTCACTTTCTTCAAATCCTCAGGTAAATACTCCCTCCTCCTATAAGGATGATGACGATAATGAATGTTACGATGTCTCCTACATGAGGAACTAAAATGATGTCCATACATACCATTCTTCCTATCAGGTGTGTCCAATTATCTGTCACCTTTGACTATGTCTCCTCTATCCAACCATTATCTAGACCGAGATATGCTACCATAGGCTCCACTTTTTTTTCTTCCTTATCTTGACTGATTCTCAACTATCACTATTTTTGAAACTCTGACAAGCTCTAAAGAATTGATGCATTAACCTCTGCCTACTTCTCCTGAGCCCTTGCAATTCTTTCCTGAGCCTTAACCATCCTGTCAATGTCTACTTTGTAACTCTTGATCTCTTCCCTCAATCTCCTCAATGTATCTACTATACCAGGAGAATACTCTTCTGCTTGTTGCCCGACTGATCTACAAGGAGAGTCACCGGAACTATAGTCTACCATTTTCCTTATCACATTTCATTCTCTTCTTCCAAAAATTGTACCATGTTATATAAACCAAGTAGGTATCAAAATCAAATCCATACCTCAATGATGTTCAGGGGATGTTTATCTCATCTGACTGATCAATCCACATTAGCATGTACCATAAACATATCCATGTAATAACATAACATCACAAAAACATCATGCACAACCATACCAAATGTATAACATCACCCCATGCATGACAACCATAACCTTGATAACATCAAAATTTACCCAAGGAGAGAGAAACCATGCTCTGATACCACCCTGTAATGTGCCTCCTCCAACATTTACCCACTTTCACTGGCATACCCAGGTAAACATGATTTTAGGGGCTACTATGAGAATAATAAACCTCCTATTTGGCCTTAAGGAAATGGAGCCTACAACTTAATACCTTACTGAATTACCTCAAATGCCACAGGATCTCCAGGAGTAACCCAACCCCTCTTGGTGTCCAGTCTCTGAGACAAGTCACTTTTTCCCTGAGCTAGAGCCCCATTCACTCTCTTTCCACGTCCTTCATGTGACTATGGGTCCCCAAACGCTCCCATAAGCCTACCTCCATGCAACTATGGACTTTTATGCTTAGTTCTATGCCAAAAACTTTGAATTTTGGACCACTTTTTCAAGGCCAGGGCTTAGGTCTCTGCACAGATTTTAGTGAAAATTTTAGATTTCATAAATGGCATACAAAAAATTCTTGTAAAACAAAAACTGAAATGACGACTTGACATGACCATCCCTAATAGAGACTGACATTTTTTTAAACACTTGGTGAATATATAACCTAAAGGTCATGAATGTAATTCTCAACATAAGGGATGAAAACATATCTGAGGTTTAACAAGAAGGGTCATCACCTTCTCACATTAGCAATCATAACACCAATTAGGTCTCACATTCATTATTCATTTAGTTACAAGTAAAAACATTAACAAATCCATGACTAAGATCTTTCATAAAACCATTCTTATAGCCAACATATAAACAAATAAATAACAATAAGTGAACATCCATTAAGGCCACATAATAACTAGTACAATTCCTCATAAAAATCATGAAAAACATAGATTTTATTAAACATATGAAAATGTTGGTCAGGTTCAGGACTTCCACGTTCCACCCGACCATAGATTGGTTGAACCAAATATTTATTTCAGCCAATCACCCCCATTCCATATTCCAAGCATGAATTGGGATCTCATGGGATAAACCAATCCAAAGACAACCAAGGGAATCAAGAGGTTAAACCACGTCCACCCTCTCCATACCATGATCTCAAAAAAAAAAGTGTATAGATCATAAAACCAAACTGAGCTTGGATGCCTTACAATTTATTCACCAATACCTTGAGTAATCTTCTGGTCTGCACCCTCAGTCTTTACCGTGTAATCCTAAATTAATCTTCTCGCCTCTTTCAAATTGTAATCTATTGTGAGAAGCATTAAAGGTTACTCTATTGAACTGAACTGAAACTAAATATAATGCAGCAAAAATTAAAAATTATTGTGATTGGACTAAATTAAAAAATCTATTCTATGGGAAAAATTGAAATTCTAATTCTTCTTGTAGGAAATTGAAATATTATAAATTCTTTTGAAAATCAAAATTTGATTCTACTCAACAGAAGAATAAATCTAATTCTAATTACTTTTGCAAAATAGCAAACTAATATTTAACTTAGAAGGCCCTTCAATAATGTGTGGATTTATGATTTAGAATTTCTTTGTGCATTACTCATGAAATCAAAAAGAAAACAATCTAAATAAAGCAAACTATGAAAAGAAATTGTTTTTTTCTAAGTTTATGAGCACTCAACCTATTCAAAAACTTTGAAAATTAAATTAGAAATCAACAGACAAAATGCTTATAAAAAACATCAATGAATTGAAGTGAAGAAAGGACTATTCATCAAATGAATTAAAATTAACATAGCAAGAAACTAGACTAATCTTACATCTCTCCAGGGGGGCCTCCTATTGCGCGCAAGTATGAAATTGGATGTCAAACTGTTTATTCACACATTGACCACCATAGGAACAAAGTATTTTTATTAAATGTTGAAGTATTTATGTTTTATTAAATTTGACAAGAATAACAATGTTTATTACTTCTCCTTAGGCCCTTTTGTAATCCTCTATTAAAAAAAATTCTTAAGAGCCATAAGCGGAGAAGCAAGTTTCTACTTTGACAACGAAGAAATTAACTGAAATCAAAGAATTTCTTCTATTGATTTTGTGCCGGAAGATAAAATGATGGGAATATTTTGATTTGACATATAAACTTCAAATTCTTCTTGTCCAAATCCACGCTCGATTGATGATTCCACAAACCTCCAAATCCTGCACATCGTTGGAATTTTATAACCAGAGTGGACTTTTGGTTTGATCATTATATCTCTCAAACTGGGTGCCTTTCTGGATCACTGTGATAGGTGCATTTCCATGTGTTTATCATTTTCCATCTATATATATCCTTTATTCCCTCTCCAATGCACTATTACTTGTCTAAACATGGATGTAGTTGTCGAATCTTCAGTTAGCTGTAGAATGCATGCAATTCGGTAGCGATAGGAGTATTTTGATTAAATTTCATAAAGAAATAGTAGATTCTAAACTAGGAATGATTGATACCTTTTATGATATTTGAGAATATCTGAACTGACCTTTGAACATGTAAATTTAGCAAAACTATCATGAAAATTATGAAAAGGAAACCAAAAAGGGTTGTAAAAAAGAAGACAATTTTGGATTGAAAGGTCACATTATAGCCATTATCACATATATCACAAGCTTTGGATTGAAGGTAACATTATAATAATTATCACATATCTATCTCACACTAGGTAGGTTGTGCTTGATTCCATCTACATACAATACATTCTTATCTTTAGTCTTTTAATCAAGACTAACTATGTCCCTTCCTTTAATTTTTGTTGGAGCATTGTTGTCGAGCATGACATTGTTCCCTCTATATTTTTCTTTTAGAGACAAGAATTTACTTTTATCCCTATTCATATGCTTTAAATATTAACTATCCACGTATCCTTTGTTTTCTTGATCAAGTTCCGACAGAGAAATTCCACATTCCATGCTCTTTCTAGTCTTACATTTCCAATTCTTCTTATGCTTTTGAAAATCTAGTTTCCAAGCATTATGGGACTTAGATGAGTACTAAAATATGCTTCTACATTCACTCACCTTGTGCCAAAAATTATTACATTTGAACCATTCAAAATCATTCATCAAGGGAGAGAAGTGATTTATATTTCTGGAGTGAGAGCTTTGAGATCTACAATGTTGATACTTAATGTATCTGAAATTTTCATCTCTTTCAAATTTGGTTATTCCAAAATCAACAACCTTATGTATAAATATATGAAATTTATAAAAATGACCATAAAATATATTAAAGAACCTGAAATTGGAAATTTTGTGAGTTTTTTCATGAAGGTACCTCTTTTGTCTTGTTGATTGATTCATTCTTCGTTGGTATGGCTCCTTTGAGAAGTTGGAAATATTCTTCCTGTTATGGGCTCCTCTCTTTCCTACTACCTTTTTATACTCATTAATTATTTCTTGAAGCATATTTGGATAGTTACGAGGTTCCTGAAATCCTGCTAACATGAAGTTCATCTCTCTCATAGAATATTCATGTGGTCTAAAATATCCTAGGCCTGTATTGTTTTCTGGATATCTTTGGTTGTTCAGAATCTGATCTAGATTTCTTGTTCCTTATGCAAAATTTTCATTTACACCCTTCTCGGTCTATATTCTCTCAAGATCCATTCTCAGAGAGACAACTTCTACCTCGAGACTCTGACAATTTTCTTTTGTTCATAGTTTAAATCATTAAGACTTCTTATTTTTGTTTAAATTATTCTAATTTGACTTTCAAAGGCACAAATTATTCTTTGCATGTATATTATATTATGGCCTTCTTTGCTTTGAACAACTCCTTATTTAGATGTATATTCCCTTCTTATATCTCTCAAATGTTTTTTGTTTTTATTATAGTCGAAGAGCTAAGTTGTCCTTACTTATAATGGCTTCTTCAAGTTTTTCTTTCTCATACAAAAAAAAAAACCTCATTGCTTGAGTTATATCTACCTTATTTAGCACATTGAAACTATTCTTTTAGCTCCCTATTCTTTCTTCTAGCCTTCTTTAACTCATTAAGATCACTAATGAGTTCCCCTAAAAATCCAATACTCCTACATCTCCATCTTATTGTTCAAATTCTGTAGTATTTTTTTTTTTGGAGTCTACTCCAAATGCCACGAGTAACCACTCATATGACTCATCCCCTTAGGATTTTCTTCTATGTGACTCTGGTGTCGAGAAATCCTCTTTGGATTAGAGCCCCTTATTATTAAAGAGCCTATTCTTTTGATGTTTTTGAGGCTTCCCTCTAAAATTATGATCATCTTCCTTTTTTTCCTTTCTTTGTAAGGGAACTTCGACAAATTTTTTCCAAATCTTCCATAGTCAAAGCATTTTAAGGGAAGCTTCCCTTTATACTTTCCTAAGTCATGCTTTAGTTTCCTATCAAAATGAGTGAACTCCTTATCACAATCACAACTAGAGAAACCCTGATGGTTGCAAGAGGTTCACAAAACTCTTATAGAGTACTTTTCCTCTTGGAATTCCTTGCATGGTTGAATTGTTAGCTTGCTCCTTTTCCACTTCTCTGATTTTCTTATCATAATCCTCTTGTTTCATCAACCTGACATTGATAACAAATGGATTTGGCAGACCTTTCTGCCTTAAAATATCAAACTTCATCATGAATCTGGTTATGGAAAGCTCCATGTTATAGCACTTTTCTTCAAGTTTTATCATTAAGTTCCTCTTAGAAATCACCTTTCTTACTTCAAGAATTGGTTCTATCCTATCACTAATTCCAATCTCTTCTAATTCCTGCTTATTCTTGGAATTAACAAAAATAATTATTTCGTTAGCCTCTTCTGGCTTTTTACCAAGTTCTTCCTTGATTTTTTGAATGGCTTCACTTGCTGCTTTAATTAGATCCTTCTGCTCATAAATAACTTGAATGGATGGCAAAATATCATTTACAGGTTCAATAATATTGGCCCACAGTTGCTTCTTGGCTTGAGCAAGTGGTTCTTTCAATGTTAACTCTTTCTCTAGCTTTTGTAATTTCTCACTAAATATGTTTGTCTTTTGTACTTCATTCTTGTGCATGATCTGCACTAGTTTATTCTCATCCTCTAGAATTTTTAACTTTTCTTTAAGTCTATTTATTTCATTATTCTAGATGGACATTTCTTGCATTGCTTTAACTAGTTTACTTGCTTCATCACTAGGCTGTGTTGCTGTTGTAGATTACTCTGTAGCTAAAGTAGTTGTTGATGTAATGAGAAGTTATGTAGCTACTGGAATTGATGGGACCAATGAATCTACTAAAGTAGAAGGAACTTTTGTAGTGACTGTAGGAATAACAGTGACAGAGACTGCTTCCCTGCTGGCCTTTTTCTCCTGGACTAACTTATCCATTTCATGTTCCATTTCTTTCAATTAGGTAGTTAACTGAAGAATGAGGTTCATCATCTCATATTTTTGGCTTGCATCCTGTAATACTTCTTTGGCTTGTGGATGTTTAGTAGGAGGAAATTTGAGATATTTATTCAATGTAGCAATGTCTGCATTCTTTTTCTTGATGAGTTCATTTGCAACTTTGACATTATTTGGATCATATCCTACTTCAATAACCAAATCTTCTACTAATTTAATTCTATTATCTTTAGCCTCTGAGGATGAATTTTCTAGCTGTAGCTATCCTCTGATGTTATCTAGAGTATTTTTCAGCTTCTATACACTCATGGCTTTTTTTGTCATGGTAGAATACTACATTTCACCAACTTGTTTGTGAAATTATATTTGGTCTATAGGATGAATATATTTGGCTTGAACTTCATATGATGTATTTTTATAATCTGAATATGACTTAGGATGCTTCATTGTTGGATGTAAGAAATTCATCTGCATCTTCCTGGTCCTGTAGTCAAATTCTGAAAGTAACTTGCATTCGTCACTTGGTATCTGCTTCCATTGTTGGGAATAACTATTTTCTTTTAATGCCTCATTCCTGAGCTTGATTTATTTGTACTTCGGTATAATATCTTGCTCTTTATCTACTGGCTTACTTGATGAAGACACTTCAACACTATGCTTCTTTTGAATTATTTGAGTGTTAGATGTTGAAGGCTGGTGAGTTTCCTCTGAAACTGTCGTAGGTGCATTGTCTTTTACCACTGTGTATATGTCAATATTCTCAACTATTTCAACTTGTTCAGTTACAAGATCTAATTTGGGATTCTTCCTCTACATAAGTTTGAAAATTTTTTCAGTGGTATTCTGAGCTGAGTATGATCCTTCTTCTCTTGGCCTTTTACAGTTTCTATCCTGTGGGGCTAGAGTCTGCAAGATGGAACTAGTATCACCTTACTTCTCTGCCTCTTTTAAAGTGTTCTCCAACCATTCAGACTGACTGGAGTACTTCTCAATGTATGTCTTCGATTCACGGACAAAAGGAGCTAACTTAAATTTAATCCCGATTTTTCTAATAATTCCTAAAGGATCATAATTCCATTTGAAGCTTTCACTGAACCTGAATTCTTGAAGATACTTTTCTGCCTATTGACCAGCTCTCCTATTATTGCAGATGAAGGGACCAATATGGTTTTTTTATTTTAAATTGTGTTATCTTCTTGGTTGATATAAATTTAACTTCATCAGAGTTAAGAATCTACCGGATATACTCAAATGCAAATAACCTCATTGGCAGGCATTTTGGAAATTTATATGGGGTTAGCTAACAACCATAAACTCTAATATCTATGTGGTTTTGGTAAAGATACTAATCTCCTGTCTTACTGTCTTCTGATAACTGCAAGACCTTTTTTATCTCATCACTGACTCTTGCTTGACTATTGTTGTTCAGAATGTTGACAATTAGATAGATCAATAAGTCAATGAAGTCTTTGTATGTGAAATCTGTGGAATATTTCCTAATTAGTGAAGTCCAAAATATTACTGACTGTGGATTACCTTCAACATCCAATTTTAGACGGTTGATAGCAAATCTTTCATATTGAAAATATAAGAACTTGTGAAACAATACTAATGAATATTTGAAACACCCTTCTCTCGTAATTTAATCATCTACTCATGGATTGTATTAGAGAGGTAATAGGAAAAATTGAATATAGAAGTAGGAGGCTGAACAGGGGAGAAAATAGACAGAAAACCTAGGATTGAATCATCAACATGCTCATCAGTGAAATAACCCAAAATACAAGAGAACATTGTAATGATATGTCTGATTCTCTCAGAGAATATAGCATCTAGATAAGAAGGATTAGTCTTGGGAGTTTCTACTGATGAGGGGAAAAATGTTTGGAATATCTCAAATATCTTGGGGAAGTCCAGATTCAGATATAACTGAGTAAGGGTCTCAATAAACAGAGGGATTTCATAAGGCCTAGGTTGAATTTGCAGCATCTAGTTTATTGATTCAACTATGATGGTAAATAAAATCTCTTTTGCAGGGGTTACAAGGGCTCTTTGGTCAGGAAAATAATTGGTTTTACAGATTCTGATAACCTCCAGACATTGGAAGGTCCATGAAACAATATACTTGGGAAAATTAGACTCCCAAGGGTTAACATCATCAGCTTGGTCAATTGATTTATCATGGCTCCAGCAGTGGAGCTGAAGGAGGTTAAACTCAGTGACAGGGTCACTTATTTTAAATTATCTATCTACCAGAGGAGTATGTTCCACATCAAAAACTGGTGGTTGTAGGGGATTGACCATTACAATGCCTTGGGAAGCCATTATTTTTTTTATTTTACGAAATAATTACTCTCTGTGATAAAAAATAGTCTTAGGCCTTTAAAATATTGTGGAAAGAATATTACAGTTTGTAGAAAGGGTTTTTAAAGGCAACAGTGGCTTTGTATGGTCTACAAAGGCTTTCAAATTGGTTCAACTAACTTGTTACTTTCTTTTTGTAAGTACAGGCCTTAGTATTTTAGGAATACCTGGAAAAACGAAGCTTTCATTTTGCAGAAAGGTTCTCTGGGGGTAGCGTAGGATTTGTGAGGCTTTAATAGTGTTTATAATGCTTCAAATAGGTTCTGTAATGTTTCTGGTGTTAAAAGGACTTGAATTATGTTGAAATTTGGCTTAAAACAAGGTCGGAAGCGTTGTTTTAGCTCTAAAATGGGTCGGCAAGGTTCCTTTCCGCAAATTGTAGCAGAATAATGGTGGAAATTCATGGAAATGGTGGTCTTTATGTTTTAACCAACATTGATTACACTTTAATTCGTGGGGTTAATTTCAAATGGGAGCGGTGGTTTTCCTAATGGGCGGAATAAACAATCAATTGGTTTTCGCATTGTGAAAAGCGGGTTGGCTGTAATATTTTGGAGGATGCGATGGAATCAGGGGATGCCATGTAGCAGGGAGAAGGGCTGAAAAAACAGCTCATTTCACAAGGTGTAGGTGATGTTAATGTTTTGATAGTCAAGGATGCGAAATAAGCTATTGGCAATTGGATCAAGGGAATGAGATCGGACGGATGGGAGAATGAGAGGGATCCATCGGGGATTGGATAGGCGGAACCCAGTGATAATTATGCGATGTGGTTTAATGTATATGAAAATTGTTCAGAAATATACAATGGGCATGGTTTAAACTATAGGGATAAGGTTTATATGAACTAGAGTTATAATGTAGGCCCAGCATATATCAAATGCAGGGAAAATTAAACTCTAGGTTATAAATACAATAAGGGGTTGGGGAAATATAATTAAGCGGGAATTAATATACTACGGGGTAAATATGTATAAAGAGGAGTTAATGCAATAAATTTAAATAAGGGATTAATATAAATGGGGGGTTAAATGAATATGAATAAATTTAATTAAATATATTAAACGGGGTTAATATGAAATATGATGCGGGAATGTATATATCAGCGGGATATAAAATACACTAAGTTTTAATGTAAAAACTGATATCGGGAAGGATTTGTTATAATGGGGCCTGATATATAAATTTAACCATTTAGACTTAGGATAAGGGGATTTTTGGGGTATTTTGAATGAAAAGGAAAGTTAGTAAAGAGATTTTTACTTTTCCAAAGGTAATGTGCTTTTTTAACTAAGGAAAAGGGGTTTTTATAAGGAAAATAAGTGAAGTAATGGGGAAAAGGTAAAACTGAATGGCAAGGGGTATTTTTACAAGGGAAATGAATTTAGAAGGAAGTTAGTAATATGAAATTACCATTTTCTACTATCCATGCCTTGTGAAAAGTGCTTCTGCCTACCCATCGTCTACCGTAACATTTTTTTCTTCATTTATTTGGGTGCATTTAAGCTTGCAGACCCTTTTTATTTTTCTTTTAAAAAAGAAAAATATCTAATTCTAACCTTATGACTTCCAATGGCTTAGATTAAACTGTTGAGATAATTTAGTATTCTCTACCTAACTACTGATCTACGAAGATTAAACAGTTTGGCTAGATCTTTATCCTCTAACTATCAACATGAAATTTAAAGCATGAATAATCAAGATTAAGTTGTTTGACTATCATGAATTGTGGAATTTTTGACAAGCTACACACAATCTTATTTTGAAAATTAAAGTTAATACTAGTGGCATTTGAATTTGCATCACTTTCAGATATATTTTATCTTTTTTTTGGTGGGGTTCATTTTTTATATTCTTTTTGATCTTTTTCTTTCAGTCCTTTGATTTTGCTTTTAGGATTTACCCTCTTTATATTATTTAATATGGGAAAACAATTTGCAGAAAGAAAATTATGTACATATTACAAGACTAAAACATAGTTAATTCAAAATTATGAATCCTATTATTATAGGACCCTAACAGTAACTCCACATGGGGATGGAATTTCCTGATGAAATGTTAAGAACCTTAAGACCAGTAGCCTTTGAACTTTGACTGTACTTTCCTTGGAACAGTTTTCTGAGCTCTGCTTTATTCATAGTTATGATATTTTATCTTTCAAACTTAGGGCCTTATCTTCGGGCTTCAAAATTGCAAGAAAAATATCCAATCCAATCTATGCTTTGCAATGTTATGTACATTGAGAAAATTAAACAAAATGAACTATTGGTTATTCTGGAGAAAATTAATGCTTCAACATTCTACCATTAACAGTTCCACCTGGCAGATCTGATCCATCTAACTCCTTCAAAAAGAATGTATTATTACCTCTATAACCATAAATGATATAAGGACCTTTCCATAGAAAATCGAATTTACCATGTTTACCTTTTTCTTCTCTTCTTGAATCCAATTTAAGCACTTTAACACTTATGTAAAATTCATCTTCGTTTGTTTTGTTTTCAAATATCATTCTGATTTTATCTTGGATAACTTTTGATTTGACATAGGCTTCTTCCCTGGTTTGCTACAAGTGTATAGTCTAATTTATCCTTCTCTGGATATCATTGGGTTCTACCTGCAATTCTTGGATCATCTTCATCACTGGTACTCCTAAAGAGGATGTAAAAACAACAACCATTCCATATACTAACCGATAGGGAGATGTACCAATGGACTTCTTTGTGGTGATTCTGTATGGCCATAAGGCATTAACTAACCTTTTGTTCCATGTCTTTTTGTTGTCTTCTAACAGTTTTTTGATAATATTAACCAAGCTTTTTTTTGAGGATTCTGCAAGTCCATTACCCTGAGGGTAATAAGGGGTGGAATGGCCAAGGTTTATGTGATATTTTTTACAGAATTCAATCATTTTCTTAGACTTGAAAGCAACTGCATTATCAGTAATAAGCTTTTGGGAGCATCCAAATCTAGATAATATATTGTTTTCAAGAAATGATATGATGACAGAATCAGTGGCCTGTCTAGAATTAGGGGAATTTTGAGGTATAAAATGGGCCTCGTAAGGAAATTATGAAATAATAGTGGAATTAATTAAATAAGATTTGATTACATCATCAAATTTTGGAGGGAAAAAATAAAAAACTACTTTTTCAACTAGTAGTTTCAACTTATCTCTGAAATTTTTTACTCAAATTTCGAGCAGGAGTACTTATTAGATGAAAAATTTAATTCCTCATCCAAGGAGTACCAATATTGCATATTTTTTATGGATCCTACTACACGAAAAATGAGAAATACATGAAAAACATGATTGCAATCACATTTCTTATTGTATTTCTCATTTTTCGTGTAGCAAAGTCCATCAAAAGTATGCAACATGGGTACTCCTTGGATCAGGAATTAAATTTTTCATCCAACGAGTACTCTTCTCGAAATTTGAGTAAAAAATTTGGGAGATAAGTTGAAAATACGAGTTGAAAAAGTAGTTTTATTATTTTATTATTTTTTAAAAATTTTACCCTTTTACTTAAAAAATGGTAAATCATCCCCCATGATTGACAGAATAATATTTAATCCTATTGGTTCTTATAAAAATTATTTTGGTTGTACATTTTTCTTAGGGGGCCCATTTTAGACCTGAAATTCCCCTAATGAAGCAATGGCTTCTATCCACTTGGTGAAATAGTCAGTTGCTGTCAAAATCCATTTATGTTAGGCTGAGGAGGGTGGGTGAATTTCACCAATGATGTCTAAACCCCATAGCTAAATTGGCATTTATGTGGATATGGGTTTGAGGGGAAAAGGTAACATTTTTTCTTCCCTTCAAAGATCTCGCATTTGTGACAGGAGGTCACATACTTTCCTACATCTGCAAAAAGAGTGGGCTAGTAAAGACCTGCCCTCAAGATCTTATCAGCAATTAATTTCAAGTATAGGTGTCCTCCACAATCACGTGCATGAAACTCATCCATAACTTTATCAGCTTCATCTTTTAGTAAACATTTTAATAAAATTCCACCATGATATTTTGAAAATAGAGCATTATCTATGATACAATATTTCATTGCTTTTTACTTTAGGAATCTACCTTTAGTTCTAGACAATCCAGCAGGAGCTTGTAAGTTTAGTAAAACAAATATGATATCCACCTACCAAGGTGAACTAGAAAAGCTTCACTGATATGTGGAGTCGACATCTCTTCTTGATCATCTAATTGAGTAATAAAATTTATATCTAAGGCCTGACAGTTCAATTCAACCTTGAGTTTGGCTAAACCTTGGCCTTTAATGAGTTTGGTGGGCTTAATTTCAATCTCATATTCCAAAATAGTGGAAATCCATTTGCCTCTCTTACCATTAGGCCCATTCTGAATCAAAATGTCCTTTACTATTGAATTTGGGACATATGTAATGATGTGTGACTATAAAATATACACTCTGAAATATTTAATAGCCTTTACTAAAGCAAGTGCTTGTTTTTCCATTATGCTATACTTTAGTGTGGCATCTCTTAGGTATTTTCTGAAAAAACAATGGGTTGTTCATAACCCTGATCATTCTTTTGCAGCAAGACTATTGTAATGGAATGTTCTGAAGCAAACGAAAAAATAATAAATCTTTTTTGAAATCGGGACTTATTAGGACTTGTGTTCTTGTAAGGGCTTGTTTGATTGATTCAAAGGATTGTTTGGCCTGTACTATCCATTTAAGGGTTGAATCTTTCTTTAACATGTTATTCACTTCTCTAATTAATTATTCTAAATTTGAAATGAATCTTCTGAGGAAATTGATTTTACCTAAGAAAGCCTGTAATTCCTTGATATTTCTAGGATGACTTATGTTCAAAATGGCCTCTATTCTAGATAGATCTATCCTAATTCCCTCTTTTGAAATTATGTGTCCTAATAGTTTACCTTCTTCAAGTCCAAAGAGTGTCCTTTTGGGATTTAAAGAAATGCCAAATTTTCTGAATTTAATAAACACTTTTCTTAGATGATCTAGATGTTCATTGTCTGTTTTTGGGAATATTGTTATATCATCTACATAAATGACAAGAAAATCATGATTTTTTTTGGCAAAATCTATGTCTGTAGCTCTCTGGAATGTAGTTCCTACATTCATTAATACAAAATGCATTTTCAAATACATGAAAGTACCCCAAGGAGTAGTAAATGTTGTCTTTGGTTGGTCTTCTACCTGAACTAAGATTTGATTATACCTAGAGAATCCATCAAGTAATGAAATCCTGGATGATCCTATGACCCTCTATAAAACATGATCCATTTTGGGGAGGGGATAGTTATATTTTAGGGACACTTTATTTAAGTTCAGGAAATCAACACAACGTTTGATTTCCCCTGTTTTATTCCAAGTGGGAGCTAAGTTTGAAACCCAATCAGAATATCTAATAGGTACAATGATTTGTGCTTCATACATCTTTTTTACTTCTTTTTCAATAAAAGGCATAAGAACTAGATTGATTCTCCTAAGATTTTGTTTAAATGGTTTATGATCTTATTTTATGGGTATTTTGTGTTGAATGATACTGGTGTCATAAGATTAAAGGTCTTCATAACTCCATGCAAACACATCTTGAAATTCCTTAAACAAAGCTATGTATTTTAGTTTTTCTTCTTGAGGTAATGCTTTGGAAATTTTGATAAGCTTAGGTTTTTGTTGTATTCCTATATTACATTATCTTATTGGTTTCATTTTTTGTTTTTTTGCAACATTATTTGAATCAAAAATATATTCTAATGGGGCTAATCCCTTAGGCACAAAGTTATTTTTAAGGTTTAAAATCTCAAAATCATCATTTATTATTTCTTCTATTTCTGCAGTTTCTAATTTATCTATTTCTACTTGACTGAATTTAGTAGGTGCAGTTCAATCTAAATTATTTACATATATCTCACTATCTATAGTTTCATCTATTGTACAATCTGTATCTATGTTACAATTTTGGAATTCTCCCTTAGCATTCATAAAGTTGTAGATTTGAGTATCCTATGTAAAAATTTTCCAATATTTCAAGTTGTCTGGTATAGTAAGCCTGTGTCTTACCTCTGGTACATATTGCAGGTGCTAGCAAAAGTAGCTAAAGTGTGTGCCTGCATATTCTATTTCCTATGAATTACAACAAAGTCAATTTCAAAAATTTATTTAATCAGATCTAAAATTGTTTCTCTGTGTTGGGTTAATCTAGGATTATACACAAAACAATTTCCTTTGATTTGTTTTATGATTAAGTCATAGTCTCCCATTATATAAACTATTTTACCTCCTAGATTTTTAACATTGTGCAGTTTTAAGATTAAAGCTTCATACTCTGCCATGTTGTTTGTACATTTAAATTTTAATCTAAAGGCATAACCTTCTGAATGATTGTTTTCCATGTTGTGAATCCAAACTCCTGCTCCTGCTCCTAATTTGTTCACTGAACCATCAAAATATAAGTGCCACATTGATTCATGAAATATATTGTCACTGTCAACTTCTTTATGTTTCTTTTTTAATGTTGTATTTTTATCTATGCCAGAATCTAAATTACATAAAATTAAAGAATCCATATCAGAGTGTACAGGATAAATAAGATAGTTTTGTGGTTGTTCTGTACTATTGACCATGTATTTCATTAGATTTTCTATGTAAATATTTTTGGGTTGACCAAATACTAAAACTGTGGCATAACACATGTCTAATTGTAGATATCCCTGCATTTTTTCCCCCCATGAGTGAGATAATAGCATTCCACACTTTGGAGGGATATTAGCTACTACAATATCCATAACTATACTATTTCCTGGGTATCGGACTAAAGTGACACATAAATAATTTATTAAACTAAGACATTTAACTTTTCTAGAATCAAAAGAGAAATGATATTTATATGGTCTAGTGATATCCAGATTCAAAGTTTCCATAATGGATTTTGGTACTAAATTGTGGGATGCTCTTGAATATAGCATAGCATTGTGTAAAATTTGATCATGAATACTCAAGCTAATGTAGAAAGGAGGAACACCACCTTCTTGATGTTTTCCATTTACCTCTGGGCCAAAAAGTAGTTCTGGTTGATCATCGTTTAGATTAACAAAGTCTTATCCTTCATTTATGTTCAATGTTTCAGTGATCTATGATTTGTATAAATCATGTTTTACGAACTCTGTTAAAGGAATTGGTATTTTTAGTTTGGAAATTTCATTTTGGATGTTAAATGGTGCTTGTGTTTTTCCTAATTGAAATATTTATTCTTTACTAACTGTAGTTTGAGTGCTTTTCTCTTATTATCTACATTTGGTTTTTATTTTTGTGTTTCCACTATTTTACTATTTTCAATTTTCTTTTGTGGAACAGTTTTAGTAGTAGTGATAGTTTTGGCAACTTTTGAAGTTTCGACAACTATTTTGGCAGCAGTTGTTTTAAGATCGGCTGATTTTTTTATCAGTGGCAGGTTAGCAGCAACATATTTTTTAGGATCAGATGATGTTTGAACAATAGTATCTGTGATATCTACAATTTTAGGATTGGGTGCAATTTTTGGACTAGAAATTTTCTGATTAGGACTGGAATTTTTCTAAGTTGAACTAGAGTTTTGTTGGGTTTCCCTTGGGAGAATTTATATTACTTTGGTTGTAGGAGCTTATGTTTTTTTCTTGGTCTGAGTTTGGGTTTTTTTCTTAGTAGGGGATTCTACATTTTTCTTACTCCTAATGTTATATTTCTTGTGAACTTCATTAATGGAAAATTCATAACCTTGCTTATAATCAAAGAATCTCTAGATTCTAATTGTAACTGTTGAAGCATGTATAATTCCTGTTCTTCTTGTGTAAGAAAAATAGTATTATCATCATTGATTTCCATTAAGTTAATTTGAGTGTCTTGTTCTTCTTCACCTTGGTGAGAACTTTCAGCATAGTTCTCTTGGAAAGGTGGTCTTATTTGTTGATTAGGTGTTGATTCTCTATATTAACCAGTGCTGGAATTCTTTCTAAATTTTGGATTTCTTATTTGAGGACCTTGTTTATTATCCCACTGTGGTTTCCTTTCCATATTTTCTAATATATCCATCATTTTTTCCATAGCTTTTTCTAAGCTATGTATTTTACTATCTGATGTAGATGGTTCTTCCATTTCTTATTTACTCTTCTTTCATTTCTCATTCTGGCTATCTTAGCTAACAAATTTTCTTCTACGCTAACTGCATTTATTTGCATTTTTTGTAGTGTTTCTAGGTTTATTTCTCTCAATTGGTATAACCTATCCATATCAAAACCATCAGGGAATTTTATTAAAGCTAGATCTAGTGGGGGTTTGATGTTTGCAAGAATAGAATTATAGATGTTGTTGAATCTAGTACAATAGTCCTGAACTGACTCATTAGGAGCTCTTCTAATGTGTTCATATTCAGATAAAATTTGTAAGGGATTCTTCTTTTTCTCCCATCTATTGATAAACAATCTATGGAAAGCTTCTAAATCAGCAATATGATTGGCAGGTAAAGCTTTAAACCAATTTTTTACTTCTCCAGCTAAATTTTGGGCAAACAGTCTCATTTGAACACCAGCTTCATCAATTTCATGAAATTCAAAGTAATCAGTCGTTTTCTTAACATGTTTTTGTGCAGTGTATTGACCATTTCCATCAAATTGAAGGATTTTGCTTTGGTAATCTTGGGGCATGGCATGTAATTGAGCTGGTAGGACCAATGGGGCATATCTGCCTGCCATGGCTAAAATTATAGCTTGGCTAGGAGGTAAATGTGTGGCGCTAGGTGATGAGGTTGAAGTAATTGCAGATGATCTTGGGATACTAGATGATGTGCTTGGAAATGATGTTGAAGTACTTGAAAATGTAGCAGCAGTGCTAAAATTTGAACTTGAAGTATTTGGAGATGGAAATAAAACTCTAGGTTGAAGACGAAGCTTAGGGATGAATGATTCAGTGGAATGAAGTGTAGCGAATGTAATAGATGAGGTGGTACTAAATAAAGATGAATTTACAGACTCTGAATGAATGGTAAAAGGCTTAGGGGTATAAGAAGATAAATCAGTCAATTCAACAGAATGTTGAAAATAGACTTCATCAATTTCCTTAATCAAAGTTGCAGCCAAAGCATCAAGATTATCAAAAGGTTCCAGAGCTTGTTGATCTGAATTTACTGAAATAGTTTCCTTCTTAGTTTCAATGAATGAAATGAAATCGGGATCTATTACACTATCATATATGGAACTTTCTGAATTAGTTCTAAACAAATATTGTTCAAAAGATAAATAAAATTCAATGTCTTTTCAACTTGATAATTGTTTGGGAAGGGAATTTGCTTTGATTAATTGACTTGTACTTCCTAAAATTTCTACTTTTTTATTTTTCTTTAAAATTCTGTTAGGATCATCTACTATTATAGCAGGTTCTAGATAAGGATGAGACCTGGTATAGTAGGTTCTTCTGGAAGCCAAAATTTTAGTTTTTTATGAAAAGTTCCTTAACAACCCTAAAACAACCTTAAGGTGAAAAGATAAATAAAATTATTTCTTTTAAGTTTTATTTTAAACACTGAGGACTGATCTCCCCAACAGAGTCGCCAGTATGTTATCACTCCAATAATACTTAGTGTTGTTAATCTTTTGTTTTAAATAATATTAGAGGTAACCACAAACCTACTTTTAAGCTTAGGATCTAGCCTTCCTAATGCTCAGAGAGGGCTCTCTCTATATGATTTAACTTTGTTGTTTTTAGTTGATTTTTGGTTATTTATGTAAGATTGATTGGGTTTTTTATCTTGATTTGGTTTGGTGGTGGAATCAATAATTCAGATGGATAGATGTAGGTCTATATTCCATTGGGCTAATGGATTCAATGTATCAAGCAACAAAGTAGAATCAACATTCTAAAGGGAAGTGTTCACAGGGAAAGATAGCTAAGCTATTTTAGATCTTTAGGCTGGATGATGAAATGGTTTCTATCGGGATGAGAGAGAAATTAAGGATTCTCAGATCCATATAATGAGGGAAATGATAGAGGTCAATCGAAACTAGGGAGAAATTAAGAATTCCCTGATCTAGATATCAGTAGAAAACATGAAAATGAAATAATAGTTCAAGACAGTGTGTTTTTAAAAAAGTTCTAAAATCATGTTCCTGTTATACATTTAGATTTATAAAACATGCAAGTATGTGAAAAACTTCAGAAAATAACATAGAACAATTGAAATTACTTTACTGAAGTGGCCCAACACATGAATCCTGTAATATAATACCTTTATTTCTCAATCTAGTCTGCTGACCTGAAAATGATACAAATAACCCTCTCGTATAGATCAATGTAACTATTGAAATGTTTAGCAATCCAAAATCCACACACAATACTTCGAATTGTAAAGTATTTATACAAAAAACTAATACAAAATATCCTAAACTGACTTAGGAATTATTCAAGGAATACAAAATATATTCATGCAAGAAGATAGAGACATCTATATAACTAATGCAAGTTGTCCCTGCTTTTATTGATTTTGTTTGTTTGTTGTTTGATATTTTTCTAATTTCTCTCTTACTATTTCTCAACGAAGGTTGTCTTTTAGGCAATTGAGTGTCCTTTACGCTGGTTGTTTTTCACTCTACTTTGTGATTTATGTTTTGAATTTAAACTCGGACTTTCATCTGATACTATCTAACTTTAAATGATACTCTTTAATTGTCTTTGTTTGCACTTTGACCTTTGACTCTTCTTTTACTGTTTTACCTTTCACTTTCAAAGTAAATCAATCAAATTTTCCCAATCTTCTGCATTTCGTAACTTAATTTTCAGCATTATTATAAAGATTTCATCGGCTTCTATGTACTTGCAAATGTAGGTTTGTTGATGAATAAATGTTTTACCTCATGTTGTAGGTAAAATAGGTTCTCTAAAATCTTATAGAGTAATTTTCATGTTGGAATTCCTTGCATGGCTGAATTGTTCGCTTGTTCCTTTGCCACTTCTCTGAGTTTCTTATCATAATCTTCTTGTCTCATCAACCTATCATTGATAACCAATGGATTTGGTAAGCCTTTCTACCTCAAAATATCAAACTTCATCATGAATCTGGTTATGGCAAGCTCCATGTTCTGACACTTTTCTTCTAACTGTACCATCAAGTTCCTTTTAGACCTTTCTAACTTCAAGAATTGTTTCCGTTCTATCACTAATTCCAATTTCTTCAAATTCCTGCTTATTCTTGGAATTAAGAAACTTAATGATTTCATTAGCCTTTTCTGGCTTCTTACCAAGTTCTTCTTTGATTTTCTGTATGGCTTCACTTTCTGCTTTGATTAAATCCTTTTGTTCATAAATAACCTGAATGGATGGCCAAATATCATTGACAAAGTCAATGATATTGGCCCACAGCTATTGCTTGGCTTGGGCAAGTGGTTCTTTCAATGTCAATTATTTCTCTAACTTCTGTAATTTCTCATCCAATCTATTTGTCTTCTGTACTTCATTATTGTGCATGATCTGTACTAGTTTCTTCTCATCCTCTAGACTTTTTTTTTTTCTTTAATTCGATTTATTTCATTAGTCTGGATGGACATTTCTTGCATTGATTTAACTAGTTTACCTGCTTCATCACTAGGTTGTGTTTCCATTGTAGATGACTCTGATTCTGAAGTAGTTGATGATGAAATGGGAAGTGATGTAGCTACTGGAACTGATGGGGGCAATGATTTTGCTAAGGTAGAAGGAACAGTAGTAGTGACTGTAGGAATAACAGTGACAAGGATTTCTTCTGAGCTGGACTTTTTCTCCTGCACTAACTTATCCATCTCATTTTCCATTTCTTTCAATTATGAAGTTAAATTAAGAATGAGGTTCATCATCTCATCTTTTTGGCTTGCATCCTGTAATACTTTGGCCTATGGATGCTTAGTAGGAGGCAATTTGTGCTGCTTATTTAATGCAACAATGTTTGCATTCTTTTTCTTTATGATTTCTTCTTCAACTTTGACATTCTTGGGATCATATCATACTTCAATAACCAAATCTTCCAGTAATTTAATTCTATTATCTTTAGCCTGTGAGGATGTTTTTTCTAGCTTTAGCTGACCTCTAATGTTCTCTAGAGTATTTTTTAGCTTATGTACACTCATGGCTTTGTTGGTCATGGTAGAATATGACATTTCACCATCTTGCTTGTGAAATCCTATCTGGTCTATAGGATGAATATATTTTTCTTGAAATTCATATGATGTCTTTTTATAATCTGTTGATGACTTAGGATGTTTCACTATTGGCTACAAGAAATTCATCTGCATCTTTCTGGTCTTGTAGTCAAATTTCGAAAGTAACCTTCTTTGGTCACTTGTTATCTGCTTCCAGTATTTGGCATACGTATAAGCTTTTAATGCCTTATTTCTGAGCCTTATTTCCTTGTACTTCTGCATGATATCCTATTATTTTCTATTGGATTACTTGATGAAGACACTTCAACACTATGTTGTTTCTAAATAATCAAAGTGTTTGACGTCGAAGGCTGGTGAGTTTCCTCTAAAACTTATGTAGGTGCATTGTCTTTTACCACTGTATATGTATCAACGATCTCAATAGTTTCCACTTGTTCAGTTATAGGATTTAATTTGGGCTTCTTCCTGTACATCAATTTAAATTTTGTTTCAGTGGTTGTTTGTGCTAAGTATGATCCTTCTTCTCTTTCTCTCTTAGAGTTCCTATCCTATGGGGCTGGATTTTGCAAGATGGAACTAGTATCACCTTGCTTCTCTGCCTCTTTCAAAGTGTTCTCCAACCATTCAGACCGATTGGAGTACTTCTCTATTTCTGGCTTAGACTCGTGTACAAAAGGAGTTAACTTAAACTTGATTCTTAACTTGCTAATAACTCCTAAAGGATCATAATTCCATTTGAAACTTTGATTGAACTTAAATTCCTGAAGAAACTATTGTGCATGTTGTCTAGCAGTCTTGTTATTGCAGATGAAGGGGCCAATCTGGTTTTTTATCATAAACTGTGTTTCCTTCTCGGCTGATAGAAAGTTAACTTCATCAGAGTTAAGAATATTCCTAATATACTCAAGTGAAAATAACCTCATTGCGAGGTATTTTGGAAGTTTATATGGGGTTAGCTGACAACCATAAACTCTAATCTCTGTGTACTTTTGGTAAAGATACCAATCTCATGTATTATTGTGTTCTGATAATTGCAATACCTTTTTAATCTCATCACTGACTCTTGGTTGAATTTTGTTGTTCAACATGTTGACAATTAGACAGATGAATGAGTTAATGAAGTCTTTATATGTGAACTCCATAGAATATTTCTTGATTAATGAAGTCCAAAATATTACTGACTGTGGATTACCTTCAACAGCAATTTTTTGAAGGTTGATGGCAAATTTTTCAGATTGAAGGTATAAGAACATGTGGAATAGAATAGATGAATACTTGAAGACACCTTCTTCAGGCATTTTAACAATTTGTTCATGGATTGTATCAGAGAGGTACTGGGAAAAATTGAATATAGAAGTAGGAGGCTGACCAGGGGAGAAAATAGAAATAAAACCTAAGACTGAAGCATCAACATGCTCATCAGTGAAATAACACAGAATAACATACAACATGCTAATAATATGCCTGGTTCTCTCAGAGAATATAGCAAATGGGTAAGGAGGATTAGTCTTGGGAGTTTCTATTGATGAGGGAATGAATGTTCGAAATATCTGGAACCTCTTGGGGAAGTACAGATTCAGATATAACTGATTAAGGGTCTCAATAAACAGAGGGGTTTCATCAGGCCCAGGATTAATTTACAGCATCTGATTTATTGATTCAGTTGTGATAGTGAATAAAATCTCTTTATCAGGGGTTATTAGGGCCCTTTGTTCAGGCAAATAATTGGTTTGACAGAGTTTAATGACCTCTAGACATTGGAAGGTCTGTGGGTCAATATACTTGGGAAAATTAGGCTCCCAAAGGTAAACATCATCAACTTGGTCAATTGACTTATCATGGCTCCAGCAGTAGAGCTCAAGGATGTTGAATTCAGTGACAGGGTCACTAATTTTAAAGTCTCTGTCTGCTAAGGGAGTGTGTTCCACGTCGATGACAGGAGGTTGTAGGGGATTAACTGTTACAATACCTTGGGAAGCCATTTTAATCAATTAATTACTCTTCTGTGATCAATAAATAAGTTCAGGCCCTTAGAGCTAATGTGAAAAGATGATTTACAGTCTGTAGATAGGGTTTGGGAGGAAACAATGCCTTTTCCTCTGGTGTGCAGAGCTCCTAAACTGGTTCAATTGATTAAATGATTACTTTATTTGCTTAAGAACAGGCCTTCGCACTAAGGAATACCTAGATTGGGTATTTTTTGTTTGCAAAGGAGGTTCTGGAGGCAGCAGAATCTTTTCTGGTCTTCAGTGGTCTTTATACTGTTTCTGCAGCTTCTCTGGTGTAAGAAGGCCTTGAATTATGGTTGAAATATCTTGAAACATGTCGGTAGAACTCTTTCGCCTTAAGAATAGGTCAGCAAGGGCTATTATCCGCAAATTGTAATAGAATAATGGTGAAAGAATGGAAAGGGTGACTTTATGCATTTTTAACCAATAATGGTTAAACATTAATGCGTGGGGTCAAATTCAAATCAGGGCGGTTTTCATTGCAACGGGCGGGAATGTCATTTTGTGGTTTTCGCATTGGCAGAAGCTGGTAAGCAGTATTCATTGGAGGGATGCGATGGAATGAAAAATTTCCACGTAGCAGGGAGCAGGGCTGGGAAAACAACTCATTTTTCAAGGTCTAGGTGATGTTAAAGTTTTGATAGTTGGGGATGTGAAATAGGTTATTGGTCGTCAGATCCATTCAACCTTGATCAGACGGATGGGCTAATAGAAGGAGTTCATCGGGGATCTAATAGGCGATGGGGCCCAGGTTAAGTTATGCGATGTGGTTTAATGTATATGAAAATGTTAGGAATATACGGGGTTAGGACTTTATAATAGGTGGGGTTATAACAAACTATATGTTATATGGGATTGAGAGTAATGTATGTTATGCGGGAATTCATACATATGGGGTAAATGTGTGTTATATGTGGGAGCTAATATAAAATAGTTAAAACCAAGATTAGTACATGGGAGGGATTTTAAAATACACTAGGGATAGTGTTAAAAACTAATATCGGGAAGGATTTTTCATAGTGGGACCCGACATATCACTTTAAACAAATACTTAGGATAAAGGGATTTTGGAGTATTTTGAATGAAAGGGAAGTTAAGAAAGGATTTATACTTTTCCAAAGGTAAATATGCTTTTGTAACTAAGGAAAAGGGGTTTTTGTAAGGAAGAATGAATTTAGTAAGAGGAAAGGTAAATGTGAAGGGGAAGGGGTAATTTTACAAGGGAAATGAATTTAGAAGGAAGTTAGTAATATGAAATGACCATTTTCTGCTATCCATGCCTTGTGAAAACTGCTTCTGCCTACCAATCATCTACCCTAACATTTTTTCCTCATTTATTCGGGTGCATTTAAGCTTGCAGACCCTTTTTATTTTTCTTTTAAAAGAAAACTATCTAATTCTAACCTTATTACTTCCAATGGATCAGATTAAACTGTTGCTCTCATTATTATTCTTTGCCTAACTACTGATCTGCCAAGATTAAACAGTTTGGCTAGATATTTATTCTCTAACTATCAACATGAAATTTAAAGCATGAATAATCAAGATTACGTTGTTTGACTATCATGGATTGTGGCATATTTGACAAGCGGCACACAATATTTATTTTGCAAAGTAAAGTAAAAAGTAGTGGCATTTGAATTTGCAACACTTTCAAGATCTATTTTATCTCTTTTTTTGGTGGGGTTCATATTTAATATTCTTTTTTATCTTTTTTCTTTTAGTCCTTTGATTTTTCTTTTAGGATTTACCTTCTTTACATCTTTTAATATGGGAAAACAATTTGCAGAAAGAAAAGTATGTACATATTACAAGAATAATCACAGTCCATTCAAAATTATGAATCCTATTATTATAGGACCCTAACAGGTAGGATGGTCAACTACATTGAACAATGCACAAGGTGGGGGTGTCCTAGGAACTTTAGGAGCGTCCACCTTCTTCCCTTTTTTCTTCTCCTTTTTAGTGGCACCAACTGGTGTCGCTAAGGTTGTTTCCGGATTTATGATGGCCTCCTTGGAGGTGATAGGAATGACACCTATAGAGGTGATACTTGAGTTTCCTAGCATCGCCGGTGGGGCCAAATACCAAACTAGCATTGTGATAGCCATGTTTGGAAATGTAAGGGTTTCCATGACTTGGTTCGAGACAAAACCAGGTAGGGTACATAAAAAGGGGGTTTTTGTGATGGCATATGGTAGAAATTTTGAGTCAATGACGATGACACTTGTGGTGTTGGGATTTGGTTCCTGGCTTGGTTTGGTGTTTGAAGAATACATCATGCACATTGCATCTCCTATAGTTGTTGGAGCTTCTCCTAGCAGTAGAGGAGGTTCTCCACGGTATGTTATGAGGAGCGTGGATGGTTTAAATTGACCCAGGGTGAACTTCGTTTATGTTGTAATCAACTCTCCATAAGAATCTACATATGGTAGCACACTGTTAAGGGCGGTTACAGGTTTCTTCTTGTAATACGTGAATTGGTCTATAATAACGATTTTCCCTTCGTGGGGGAACATCATAACTATAAGTACGGAGGATGCTATTGTATTCATTGCGTACATATAAATCTGTCCAAGAAGGATGTTATAATCCAGTTGCACATAAAAGACTTCAATGTCTAAGCACAGTATTATCGGCGAGATATACTGGTATGTCTTGAAAAAGACCTATAGGGGCAGAAGGGTGCTCATCATATCCTCTAAGCAAGATGTCAGATGGTTTTAGTTTCATTGATCCTAACTTCTTCAAAATTTTATTTGACCTGATACACATGGATGCCCCTTCATCCACGATGCAATGATGAATGGTGTTGTTCTAGATTGAAACCAGGATTTGAAAGGTGACTAGAGAAGGGATTTGTGGGCTTGCTTTATCTAGGTCGAAAACCATTAAGTGGGAATGAGAAGGGTCGATTGTGCCTAATGTGGAAAGTAAGGCTTTCCAATGTGTTGGGAAAGATTCCAGGACTTCTAATGTTGACATAGCTAAGGGGGACTGAGTAAAGTTTTCCAATATGTTATATCTATGAGCATCCTTTGAATTATGTCTTTTGCACCTTAAGGGACCTTTTATCATTTTTGGCATAGGTTCTATGGGTACCCTAGGAATGGTCAATGATGTTATGGGTATTTTTGTGCTTGAGGAATATGGGTTGGTGTCTGGGGGAGCTTCATAATTTATATTTCATGTTTACAAGATAATGTCTTCTCCTTCCATGTAGATATCAAGATGAGAGTTGTTATAAGTGTTCCCTCCAGAATTTTTTTCCTGGGGTGGTTGATATTGTTGAGTATTAACCACTCTTTTATGGGTGAATGGTTCTTGCATTACCATAGGTTGCTGGTTTTTCCCCCCTTGTCCCCTATTGCCCTGGATTATTTTTAACTCAAGGAACTTAGGACAAGAGTGGGTGAAATGACCATATTCCCCACATATGGCACAAAATGATTTGTCCTTAGACTGGTAGTCTTGTCTTTCCTTTGAGAGTTGTTTTTGGTTTGTTCTGGTTTTGATTGTGGTTGGTGTTTCCCCCAACCTATGTTTGTTGGGGGCGTTGCATATTGATGCTGCCTTATCTAGGTTATCCCTTTGGTTTTCTCGTTGGTTTTTTCTTAGAAAAATTAGGGATATTGTTGGTATTATATTGGTCAAATGACAGTTTTTGTTGAGCTTCATAGGGTTGCACTAAATTAACCCCTACGTTATTTTTCACCGGTGGTATATTGTGTTGTTGTGCAGGGAAATGAGAGTATTAGTTTCTTTGTCCTTGATTTGCATACACATTCTAGGATGACACTATTACATCGGTATTCTTAGATAAGTATTGATTTCCCTGAGTGGGAGGGTATGATCCTCCCTGTGGGGGATGATATTTGTTAACCTTGTTAGTCGCATTTTGAAATGGTGCAGGTTGACTAGGGTAGTTTCCTTTGTGCGATACATTTTGATTAGTATTGAATGTTTGATTATCAAACGAATACCTAGAATATTGGTAACTGTTGTTGGGTTTTGTTTAGATTAAGGACCTTATCAATCCATCAACAGTATTGCATGCACCTAGTAACTTTTTATAAGTTTGCAGGCGTGGGTCGTCTGGAAGAACATGATAGATATATCCAGATTCGATGTATATGAGCTCTAGTTGTTGGTATTTACTAATGGCTTCTTCCTCATTGCGCGGGGATGAATTTGCCACATATTTTGAAATTTTTGATGTGAGAGATCTCAAAAACAAGTCCAGGAGAAATCTACCGTCAAACTGGGCTTTACACAAGCTACGACATTTTCACCATTCATGGATATGGTCTAATATGTGAACATAGGGTGTTTGTTTGAAATGGGTGATAACTTCCATGATCCGGATTTCTTCAGCTACCGGAATTATCCAATATCTTTTACTTTTGTGATGTTAGAAAATTTGCAATTAAAAGAGTATAAAAAAACCACATTTTCGTGTCGTAAAGAAGAGGAAACATAATGATGATAAAAAAATCATGAACACAACACATTGATAATGAATTTCACCCGGTGTGGGTTACGTCTTTAGGCCCAGTGTCAAGATATTGGAGGCCACTTCATATAATTGTTGAAAATCATGATTATTACATGGAATGTTATTTATCATTACAAGGATTAATACCCTCAAACATAGTGTTGTGTCTCTCCACGAGACGTTATCAAAAACTTTCACTCATATGGGAAATTCCCTCATCAAGAGTGGCATGTCTCTCCACGAGACCTTCTCCCTACAGGAACGATCACTCAAATCGGTCTTCCATCAGCATGAAAAGCTAATAAATTCTCCCAATAATGTGGCAACAAGTATCCCTCAACATAGAGTTACACATGGATCTCAACAATAATACATCATCTCAGCAAAACAAAAGGAAAGCACAAGATAGTTGCATCATATACCTCCACTTTCGAAGATGGTCAAAAAATGAAAATCTCAGCTACTAGAATGGACTGCACCACTGAATTCCTGGTGATGAGTGGTGTAAAATCGACTGTCCACTTGTCCAATTTTGATATTGTCAAATTCTTTGTCTTCCGAAATCTTTTAGATTCCTCATAATTCCACAAAGATTCCTCTCCACTAGTTAAATAGAGATATGTTGTACTCAGATGAAAAATTTGATCTCTCGATCATGATCCTTGTGGAATTCTAAGAAAAAATGAGTATAAAATGGGCCACATTCCAACGCTGGAAAAATTCAGCCTCCAAGGGAATCATTTATATTCCTCAATATTCTTCAAATATTCCTTGTCATGGGGCACCTTAAATTCTGCTACTCATATGGTGAATTTGTCTTCACCATCGTGCTCCTTGTGAAATTCTAAGAAGAATGACTATATACTTGATAACATTTTGTCACTGTAAAAATTTACCTCCCAATGAATCTTTTATGCATCTTGAGATTCTCAAATTCAGGGTTCCACCGTCTCTGCCTTCTCATGGTTCCACTAGATCGTGATTCCCGCTTCCAGGTGCCTCTGGTTTCCCTTGCCTGTTTGCCTCTTGATTCTCTCTCCTTGCTCCCTTTCTGGAATGGAAAGTGGATATATATATATATATATATATATATATATATATATATATATATATATATATATATATATATATGTATGTATGTATGTATGTATGTATGTATGTATGTATGTATGTATGTATAATTCCAGGCAGACATATCAAAGAATAGATATTTGGCCTAATGGTAACATTGGGTGCTTGTGCTGCGGGGTCAAATCCCCACCCCTCCAAATTTTGCGTATAGTTTTTAAAAATACCAACGGGCATATTAACCCTTAACACTAGTGGTTACAGTTTTTGGTGTAGTGTTTAACACTAGTGAGACTGCCCGGTGGGGACCATCCACATGGGCCGAGAGGGTTCGAGCCCTGCCGGTCTCAACACTTGCTTGTGGTATAGTGCTCATTGGGTGGACGGGGTCCATACCACATGGAACCGACCTGACCCATATGTGATTACAATTTTATGTGGAGCGAGGGTGGCGGGGGTGGCAGCCTGACCCTATATATATATATATATATAATAACAACTTTTGGCCTTTTAAAAATTTTCCGAAATTAAGGGATATTAGATGAACTAACCATCCCACAATTTTTCCCATCCTCGAGAGTCGAATTATGTGCGTCAGTCCTGGTCAACTTGTAGCCTCCTTAACCATACCACTTGGCCAAGCTTGACCCAAAATTTCACTATGAATAACTCAACCATAAGAGCTCGGATTTGAGTATTCTTAGTACCACTGGAATCAGGGCGACGAGCACTACGATTTGGTTTTGGTTTCACTTCCATATGACCACTTTGAATTTTGAGCTATTTTGAGTCCTCTTGGATCTTTGAGCATCTATGGAGTCACCTGGACCATTCCTCCTCACTGAGGATATTTTGGTCCACCAAAATCATGAACATAATCTCCAACCCTTGTGTACATTGTCTGCACCACAAGTTTCTTGACAGATTACCCTTCCATTAGGGGAATTTTCAGGTCTAAAATGGGCCTCCTAAGAAAAATATACAACCAAAATAAAATTTATAAGAACCAATAGGATTCAATATGATGGTGTCAACCATGGAGGACGATTCACCATTTTTGGAGTAAAAATTTAAAAAGATTAAAAAATAATAAAATATTAAAACTAATTTTTTAAATCGTATTTTCAACTTATATCCCAAATTTTTTACTCAAATTTCGAGCAGCAACACTCATTGGATGAAAATTTTAATTCCTCATCAAAGGAGTACCCATGTTGCATACTTTCTATGGACCTTGTTATATGAAAAATTAGAAATACATGAAAAAACGTGATTGCAATCACATTTTTCATGTATTTCTCTTTTTTTGTGTAGTAGGGTCCATCGAAAGTATGCAACATGGGTACTCCTTAGATGAGGAATCAAATTTTTCATCCAACGAGTGTTTCCACTTGAAATTTAAGTAAACCCATAGGGAGATAAGTTGAAGATATGAGTTGAAAAAATAGTTTTTCCTTTTTTCCCTCTAAAATTTGATGATGTAATCTAATATTATTTTATTTTTTCCACTATTATTTTATAATTTCCTTAGGAGGCCCATTTTAGACCTCAAAATTCCCCTAATGCTTCTCCTTCACCTTTGTTCTTCGAATCCATAAACGATGAACCAACACTTGCATTCTCTACAACCTTGTTGTACAATCCTTGGAAACTACATGCTCAGTTACATGACTAATAATGACGCAAGAATCCCTTACTTTCCATGATTTTATAACACATACTTTGTGGTCAATTTTACATCATAATGGAAACCAATGCCCCAGCCATCAGTAAAAGGCCAAAAAATCATCATTGTTTTAACAAGCGATGGAAAACACATCAACACTTTTACATTTATGTTGCAACGAATGATTTACAAAATGAGGCCATGACAATATATCGTGTCTAGTAAAACCATCTCTTACTCAACAAAGTGCACCTACAAGTATGTGGCAGATTTTCTTGTTTAACACCTTCACTGACTATTTTCTGCACGGGTGCTTTGTCCTTGAGACCCTGCTCTGGATGGAACCTCCAACATGTGGCTCTTTGATGACCACCAATGTCACAATGACTGCAATAAGTCTTATTCCTCTAGACTTGATTAACCTTCTTCCTTCCCTGATGTGGAGAAGGCCTTCACACCTCATCCTCTTTCACGCTTCCATTCTCTTCCAGCACTCAGAATCCACATGGTTATGTAAACAACAAAAACTACATAATTTTCTACGCCACGATTTGTGTTCATCATCAACAACTTGCTTGTAATAAAAATGAACTCTAGAATACTAAGACTTGTTATGCCTTTATTGGTTTTCTCGGGAACAATTATGGCGATGAGATATTGGCTTATCTCTTCCTCTACAATGTGCATTTCCATGGAATAATGGTGATGTGTTCCCATCATTCTCTTTCCTCGACGGTTTCAAAAATGTCTTGGAAGCTTCTGACACCTTTCAACATTCTCCTTCGGTGTATCCCAAACATGTGAATCAAGGTCTTTGCACGACCTCCAATGTTTGATTCATTCCTTGGCCATTAACACAAATTCCTCCTCCTTTATCCCCCATCTTGGTAAGGAGCCTCATCCTAGTTCCTGTAATGGGTACCTCCACATTTCCAATAGAAATAACATCATGTGAAAAAAAAAGTGAAGAATGACCACAACTATTTACCGTGGCTATCAATTTTGAAACAGGCGATGATGGATTTTATAATTTTTCGTTACGCTTAAACTCCTCCAAGGACTCTTCCATGACTCATAGCTGAAGTTGTAGTCTCTACTTCTCCTATTTATTTTCTTGTAGAAGCCTCCACAATTCAACATTTTCTGCTTGAAGGCTCTGGTCATTGTGCTTAAATTCATCCAAGGCCTCTTCCTCTACTCACAACTAAAGTTGCATTCTCTACTTATCCTCTTTCTCTTCTCATATAAGCCTCTTCAATTTGGTGATCTCTGCTTGAATTCTCTAGTTTATCTCCTCATTCGAATGATGAGAATATGATGAAGAGGATGCATGTTCACTGAAAGGTGTGGATGGAGCATCACTCTTTGCTCCTTCTTTCTCTCGTTCCTCTATTCTCTTATCATAAGCTTCATACATTATGTCCACCATTTTGGAAATCCTTAGGTATTCCTCGTATATTTATTTTTAATCCTCCATTGTTGCACGTTCAATCATTCACACTCACAATTCACATGAGTGAGAAAACCGCTCTGATACCAAACTTGATCCAGATTTCTTCAGCTACCAGAATTATCCAAGATATTTTACTTTTGTGACGTTAGAAGAATTGCATTTAAAAGAGCATAAAACAACTACATGTGCATTTTTTCAATAAGAGGAAACATAATTATGATCAACAAATCAAGAACACAACACATTGATAACGGAGTTCACCCAATGTGGGTTACATCTCTAGGACATGTGTCAAGAGAGTGGAGGCCACTTCATATAATTGTTGTAAATGATGATGATGTGAAATGGCATATTATTTTTCATTACAAAGATTAATACCCTCAACTAGAGTGGTGTGTCTCTCCACAATACTTTCTCAGGAACTCTAACTCATGCGTTAAAATTGCCTCATTAAGAGTGGCATGTCTCTCCATGAGACCTTCTCCCTACAAGAACTCTCACTCAATTGGGTCTTCCTTCACCATGAAAAACTAATAAACTCTCAAATAATGTGGCAACAAGTACCCCTAAAACAAATTTTTATACAGGGATCTCAATAATAATACATCATCTCAACAAAACAAAAGGAAAGCACAACATAGTTGCATCATATACCTCCACTTTTGAAGATGGTCTAAAAATGCAGAGATTGGCTACTGAAACAGACTACACCAGTAAATTCCTAGCAATGAGTGGTGTAAAATCGACTGTCAACTTGTCCAATTCTAACACCGTCAAATCCTGGGCCTTCGGGAATCTTTTAGACTCCTCATGATTCCACAAAGATTCCTCTCCATTGGTGGACTGGCGATCTTCTACTCAGATAAAAATTTTGATCTCCCCATCACGATCCTTGTATAATTTTGAGAAAAATGAGTATAAATTCAGCCACATTCCGACACTGGAAAAATTCACTGATCCAGGAGGCTCCAAACACCCTCAAGAGATTAAGAGGGCTCAGAAATGGTCAAAATTCAAAGTGGTCAAATTGCTCTTGAACCAGGTTCATATTGAAGTACTTTTCTCCCTAATTCCAATGGTACAAACAGATCTTCAATCCGAGCTCGTATGGAGAAGTTAGAGCGAGTCAAAGTTGGGCAGTGGGCCAGGTTTAATTATCCCACAAATTCACCGTCAATTGGAAACCCAGCACCTAAAAATGGGTGAAATTGTGGCCTCTTTAATTTTTCCAATAACCCTTATTTTCGTTAAGACAAAAAATGAACAGTTTTGTGTTAAAAAACAAAATATATATATAAAATTAGCTGCGTGCCACCAACCCCGCTACCGAACCGCACCACAAAAATCAAATCATATATTAAATTTTGGGTTAAAGGTGCCATGACCCCTCGCTAAAACCCCACGGCATGTCACATAAATATTTCGTGCCATAGCCCACTATAGAATGCAACAAACATATATATATATATATGGTTGAAGTGTGTCGGGTTGAAGGCAGACTCTCGCTCACCATAAAACATATGTTCGTTAAACCACTCAAAGGCAACGTATAGGGACCAAACAGGGATCGAACCCGCATGGCCCATATGGTCGGTCCTGCCGGTGGTCCCAAATTAAAACCAAACATCACCATAATTAATGTCGCCACCAAAGACCACATAACAACCAACAACGTGGGATTTAAAATACACCCATTTCGGTTGCGGCGAGATTCAAACTCGAATCTCCGCCCAACCAACCCTATCCTTTTCCATTCTACCCAAATGGAAGAGCCAGCAGACTGAACAGAGGAGGGCAGAGCAACGGGGCAGAAGGGCGGAACCATGTTGACACGCTTTTCGAGACATAGAATATTTTGTAGATAATACGTTGATTCCTGAAAGATTCCATGGGGAGGTAAATTTCATTTTATGAGAATGATATGAATTTTACAGTAATTTTAACCAGAATTTGCAGTGAATGTAGTGGTAAAGCCAAAATGGCCATCTAAGTAGCATATTTTCAAATTCCCTACAGAACAAATCTTAGGGAATCTTGAGGGAATCAAAAATATTCCTTGAGGCCCAAAACTTGTCGGAGTCCATTTCTGACAAACTTATGCCGATTTTACACCTCTCGGTGACAGGAAACTAAATGGCGATGTCTATGGCAGCAGCAAAGCTTCCGATTTCTCAGTCATTTTCCATATTGGAGTGATGGTGTCTAATTCTCAAGTGTGGACAGTCGATTATATGCCCCTTGATGCCACGAATTTGACGGTGTAGCCAGATTCAGCAGCTGAGCATCCGCTTCTTCATCCAGCTTCAAGGGTTGAGGTATACGAATTTTGATCATGTGCCTCTTTTTATTGTGAGATGTGTTATGATTTCTATATCCCTGCTTGATGCATCTTGCAAGATCTTGTTTTTGCTTCATGTGAGATTATTTCATTTCGATAAAGGTCCATTGTGAGTGAGAGTTCCTGTAGTGGAACATCTCGTGGAGAGACAAGCCATTCATGTTGAGGGAACATCCTTGTATGAACATCATCCATGTACATATTTCCATTTACAACACTATATGAAGTGGCCTACCCCATTTTAACACCGGGCCCAAAGACATAGCCCACACTGGGTGAACTCCATTATAAATTTCTCGTGTTTTTATACTGTTGATGGTTTCCTTGTTTCCTCTTGCTTAAGCATGCATATGTGTTATTTTATTCTCTTTTAAAATGAAATTCTAACAACATCACAAAAGTAAAATATCATGGCTAAATACGGTAGCTGACAGACCTAGATCAAGTAGTATTAAAGCGGTCTTCTTGCTTATTCGAATTGTGAGCGTGAACAATGATTAAACATGCATCAATGGAGGATGGAAAAGACATGTATGAGGCCATGCTCAGGATGTCCAAAATGGTGGACATGATGTATGAAGCTCATGAAAGACAGGAGAGAGAAGAAGCAGAAATTGATGCTTCATCCACATCTTGCAGTGAATATTAATCGCCCTCATTGTATTCTCATCATTCAAATGAAGAGATCAACCTTCGCCTTCAAGCAGAAAATGTTGAATTGAAAGTTCTTCTACGAGAGGAGAAAGAGGGTAAGAAGAGAGTGTAGCTTCAATTACAAGCCACAGAGGCAACCTTGGAAGAACTAAAGCACAATGACCAGAGCCTTCAAGAAAAGGATGTTGAATTAAGGAGGATTCTACAAGAAGAGAAAGAGGATAAGTAGAGACTGCAACTTCAGCTACGAGCCGCCGAAGAGACCTTGGAGGAGTTGAAGCACAAAAAAGGCTTGAAGTATCTATCATCACCTATTTCTAAATCGATGTTTGAGATAAAAAATGTTGATGTTTCTTCAATTTCATCTTCGCATGCTATCATTTATGTGGGAAATGTGGAGATACCCATTACAGGAACTGGCACGAGACTCCTCACCAAGATGGGATACAAAGGAGGAGGACTTGGAGTTCAGGGCCAAGGAATGACTCAGCCATTGGAGGTTTTGTAGAGACCTCGATTACCAAGTTTGGTATACACTGAAGGACAGTGCTCAAAGGTGTCAGAAGCTTCCACTACTTTGTTGAAACCATTGGGGAAAGAAATTGATGCGAACACTTCACCATCATCCTATGACAGTGCACATTGTAGAAAAAGAGCTGAGGCAAGCTCTTGCCACCATAATTGCACCATAGATAACCAAGAAATGTATAACAAGTCTCGGTATCCTAATGTTCATTTTGATTACTATCACTAACAATGAACATAGATCATGGCATCGAAAAACATGTAGTTTTTTTGGGTTACATAACCATGTATTTTCTAAGTGTTGCAAAAGAATGGAAGCACAAAGGAGGATAAGGCATGAAATTCCTTCTCCACAATAGGAAAATAAGAAGGTAAAGCAGGTATGGAGGAAGAAGACTCACTGCAGTCATTGCGAAAAAAGTGGCCATCAAAGAGTCATGTGTTGGAGGTTCCACCCGGAGCAGCGACTTAAGGACAAAGCATCAGTGCATGAACCAGTTGAAACAACTCTTCGACAAGCAAATGCACCATAGAGAGATGACCCATTCACTTTGATAAGTGAGAGATGGTTTTTCTAGGTGTGGTGGTGTGTTTGGCCTTACTTTGTAAATCATGTGATGTAATTTAAAATGTAAAAGTGATTATGTGTTTTCCATCACTTATGATGCAAAAATGATATTTTGGCCTTGTATTGATAGCTGGGGTATTGATTCCAGTTGATGTAAAATTGACCACCAACTGTGTGTTATAAAATCGTGGCAAGTATAGAATTATTGGGTCATAGATTGGTCACTTAGTTAAGCATGTAATTTTCAAAATATGGTACTACAGGTTTACAGAAGATGCAGGTGTCGGCTCATATCTTATCGCTCCAAAGGACAAAGGTGAAGGAGAATGAATGGTGACCTTTCAGGACACTTGTGGTGAAGATAAGGTACAAAGAAGCTACAGATTATGTTCATGCTTTTGGTGGACCAAAAGCTCCTCAGTGGGGAGCATTGATCCAGGAGGCTCCAGACACCCTTGGAGATCAAGAGGGCTTAGAAATGGTCAAAATTAAAAGTGGTTGGATTTCTATCGAACCAGGCTCAGATTGTAGTACTCATCAGCCTGATTCCAGTGGTGTGAACAGATCTCCAATCCGATCCCATATAGAAAAGTTAGAGCGAGTCAAAATTTTGGTCAAAGTTGGGCAGTGGGCCAGGTTTAACTGTCCCACAAATTCACCGTCAATCGGCAAGGAACCCAACACCCAAAAAATGGGCGAAATTGTGGCCTCTTTAATTTTCCCAATAATCCTTATTTTTGTTAAAACAAAAATGAATATTTTGGTATTAAAAAACAAAAAAATATAAAATTAGGTGGTGGGCCACCAACCCCGCCACCCAACTGCACTACAAAATCCAAAACATATATTAAATTTTGTGTTGGTGGGCCATGACCCCCGCTGAACCCCACGACATGTCACATAAATTTTTCATTAGGGGGCGCACTATCAACCTCGCCACCCCATTCAGAACCCACTATACAATGCAACAAACGCACCCCATATATATATATATATATATATATATATATATATATATATATATATATATATATATATATATATATATATATATATATATATATATATATATATATATATATATATATATATATATATATATATATACATATACGTTGAATTGGGTGTCTTGACTATGTGGAGCGACCTCGAACTCCGCCGCCGAGGTGCTCAGCCTCAAGCGGCGGTCCCAAATTAAAACAAAACATTTCCATAATTAATGTCGCCACCAAAGACCACATAATAACCAACAACTCGGGGTTAAAAATATGACCATTTCAGTTGTGGCGAGATTTGAACTTGGATCTCTGCCCAACCAACCCTCCTCCTTAACCAACAACCCAATGGGCTCAATGTTGAAATATTTGCCCATCAAAAAAGTTATAAACCTTGTCTTTTGCCATTCGACCCCAATGGAGGAGTCAGCAGACCAAACAGAGAAGGGTAGACCAATGGAGCAGGAGGGCGGAACCATGTTGGAACTCTTTTCGAGACAGATAATCTTTTTTAAAGAATTTGATTCCTGAAAGATTCCATGGGGAGGTAAATTTCATTTTGTAATAATGATATGAAGTTTATAGTCATTTGAACCAGAATTTCGGCAAGAAACGTGATTGTAAAAGCCGGCACGGGCTATCCGAGCAAAGATATTTGTAGATTCCATGTAGAACATAATCTTTAGTAGAACATAATCTTACGGAATAACGTAGGAATCAAAAGATTCCTTTAGGCCCAAAACTTGTCGGAGTCCATTTTCGACAAAATTTATGTCGATTTTACACCTCTCGGTGATAGGAGCTAAACGGTGACATTTGTTTCAGCAATAGAGCTTCCCATTTATCATCCATTTTCTAGATTGGAGTGATCATGTCCGATTCTCAAGTATGGACAAAGTCCTCTATGCTCCTCGACCCCAGGAAAGTGACGGCAACGTCCTCAAAGAACCCAAGATCCATCTCTTCGGCCTAGCTTCAAGGTTTGAGGTATATGAAGTTTGATCATGTGTTTCTTTTTGTTGTGAAATGTATTATGATTTCTAGATCCCTTCTTGATGCATGTTGCGGGATCTTCTTTTTGCTTCATGTGAGGTTATGTCATGCGGATAGGAGGTCCATTGTGAGTGAGAGATCATGTAGTGGAACATCTCGTGGAGAGACAAGCCACTCATGTTGAGGGAACATCCTTGTATGAACATCATCCATGTCCATCTTCCCATTTCCAGCACTATATGAAGCGGCCTACCCCACTTTTACACCAGGCCCAGACACGTATCCCACACTGGGTGAACTCTATTATCAATGTCTCATGTTTTTATGTTGCTGATGGTTGCCTTGTTTCCTCTTTCTTAAGCATGCATATGTTTTCTTTTATGCTTTTTTAAAATGCAATTCTAATAACATCACATAAGTAAAAGATCATGGGTAAATTTAGTAGCCGATGGACCCAGATCATTCAGCCTCCAAGGGAATCTTTTAGATTCCTCAATATTCTTTGAAGATTCCTTGCTATAGGGCATCTAAAATTCTGCTACTCAGATGGGGAATCAGACTTCACCATCACGCTCCCTACAAAATTCTGATAAAAATGACTACAAAATTGATAACATTCTGTCACTGTAAAAATTTACCTCCCAAGAATATTTTAGGCATCTTGAGATTCTCAGGTTCAGGGTTCCACCATCTCTACCCACTCATGGTTCCACTGGATTGTGGTTCCTGCTTGGGTGCACTCCTGGTTCCACTGCACTTCATTTGTCTCTCGGTTCTCCCTCCACTAATCCGCCATCGTCGAATGGAAAATTGGGTATATATATACTTTTGGGGGTACATATCAAAGAATAGGTTGTTGGCCTAATGGTAACTTTGGGTGTTTGTTTCTGCGGGGTCGGGGGTTCAAATCCTCGCCCCTCACAATTTGGCATGTATTTTTTAAAAATTCCAACATGAGGCTTAACCCTTAGCATTAGCGGTTATAACTGTTAGCGAGGTGTTTTACATTGGATTTTCAATTTAACTATGCCGCAGATTCTTTTTATATGGTGTGTTGTTATGTGGATTCCCCACCACCGATTTTGGGTGGTTGTGAGACTACCTAGTGGGGGCCAACCACGTGGGTTAGGCGTGTTTGAGCCCCACCAGTCTCGTCACTTTCTTTTTTTATAGTTCTTGTTGGGTGAGTGAGTTCCACACTACACAGTCCCGACCCAACCCATATGTGATTACAATGTTATGTGGAGCGAGAGTTGTAGGGGTGGCAGGCTGACCCCCTATTTTAATATATATTTTTTGTTTTTTAATAATAACTCGGCCTTTTTTAATTTTTTTTAAATTAAGGGATATTAGAAGAATTAACCATCCCAAAAATTAGCCCTTTCTCAAGAGTTAGATTCCGTGCGTCGGTCCTGATCAATTTATAGCCTCCTTAACCCTACCACTTGGCCAAGTTTGTCACAAAATTTGACCGTGAATAACTCAACCATACAAGCTCGGATTTGAGTTTCATTCACACCATTGGAATTAGGATGACGAGCAATACGATTTGGTTTTGGTTTCTCTTCCATATGACCACTTTTATTTTTGAGCTATTCTGAGTCATCTTGGATCTTTGTGCATCTCTGGAGACACCTGGATCATTCCGGTCCTGAGCCCTATCAAATTGGGAGCTGGAATAATGTAAGGAATGTTGTATCTTGTTAGACTCTATACCAATAGGTGGCCATATATCATGATCGTACTGATGAGCTATGTATTACAACCATACCTTTTCCTTGTTGCAAAGATTTTCCATATTGTCAAAAAATCAAAAACTTTAAAAAATGTAAAGAGGGTATACCCTAGAAGAAAAATCAAAGGGTGAAAAGAATAAAAAATGGCCAAAAAAGTAAAATAAAATGAACCCCACCAAAAGAAAGGCCAAGGAAAGTGTGCAAGTCTAAATGCCACTACCTTTTGCTCTTATGTAATAAATAAAATTGTGTGCAACTTGTATTATATGCCACAATTTATGAACAATCAAACAGCTTAAGCTTGGCTAGTTCATATTTCAATTTTATGTTTTAGAGATAGAGAATAAAATCTGACCAAACTGTTTAATCTTGGCAGATAAGTAGATAGGTAGAGTAAATAAAAGGAGCTCAACAATTTAATATGAGCCCTTGGATGTAATAAGGTTAGAATTAGATAGATTTCCACATGTAAAAGAAAAAGTGTGATAAGGGTTTGCCAGTCTAAGTGCACCCTAATAAAGAAGAAAAATGGTAGGTTAAAGTAGGTAGGGTAGGTAGATGTTGTTGCAGAATTACATGTGATGGATAATGACTCTAGATGTGTTAAATCTTTACTTTCATCACAAGTGCAAAGGCAGACACTACACTGGAAGAATTTCAAGCAAAGCAAAGTCAAATTATTAACTTCCCTTCTCATTTTTCCCTAAAAATTTCACTAATTTCCCCTAAGTACTAAAGCATTTGAAAATTAGAGGGGCTCAAGGCATTTCCTTGACTTTTGGAGGGACCGGACCCTCGGCCCAATAATTGGAAAAGCCTAAGTACTTAAAACCATTCATAATGTCATTCATTCAACCCTAAAAATCTTTTCCTAAGTAAAATCCTATTTTAGTTAGGAAAATTGTGCAATATCTCATAAAACCCCTTTTTAAAGCATAAGTTAAATAAATTACCTTGATGTTTTTACACTTGGCGCTTCCATTCATTTTTTTAATATTAATTTCTAACTTTATTATTTAAATCCCTATACAAAAAAGCTCAACTCAGAATTAAGAGTCAATTAGGTCCTTTTCTCTGCAATTCTAGGGATGCAGGAAAATAAGGTGAAAGAATCTTAGAAGACTATCTCAAATTGCAAAAAAGTTTCTATTGGGTACCTTATGACCCAAACAGCTTTATTTGTGATAGGAGGATGAAAAAAAAATTGTCACCATACCTTCATCATAGAATTCCAGAAATTGAACAATATGCCAATATGAATGTATGGATGGAAGGGACATTGATAAAACAAGATAGTGAACAGGTCAGTGTTGAAAATGTTATGAAAAACCTTGAAAAAATACTTGACCTAGACACTTTTGGACAAGTGAAAAGACCAGGTATTGGTCCTTCTTCTGCTGGAACCTCTCAGCAAAATTTACAGGAAATCAGTGCATTGGCCACAATAGCATCCAAAGGGAAGGAAAAGGAGGTTGATATACAAGTTACAGAGAAATTCACAATGACAGAACAACCTGAAACATCTAAGGAACAAGGCCAAATACAGACTTCTCCTAATCAGATTAATGTGGCAGAAATTTCAGTTTTGCAACCTCCTCTTAACGAAGAAAAAGGTAAGAAGAGAGATGCAGAAACAGCTACCCCTATCAGTGGATCCTCAGAACAACCTAATGTTAAAAGACAAAAATTAAATCCTCTTCCAAAAGTAGAATCTGTTCAAGAAATCCCTGATAGTCAGAGGAGAGAAGAATTAGGTAGTCATCAAACATGTACAAACAGTGGGACATCCACTAATTCACAGAGAAAAGAGCTACAAAGGCAGAAAAGTGCAGAAGTATCTTCTTTCAAACCACCAATGAAAGATGCTTGGGATATTAAAAGGACATTTATAAATATAAAGGCTAGAAATGATCCACTAAGACTTCAAGTCTACAATCAATATTTATGGCTCCTAAAAATCAACAATGATTGATGTCAGCCTATGACATCCAGCAGGGTAAAATGGTAATGAGTCACTTCAAACCCAAAGTGCAGCAGCCTCAAACAACTGCAGATTATATCAGAACCAATTTTCAAGTTATAGTAAAGGATATTCATCCTTTGGATCAGATTGAGCTGCATAAACAAACAGGTGAAATGATTTATTCTACTCTGACTGATAAATCAATAATGACCCAAAAATTACAGGATTCTTTGGAGAATACTAATGCACAATTGCATCTTGAAAAAGCCTCTTCTCAGGCTAAGGACAATAGAATAAAGACTTTGGAGGAAATAATTATTGGATTGGGTCATAATCCTAAAAATGTCAAGGGTATAGAAGCCTTGATTAAGAAGAAAGATGACGATATTGCAGCCTTGAGAAAACAACTGAAGTTACCATCCTCAAGGCATCCACAGACTGCAGAAATTATAAAGAAAAACTCTAAAGAAGAATTGATGGATTTGCTCTTGAAATTGAATGAGCAACTAAATGAGACTGAAAAAGAGCTTGAAAAGGCATTAAAGGACAATCAGGCAAACATTCCAGCATCTACAATAGAAGTGATTACAGTTACAACCACAATAGGTCAGCCAACAGAATTATCACAGGTCAACACTTCCAATTTAAGCACTGAAGAATTAATAAAATCAATGGAGGAATTGAAACTCCAAGTGACAGAGCTCCAGAGAAGAAAGGTACAATTCACCACTTTAGAAAAAAAATATGATCTCTCGAAGATAAGTGTTGTAGAAAAAACGAGAGAGGTAAACATATTAGAAAAATTGGTGAGAGCATTAGAAAAGGATCTCACATTGGAGAAGCCTTTAAAGGAAATAAAATAAATTCTTTGGGACACCATCATTTAGTCAATAGAAGATGTCTAGCCATCAATTCAAATAATGTATGAGTAGAATGATTTAGTTAAATTGGTTCTGGAAGAAATTCTAAAAGAAAGAGAAGAATTAGGAAACATGCCTGAAGAGGCCAATGAACTTATACACTTTTTGAATACTAAGAAAAAATATAAACTTGAAGAACTAGGCATCCAAGACAGAACGGGAACAATTTTGGAGATAAAAAGAGTTTTTACTAAAAGAACTCTGATGCAGAATCTAGAAAGAAGATGCTCTGACATGCAGGAAGAAATAAATGCCTTCACAAAAAGATTGAATATTCTGTTGAATAAAGGATTGCCAAGTCCTTTAGTTTCAGAGGATAAACTAATGAACCTAGAAAGTTATGTTGAGAAATTGAACAAGCATGCTGACAATTAGGCCAGTTCCTCAACTAGTTCATCAGCAGCAGCAGTATTGCCTACAGGAAAAATTATTCATGACAGATTGGAAAATTTGTTTTATCTCGAGCATGAGGTTAAGCATTTATTCCCAATTCAGCCTACTTTTTTCAGATATATAGAGACAGATGAAACTTTGAGGAAGCTGCAAAGAACCAGAATACCAGAAGCTAAATGGTGGGAAGAAATGTTAGAAATTTTGTAAAAATTATCCTTACATGATTTTTTGATTATTTACTATAGTAAGTCATGATAAGAAGGATAAAAGGATAAACAGAGGTCAAAGTGTATCAGAGAAGACAAAGAGTATCAGTAAAACAGAGTAGCGAGCACAGAGTTACTAAAGAGGACAACAAAAAGCCAAATCATAGGGCCTGCCTCCAGCACATTCATTTAAAAAGGGAACAACACAACATCAGTTATCTTTTATCTTATCCACGAGACCATCTATCTCTAGTTTGTTGTAATATATCCATGAGTCATCCTAGATTATATCTCATTTTTTTAGGAGATATTTTTTATAATTCTTTGTATAAATACTCCCTCAATTGGAGTATTGAGGAGTGGATTCTTAGACTTTGATGTAACATTGACTATTTTAGAATAAAGTGTTGTTGGACAAATTTCGTATGGCTAGCTGGATAAAGAATTCATGCAAAAGACTTGTCATAGGATTCTTGAGTCAGACAATGGATCAATAGGTCATCTATCTCTTATGTTTTAGAGTTTTATACTTGTTTATTATACCATTTGTGTTTCATATCTGAATTATTAACGAAAAGGAATAAATCAGAAAGTGCTTAAGTGCAATCTGCTTTCAATCGTTGTTATTCTAAATGTTTTCTTCTAAACTAGCTTAAACAGTGAATTCTTAATTGCTCCTGTTTTCTAGTTTATGCATTTTGATTATTTAGTAAAGAAGTCTTAATTTCTCTTTATTAATAATCATTCAAGTTCCCTCTTTCGAAAATGTTGAAGGATTCTTAAATGCCCTTCACCCATTTCGAGTCCATTCCATTCACCTTAGATCTATAATTGTTCCCTATTTGATTACCTTGATCTGTGAAACCATCTTTTGTTAAGAAACTTAATCTAGCTAAGCCATATTCTTTGACTCCATTAGCCAAATGGCCTAAAATACTCAGTCTTACCCCTCTTCTATAGAATTTCATCACCCAAACTCAATCAAAATCCCTGGACTTTCATAACTAGCCTAATATCTTTCAAAAAAGAAAGCTAAAACTTATAGAGAGAGCCCTCTCTGGGTACAGATTGGCTAGATTTTGTACCTAAAATTTTTGTAGCCTTCGTCACCTGTCGACCCCTTTCTCCTTTTCTCTACACAACTTCAAGGAAAATCTGAGCATACCAAGATCTAGGGAGTTACATCTTCCATTTTATGCATCTAGTTGGTCAACATACCATTTCGTTGTAGCCCTGTAAGGGTGCATTGAAATAGTCATAGCTAAATGGTATCATCTATAATACTATTTTATGAACACCACATGTGAAAACTCATGACATGTTTTCCTAGGTATTCACCTTGCTTTCCTTCAAATTTTAGAATGTATGAAAGGAGCTTGGTTAGCATGGCTAGCCAATTAAGTCCCTGCACAAATGGGTCATTCGTTAGATTACTTAGATCTAGTAGATTCAAAGATGCATAGAAAGGTATTTGCAAGTTATCTGTCATCTCGAAATGATTTTGGACAAATATATTTAAAGGCATCCTCTATGGGTAGGTCAGAGGAAGACTACCCTAGTGGGTGCTCCTCAGGCTATCTGCAAGCATGGTATGTGGGCTACCCAAAGGGGTAGTGATTGGTGACCCTTGTGGGGTTGTGAAAGGTGTATTTTGGTAGGAGGGTTCCCAAGAAAATTTTCCCCGACAAAGGAAGATCCTATAACAGTGGCAGTGTGATTTCCTCTATGGCTAAATGGCGGGAGGCTTGGCACACCTCCCGGTAATGGGGGGACGTCTAAGAAACGCCTAGAATGATGGGGTATCATGGGGTTCCCTATGGTGTCGATTAGTGTGACTTAATTTTTTAATTTTGGAGGGAATAAGATCACTATCAATGCAATATAATCACATACATAAAACAAAGTGAAAATGGAAAGGTAATTTTCCTTTAGATTAAGCTATGTGATCAATCAAGCAAAAAAAAAAAATTATTTGTTTTTGTATGATAAAAATCATTTGTAGCCCTGATTGTCCTTTCCATTCTCAAAGTAACTAGGCCTTGCAGAGCTATCATCTAATGGGTCCTGGGGCAACATCCCGAAAGAACTGACGACGCCTTCCAGCATCAGAAGAATCAACCAAGGTGATGGAAATGAGGATCGAGTGTTGGCCACACCATCACCTGTAGGGAAAGGATTCTTTATATTTTTACCACTAAAGTACCTTCATCCCACGTGAGAATTCGAGTCTTTAGCTTATTGGTATTTAGTTACTAGCACCGAGCACTAGATGAGTTGGGTGGGTGCCAAAGAGTACCGCATGCACTAGACCTAAGCCAAACCCCCTCTGAATCAAGTCTCTGTTATGATCGAGTATTCTTTTCTATGGGATGATTGAAGGATTTTAAGTACCCTAGAAGTCAATTTATATGTTTCATAGATGTAAAATTACCATGGCAGGTTATGGGATTCCTACCCCCAATGGTCTTAACCTGAAATATTACTTCTTTTATGACCCCTCTGGGGAGAATTAGTTGGTTCAATTTATGGTTGTTTTTTATTGCCTTGAATTTTCTTAGGGTTTGAATTGGTAAGAAAAGGTAATATAAGTGCAAAAATATCCAAGTACTAGATGCCTTATTATGCAAAGCTTCCAAATGTTTAGTGTGTGGCGAAGTGAACATACAAAGTGTGATAAGATGTGGATATGTGATGATCCTTTACTATATCCCTTTAATTACAATGAGTGTTTGATTATTCCTTACATAAAATAGAAATGTTATGCAGATAATGGATGACTTACAATTATTCTAATTACACTGTGTGGAACTAAAGGGATATAGGGAATCCAAATTCTTTGAGAAAGTGTTCATATGCAAGCCCAGGTTCACCTAAAGGCGAAAGCGAAGCATAGATTATTTTCTTTCTATACTAACATTTGGCCCCAGTCCAAAACTAATTAAAATAAATATAGCTTGTTTAGTAGAAAGATTTGTGGATGATGAGCCACTTACTCCTTTACTAATTAAACTATGTGATTTTTATAAATTTTAGATAAATAGTTTGAAAAACATGTGTGGAATTTGGACACTTACTCTTCTCCCTAATTAAGTTATGTTGTTTTTTTTGTTTTTTCTTTACAAATATAAAAAACAAAAAACTCTAGTTGCCCCACTAATTATGGTAAGTACAACAATCATGCAAATTGAAAAATAGAACAACACAGTGTAGTGATGAAGGAAATTCACTAAAGGCTTCCAATCACCTGAAACAATGAAAAATACAAGTCTTTTCTTTCTTTCTAGATATCACGCGTATTTTTCCAATACATACTCGGAGCAACGCGCCTATCAAAGCAAAAGATGAGTGTGCGAGAACAGAGAGTAAAATTTCACTTTCTGAAGCTTGGAACATGTACAAAAGGTCCTAAAACATTTTCCAAAGAGGTCATGAGCACCTTGTAGTTGGTTATGCAGAGAGGAGGTCCTGCAAAATAGCAATTAGAAGAAAGAAAAGAAACTAGTGGAGTCGTCAATTCTGTGTTAGTTTTTTTGTGGCAATGGAGTACCAAATAACACCTCCTTAACAATTGGTTGTTCCCTGCAAGGGATCACAGAGATAGTTGGAATTGTTAGAAAATACGTAAAAAAAAAAAATCATGATTATTATTTGAAGTAATGCACAAAGAAACATAAGCCTAAACAAAGGAGACAAATAAAACAAAATACTCAATGGAGCAAACATGTCAATATATCAATGGAGAAAGACTCCCTTTATTGATTGTTGGTGGTAGAAGAATAGAATAGAATGTTAAAACACATGAATATAATCCTTTGAGTTATGGTGCTCAAATATCACCAGTACTTAGGTCCCTTTCCTCAGTCTCTTTGCAAGTTTCTCCTCTCTCTCAAAATAAGTGTGAAGACTCTCCACTGGTGGACTCTTTTGCTCTTACTAAGACGTTGGATTTATTAGAATCAATATGGACAACGTGATAGTGTTATCACTTTGATTTATTCAACAATGAAATGTGGTGTTTCTCTGTTAGCAATTTGGCCAGCATAATTGATGAGCCTCAGTATTGCAACAAGAATATTTCAACTCCCAAGGCTACCACCTTTAATTATCAACCTGGGGTTCGTACAAACCTAAGAGGTATCGGCACTATATGTGAACCATAAAATGTATCCTTCCTTTGTTGAACAGATGTAATGGAGTGAATTTCATGAAATGAAAGCCTAAAGTAATTGCAGAAATGGAAGTGTTTCTTTGAAAATAAATTAATCCTAGGAAAGAACAACAATTTGTAATTGAAATCCTAAGAGCATGAATTAAAATAAAAATACCTAATCTAATTTGCGAAAATGAATGAACCGTAAGTGGTTTTTATTCTTCCTCAATCATGTATTTAGATCATAGCAGTCTTGATTCAAGTCTAAGAGACAAAAAAAAACCTTTGGGAGCAAATCTAGTCGAGTTTACACATGCTACAAGAGTGCTACAGGAAAATTTGTTTTTGCTACAGGAAACTTTGTTTTTGCTAAAGAAAAGTTTGTTTTTGGAATAACTCACTGAAGGAATAATTAAATAAAATGAAAATTGGATGGGAAAACTTTTTATTAATTATGATGTCTTAGGTCTCCACTCCAAGTGGAATCACTCGAAAATACCCATGTTCACATGTGCTAAAAAAAAGCAGAAATTTACTACTCTAAAATCTGGAAATTCAAGAACTAGTGAGCTAGTTAATATATCAAATTCCTAACATAATAAAGTTAAAATGAAATGGGGTAAATTTTGTTATTAAACTTAACATTATTATGACCTAATCCAAGTGGATTCAAGTCAAATGGATCTCATTAACCCATTCTAAAAAAATACTAGGAATTTACTACTATTTCGCTACAAGACATTTCTAGAAATCTTATATTTGTGAACTGGTAACCAAATCCAAGTAGCTTAATGATTAATATGACCTTCCAAATTTATTCCAAGGATGAATAATTCTTTTGAACCTGTAAAAAACCTACAAAATATCTCACTTCAATAATTTAACTCAATCCTACAGCAAGAAAATAAGCAATACTAAACACAGAAATATGCAAAATAAAAATAAGAGATGCATGTGAATAAGAAGTGAAAAGAACATAAGTAAATTGTGCAAGAGGGCTTTGAGGCTCCTGGGATGGCAAATACTAAGGAGGAATCAGAGTCCTATGGAAGAAAACAAGCCTTAGAAGCTAAAAATGACACCAATATTCATTATTGAATCAGTCCAAGTACATCCCTGCAATAAAATAAAGTGAAGCTCCCAGAAAACAAGTTTTCTTCACAATAAGACTAAACAATACATGCCCCTAGAGGCCAATTCGAATTGGTACTTATACAAAATGATGAGTAATCATTCCATTTGAAAGGAGGAAGCTTTCCCCTCTATTAGTGTCAGTTTGTGCAGTCTGTCACCAGTGATCAAATGGGCTCTTATCATGTCTTGTTAGGTTCTCAAAGTCAATTTTTCTTCATTTCATTAGGTCTTCGGGTAAAAATTTGGTCACTGGATAGTGTGTCTAGGACTATTTCCACTCCTTTTAAAATTTTCACATGCCAATCCTTGTCATAACTCAACTGAGTATAGCATCATTGTAAGGTCATCCTCATCACTTCAGTCAACATCATCATGATTTCATCCACTTCAGTGTCTCCATTAGGTCATTAGGGTTTCAAGGTCACAAAATTTGTCATTCCATGCATAAAATATAGAAATGGAGGAGTGATAATAGGTAAATTTATTCAATAAAGTTTGATTTCAAATGTAATTTATGTTTCAATATGTAATAACTTCATCATGTTCCTAAAGCTGCAAATAAATTTTCAAATTTACAAGTTTTCAAAGCAAAATGAAAAGGACATATAGTGGGCCATCCCATTAACATGTAGAAAAGTGACCACCACACTGGCAATAAAAGGCCAATTATAGCTCATTTTCTCATTCACCTCATTGAAGATGATTAGGAGATGATGTCCAAGTTTTAAAAAATGCTCAAAAATGAAATTTCTCATAAATGTTTGCAACCTGAACGACCGGAAAGGTCTCGTCACTGGGATTCTGGCGCCATGAACAGTTCACAAAATAGAGGTAGTATGTAGAATTTATTAAGGTTTGAAAATGTCCAGTAAACTCCAAAAATGGACCTTTGACTTAGTTTGAATTTATGAAAAATTTTATTAAATAAAGTAATTTTCATATAGTTGTTCTGGGCCAATCATTGGGCACCACATGGCCTGCCCAGAGGCTGCCACATGGCCCCAGGCCGAGGAGAAATTGGTGGCAAAAAATTTGTGAGTCTACGGGATTCGAACCCGAGACTCGAACTCGGCCTACATAGAGGACCGACCAACCCACCTACATTACTGTTCTTAACAAATAATTTCTTCAAAATGTATTTGTTGGTTTTAAATGCAACCAGTAGAAAATTAAAGGGCTAGCCTTGACCACATACCACCGTCGGCACATGACCAGCACCCAGACTGTGGCCTTAAAGGCCTTAACCAATGGTTGTGACAAGACGGTTGGATAACCGTATTATATGGCCATGTTTCAACATTTAATTTGATGGTTAGTGGTTGGCTTATGCGATTTTGCTAGCGGCTTGGGCAGAGGCAGCATGTGACCACCATTACAAACATTTATTGTAACCGTTAACAGTTTCCTCCAAGTTTCCTCCAATTTAGCGCGGCTAACTGGAGTTCCTCCAGTTTTGGAGGAGGTTTTTCAAGGAATATTGGGAAAATTTTATTTTTGCCATAACTCCCTCATTATTGAACCAAATTGAGGGAAAAAATAGTCAATTTCGACTATCTCAGACCTTATGGACTCAATGGAGTATTTTTTAAAGCCATTAGAGAGCTTCTAAGCAATTTTTTCCTTCAACGAAGTTCAAGGGGCCACTAGGGCCACCAGGAGGCAAAATTAGTTTGAGGCCTAGCCAGGGGAGCTAGAGGCCTTATCCAGAGATCCAATAATCAAAATTGGATATTTAAGATGTTCTAAATCTCATGATATGGTTTTTAGATCCTTTAGTGAACTTTTTAGGGCCGAAAATCTTCAGTAAAGTTCCAGGGGCCATTAGTGCTAGCTTTTTCCAACAGCAGTGCAGGGCCTAGCCAAAGTAGCTAGAGACCATATGCAATGAAAAAATAGTCATTATTGACTGTAATAAGAATTTTGAGTTTAATGGAAGATGTTTCAAAAAATTTTGAGGACTTCTAGAGGTCGAAAACCCAGCAGAGAAGTTTTCAGTGACCCTAGTGCCAAGGGGTGCCGACCAGGTGTTGGAGGCAAAACCGGAGCATTCGGAGGCCATTTTTGATGAATGAATAGTATACATTGACTATTTCAGACATTTAGGAACCAACGAAAGTGGTTTTAGAGAATTTTTAGAACTTCTGGGACTCGAGAAGATGATGTGAATTTTTGGGCAGTCTTGGGCAAACCGTGGAGGATGGCCTAGTTTGGGGATGCAGTGCTCGATTTGAGAAATTTACCAGTAAATGTTTGGTTTCTGATGTGTTATGGATATATCAAGAGTGGTTTTAGTGGTAGAAATATAATTTTGAAGGAGTTGTGCCATTTAGAAGCTCAGAGTAACTCAGAGCACCAACAGAAGGAATCATGTCAAAGGGAGCCTAAAGCTATTTGCAGAGTTTGGAAAGCCATGAAAGGGATATATATGGTATTGTAAGCCCTTTTTATCAGTTTAGTATCCATTGGAGTTAAGTGTGGAACTTGTAAAAGAAACCTTGCCATAATCCCAAAGAGTCGAGTCAAGATGACAAATCTCAAAGGAGACGTAGCCCACGAGATTCGGGTGAACTCCTAGATTAATTTTGCTGTTGTGTTTAAATTTTTTATTGCTGCATTATGTTTCTGTTATACATGTTAAATTTCAGCAAGAAAAAATGAACTTAAGCCACATAAACAGTTAAAATTCATACACCACTTTCAAGCATAAATTCCGCAAATTTCCAAGTACAGGCTAGATCATTTAATTGTTAAACTGAGTGGGAGGTTCTTGAAATACATAACAAGTTATCTAGACCATTTTCAAATCAGGTTGGTATCGAAGCACTTGGTTGCTTGATTGAAATAGCAATAACTTGCTTGTATAGCTTGAAAGGTGTTTAAATAGTGTAAAAGATTGATTGTTTTATTGTTTGCAAACTGATTGTTGTTTGATTTTGTTGGAGGTGAAGGGATAGCTAGTGATTAGCTAAGTCCTGGAGAGGACAAAAAGGACGAAAGGGCTGAAGGCATATTCCTTACCCCAAAGAACCTCAAGGTCACCCTTGGAACACAAAACATCTTGACGATTGTTTGTTAAGAAGCTCTTGGAGTTTGTTTGTTGTTTGGCTGCTTGAATAAGATTTTGTCTCTGCAGCCATTTGGTTTAAAAAATATTTGTCATTTGTTTTTGAAATCTTTGTGAACTTTTTTGAAGTTACTTTTGTTCATTCACATCATAATGATAACTTCTACAAGTGAGGTTTCCTCCTTCACAAGATTCTTTGACGAAGATATGAAGCGTGACTTTATTATATTGAAGGACATGGTGCAGATTCTGTTTGAATATAGAAGAGAAAGCATTGAAATTTGTGAGAAATTGTTTGCCATGAAGCAAGAGAAGGAAGAAATTCTTCAAATATTTCATTATATGGAGATGCAGCTCCATCAATCCCAGGAGGCTTTGACCAAGAACATGCATGAGGAAAAGGTAATCCACTCTAATTTGTCTTCAGTTTCCTCTTTAGAAATATGTGTTGGTTCTTTCGAAAATCATACGAGAGGTATAGGGTCCAAGTTAATGATTAAAATGGGCTATGAAGGCAAGGGTTTAGGCAAGCATGCACAAGGCATGGTTGATCCTATTTTGGTTGAGGAACGACCCAAGAATATTGGTCTTGGTTATGTGCAATTTAATGGCGAAGACTCCATTAAAACCATGAAATCATGTGAGGTAGATTCAAAGAGAAATTTTTTTCCAAGTTCTAAGATGCAAATATGTCAAATTTATTTCCAAGATGATTTACATTGCTTTAAGCCTTTGTTGCAGTACGAAGATGGTATACATGCAGCTTATGGCAAGCATGCAAGTTCAGATAGTTTTCAAGACAAGAACAATGATGTTAGTCTAAAAATGAAAGTTGGAGCCTCTACTAGTTCATCTCCTCATGAAGGAAAAAAGGATGAACATGAAAAGGAGAACAAGAGGTATAAATCTTCCCATGATCAATTTGATTGTGTTTTTGCAAGGCATGATAATTTTGCATGCTTAAATGGAAGAAATATTTCTTGTCCATATTGTGGTCAATTTAACCATGATGTTTCGAGATGCTGGATGAGGAAGAAAGCATACAGGAAGCAGATGAGAAAAAGGAAACTTTTAAAGAAGGTGCATAAGATTTGCACATATTGCCAGAAGAGGGGACACGTTGTTTCCCATTGTTGGATTTTGCATCCAACTAGTCATCCCAAGAACATGCAACAATAGGACAGAAAGACTGGCAAAGGTGGAACCAAGGATTCCATTATTGATGTGTAAATAGAATTTTCACATGAAGAAGAGTTGCAGCACCAAAAGTCGTGATGGAAGTGGCTTGGTAAGAAGTGGATGGACTTCTTAACACAGTAAGACATACTCCTTTGTACATATGCAAATTTCGGTCGTATGCATGTATTTTATGTTGTAATCTCTAGTTTGTTTGAGCCACCTTGGATCATTGATCAAGGCAGTGATGTTCAGTTTCCTTCTACAAATTTCTCTCCAGAAATTTATGAGTGAGTGCAAGAAAGACAGTTCTAGACAGGAGGACAAGCGCATCCAGGAAGGGAAGTGTCAATTGCTTTCTAGTTGTGGTTCAAAGTCACTAGCCATGCAAGGAAAGTGTTCGGAGGCTGAATAGAAGAGGGTTTTTTACTCTCACTATTGTACAGATCAGTATATCAGTCTTTTTTGGGTCCAAAATATTCCCAATGGGGAGGTGTGATCAGGAGATCATGTCCAAGTTTTAAAAAATGCTCGAAAATGAAATTACTCAAAAATTATTGCAACCTAAATGACTGGAAAGGTCTCGTCGCTGCGATTCTAGCACTGCAAACGGTTCAAAAAATAGAGGTATTATGCAAAAGTTATTAAGGTTTGAAAATGTCCAGTAAACTCCAAAAATGGACCTTTGACTCAGTTTGACTTTATGAAAAAATTTATAAAAAAAAAAAAGTAATTTTCATATAGTATTTTTGGGCCAATCATTGGGCGCCATGTGACCTTCTCAGAGGCTACCACATGGCCCCAGGATGAGGAGAAATTGGTGGCAAAATATTTGTGAGTCTACAGGATTCAAACCCAAGACCCAAGCTCCACCTGCATAGAGGACCGACCAACCCACCTACATTATTGTTCTTAACAAATAATGTCTACAAAATGTACTTTTTGGTTTTAAATGCAACCAGCGGAAAATTAAAGGGCTAGCCCCGACCCCATACCACCATCATCATGTGAAAAAATCCCAGAACGTGGCCTTAAAGGCCTTAATCGACGGTTGTGACCAGACGATTGGATAACCGTATTATATGGCCACATTTCCACATTTAATGTGACGGTTGGTGGTTGGCTTATGCAGTTTCGCTGGCAGCTTGGGCGGAGGCACCACGTGACCACCATTACAAACATTTATTGTAATCGTTAACAGTTTCCGCCAAGTTTGGGTGCATTTCACCATTTTTGGAGATTCCTCCAATTTGGCGCGGCTAACTGGAGTTCCTCCAGTTTTGGAGGAGGTTTTTCAAGGAATATTTGGCAAATTTTGTTTTTTCCATAACTCCCTCATTATTGAACCAAATTGAGGGAAAAAATAGTCAATTTCGACTATCTCAAACCTTATGGACTCAATGGAGTATGTTGCAGAGCCATCAGAGAGCTTCTAATAAATTTTTTGCTTCAATGAAGTTCAAGGGGCCACTAGGGCCACCAGGAGGCAAAATCAGTTTGAGGCCTAGCCAGGGGAGCTAGAGGCCTTATCCAAAGATCCAATAGTAAAAATTGGATATTTCGAATGTTGTGAATCTGATGATATTATTTCCAGATCCTGTACAGAAATTTAGAAGTCCGAAAAGCTTCAGTAAAGTTCCAGGGGCCATTAGTGCCAGCTTTTTCTAGCAACAATGCAGGGCCTAGCCAGAGTAGGTAGAGACCATATGTAGTGAACCAATAGTAATTCTTGACTGTAATAATAATTTTGAATCTAATGGCAGAGGTTTCAAGAATTTTTGAGGACTTCTAGAGGTCGAAACCCAGCAGAGAATTTTTTAGTGACCCTAGTGCCACGGGGTGCTGATAGGTGTTGGAGGCGAAACCGGAGCAGTCAAAGGCCATTTTTGATGAATGAATAGTCTATATTGACTATTTCAAACATTTTGGAACCAATGAAAGTGGTTTCAGAACATTTTGAGAACTTCTAGAGCTCGAGAAGCTGATGTGAAGTTTTGGGCAGCCCTGGGCAAACCGTGGAGGATAGCCTAGATTGGGATGCAGTGCTTGTTTTGAGAAATTTATCAGTCCATATTTGGTGTCTGATTTTTGATAGATACAACAAGACCATTTTCAGTGAAGAAACAAAATTCTGAAGGATTTGTGCCATTTATAAGCTCAGAGTAGCTCATAGCACCAACATAAGTAATCGTGTCAAAGTGAGCCTAAAGCTGTTTGTAGATTTTGGATAGCCATGAGAGGGATATAGATGGTATTCTAAGCCCTTTGTATCATTTTATTATCCATTGGAGTTAATTGTGGAACTTGCAAAAGAAACCTTTCCATAATCCCAAAGAGTCGAGTCAAGATGACAAAGCTTAAAGGAGACGTAGCCCACGAGATTCGGGTGAACTCCTAGATTAATTTTGCTGTTGTGTTTAAATGATTTATTGTTGCATTATGTTGTTGTTATACATGTTAAATTTCAGCAAGAACAAATGAACTTAAGACACATAAATAGTTAAAAATCATACACCACTTTCAAGCATAAATTTCGCAAATTATCAAGTACAAGCTAGATCATTTAATTGTTAAAATGAGTGGGAGGTTCTTGAAATACATAACAAGTTATCCAGACAATTTTTAGATCAGAATAAGAGCTCTCATTCATCACCAAGTGAAAATTCAGAAAATTAAAGCCAAAAACACTCAAAAATTTGGTGCCAAAGCAGCCACATTGTGCTTTTTGGAATCCGTGCTACACTTTCCTCCAAACGTTATGTTTTCTCTCCTGGAGGAATTAAACCAATTTATGAAGGCTTATTAAGTCTTTCAAGGTGTCTATAATCAGGGGACAAGTAATTCACACCTCAGCAAACCCCTCCTTGCAACTCAATTTCATTGTTTTAGTGTGAAAACCCTCCATTGGCCTCTATGCTATGTTTTAGTGACTAGCCAATATTTTCAAAGTTTTCAAGATAAAGACACTCTCCCATAGACTTTTTAACCTCCATAAACCTATAAAGTATCCCCCACAGCCTTAAAATCCCCTCATTTTCATTTCCTAAGCCCCAAACCCTAAACCCTAGTCTAATTCTGCAAATTTGGGTAATTTTCCTAGCTAGGACTGTGTAAAAAATCCCTAGCCCAATACCCATGCCCGTTTCACTCCATTTCACTTATTAAATTTCCCTAAGACTCCTTCCCATCTCTCTAAATTTTCCTACTCTCATCTCCCTTCCCTAACCCCTTCATCGTTTCCCTTTTCTCCCTTCCCCTGTTTTTTCCTATTAGGGTTTTGCCCCTTGCAAACAACCAAATGGAGGAGAAGAAATATTATAATAAGGAAGGCCAAGTGATAATACATGAGCCCTTAAAAACTCTTGAAATTATGTCTTCACCACTATCCAAGAAATTTTTTCGAGGATTAGGATGTCTACCTTTTTGTGAAAAAGTTGAGAGAGTCAAATACAATGCCACATTGACCAAGTTGTTTGCCACTCAACTCAAAAGGGACTAAGTAATAATTCCAGGGGTTAATTTCACTATATCAACTAATATAGTAACTAAGGCCATAGGGATACCTAATCATGGTAAAAAATGTTCTAAGGACCAATACCTAGACCTTCATAATTATCAGCCCTATCTCAGAAGACATCACCAACAACATATGAAGAATATTTTTCGTGTTGGGCACCTCCTTGAGAAGTATACACCACTAATGAAAATCATCATGAAGTACTTCACCTGTGAGGGAATATTTTCTAGAATATATGGGTATCATGTCATACTTCTCATGCATTTCACATGGGTAGAACCACTCAATTTTTTCTATTACCTCTACAGAAATTTGGCAAAGATGGCAGAAAAGGTTCAACTAGTCTTGAAAGCAACCTCTTTCACCATGCTCTTATCAAAATCATTGTTTTACACCAACTTGAGAATAAGAGCATCACTTGGGAAACCATCATGCAGGTAGATGTCTTTTTGTCTTCTAGTAGCCAGCCTACTAGCCCTAGTTCACCATCAGCACCATCAACACATTCTAGACTTGTGGAGGTTGGCTCACCTAGAAAATTTTCAGTGAGGAGGAAGATTGAGGTCACTCATACATACCAAATAGGAATAAGGCTTGTGTTTTCTCCTCATATTGAGGAAGGGGCCAAGCCCACATCAGTAGAGCAGGGATTACGTTCACAGCATGAGACATTTATGTATGATGAGGAGCATGACTTTGACTTAGTAGACATAGAGGCCAGTGAAAACCATGAAAACCTAGAGAGGATAATCAAGGACAAATATGATCAGATCAAAGAACTCAAATAAAACTTGGCAAGGGCTAATTTCATCATCTCCTTCCTAGAGCAAGAAAACAATTAGTTGAAGGAAAAACAAGTATCTTTAAAGAAAAGTCAATTTGAAGATAATGTGCATGATGTAAAAGGAAAAGTAGTGGCTGATAGTGAAGATTCATAGAAGGATGAAGAGCATATGACAAGGAAGAGGTCAAGGACCATGGGTCTCTGAAGAGAATTGTAGAAGGAAAGAGAGAAAAATCCACCAGATGAGGAGTTGACTTTTGAAGAAAGAATAGCCATGGAAATCAATGAAACAAGGATTTTTGGCTTGAGAAAGTCAATATTCAATTGGAGAATATCCTTGACAAGGCCAACAAGGAGAAAAATATGAAAAAATACATGGCCAACCACTACTATGCAAGAAATTAGATTTGCAATGTCAAAGTCAAACAATTGCAAGCAAAGTTAAAGGAAACCCTTAAAAGTCAAAAGGAGAAGTACAACTTGGAGATACTTGATGATGCTTCCTTAGTGGCATAACATACCTTATGAGGCATCTCTAGACCAATTTTGAATACTTTTGGAGCAAATTTTGGTTTTTGAGAAATTTTGATCAAATTTGGAAATTCAAAAAACCATTCATACTGGCAAAAGCGTAGCGTGGGCCACGATACGCTTTTGTTGTGGGGGTCCATTGGATGAAAAATCAGAATTTTTGGATTCCTCTTTATGGTTACATCAATCCTATTCAGTGGTTGAGCCTTGTCAGCCACTTCTGGATGGTCAAAATGCCCAAAAACATTCAAAAAATTACCTTTCTGCCCTATTTTTCGAGGCTTCGTTACACTTTATGAGTACTCTTGGGAGAATGACGTTTTGGAGGGCTAGGAGCCACATTTTTTAGTTCTTTATGAACCTATCATGTAGAATACATCTATATCTTTCCATATCATCTTTCATATCATTATTTGGACGTCTGGAAGGCCTCCAAAAGTCAATTTTCCTCAACTCGCTATGCTTTCTCCAGAAGGCATTTTTTACCAGTTGTTTGACCTAGTTTTACTTTTTACCTATGTAATTGATGAATGATGATTTCATGAGGTGTAATTGAGCTGGTAAATAGTGAAAGAGGGTAGATACATGCTTTTTAATGTAATTTTATTCAAATGTATCTAGTTTCCTATGATGAGGTGAATTTGTTGACCTCAACTAGACATTAGGGTTTTGTTGATCTTATCATGTAATCAGCTCCACAACTAATGGATTCGACCCCTAAGAGAGGGGAGATGTTTTTGGTCTATATCTATCATTTTTAGATTCATTTGACTAGTTGGAAATCAAAGGATTGTAATATTGTAGCTTGTACTTTCACTTTCATTTTTAGAAATCAACTGATGTAGTTGCAGCTATTATCTAGGAATTCATGTGTAGTTAGTTTATGGTCATGTATTTTATTTATTATAGTATTTATTTAACAATATATAGATCCTCTTTCATATTTTTATTTTTAGTGGCTTTCCTTACATTTCATAGGCAGAATTCTATTAATTTAGCTCTGTTTATATGGAAATGTCATTTAGTGTTTCATGCTTCCAGTTTAATGAATTCATGAATGAAAATTCTCATTAAATCCCTCTACCTTTTTAGACTCTCCAGTATACCTAAAAAACCCTAAAGCCATCATAAACCCATTTCTACCTTTCTCCTTTATATTTTTGTAGTTGTAAGGCCTTTGATACCTAGACCTAGCTACTTGGTTTCATATCTGATATAGCATCAAACCATAAAACTCTCAAAACCTACCTGAGCCTATCATATCTAGCCTAATATCGTTCATATCATAGTCAATCCTTGACTGTGATCGCATTGAGAGAGCCCTCTTAGCCTGGTAGGGCTAGCTACTAGGTCAAAGTGGTCTGTGGTTACCATTTTCAATCTCCTTTTCAGCATTCGAAGAACTGGTAGAGTGCTAACCTTCAAAAATCCCTCAAATACTGGATATGGTTCCCAACACTAGGATTTTGCAGTAAATGACACGGAACACATTCCTAAATTTTCTCAATAATCGAAGTTCCAGAATATCTCTATAATTTCTCAATAATTTTGTGATATTTGATTCATTTATTTTCCAATATTGATCCTCCAGTAGTAGGGAGAAAGTCCCTAAATTATCTCCTTCTCCAAGTCTTCATAATTTGCCTAATATTCTCACAATATTCTAAAAAATAAATAATATTAGGCACAAATATTAAATTATCTCTAAACCTTCATAACAACATATTAAACTTAAAAAAACATTAATAAGTGTATAAAGAGAGATGTATTATATATTTTATGTGTCTAAGAAAGGTTATATGGGCCTTAATTTATGTCTAATTTAGAGGCACATCATACCCCCTACTGAAATTGTTTCTCATCCTCTGAGAAACCTATTCATCCTCCTTGCCTTGTGGTTCTTCATGTATGTTGGGCTATTTCATTCTTTTTTTATTGGTTCATGTGTTTCTTTTGTGTATCTTCTTGCTACTCTTCTATTTTCATTTCTTCACCTATCTCAGTTTCCCATTGAACTTCTAATGTAAGTTTAGACTGCTTCTTTCTCTCAAGTGATTCTTCAATTGTAATGGTGTGCAAAGTTAGGGCCTTGTTTGTACCTATTTTTGATAAGTTGCAAAAATTATCTGGTGCAAGGAGCTAGATTTTTGTGATAGCCATGGATACCTTTCTTTTGCTATGTTTTTTTCTATATTTTCTAAGTTAGCAGCTTGTTTTTGAGTGAGCTGCTTAACCTTTTTATTTATTTTTTCTTCTTGAAGGTGCTACATGGAAGTCCTCAAGTGCATTTTTTGGTGTGTTCATCCTCCTAGAGTCTTTTGGTCATCCTTTGAATCCATCTTCATCAACTTACCCTCATATTTTGACCTTTTTGTGCCATATACAAAATTGCTACAGAAAATTGTTCAACTTCCTGTAGTAGAGGTCTCTCTGCTTCTTGGGGCTCCAGATTGCTTAGAGATGAAGGGAAATGGTTTATAGAGGTTAGGGATGGAGTGATGGAGAGGTAAGTAGAGAGGTTCCATGCCAAGGCATAGGTGATATAGCTGCTAGTGGGGAGTGAATCCTTGTGCATGGAGTGAAGTGAGGGTTAGGATTGGTAGGTATAGGAAAAAAAAATTTATCATGCTATTTTTGAAGTTTAAAAACCTTTGAGAGAGTTAATTTCCTTGTAAATAAGTTTCATGTATCATTTACAGGGTTTCATGTAGTGCTACAGGAATCTTGTGGTTTCTAGGACTTTCCTGTAGCAATTACAGTAAGGAGAAAAAATGGAGTTTTCTTCCTACTTGAAAGGTGAAAAGAGTGAATTGATGCATGTTCGAGTTGTCAATGGAGTTCGTAAGCAGAGGAGAGAGAGAATAGAGGAATAAAACCACCTTTGATAAAAAATAAAAATCCTGGTTAACTTCCTGTAGCAAATTTGTTTTCCCTTAAGAAACTTCTTGTAGCAAATTTTGTACCTATAGTAGCCCTATTTTGCATGTAGCAACTCTATATCGCATTAAAAGAGGTGGCACTAGTACATATGGTCAATTTTTCGACACTTTAGTTTTGACACTTTTGACGTATTGTCGAAAAGTTCCCCAATTTTTCTCATTTTTTTTAATCCCACCAATAAGCGTCACTCTAGCGACATTTAAGACATCTAGGAAAATCGTCGAAATACCGACGTTACGGGAAAAAGCATCGGAATTACGACATTTCAGAGACAAGTGTCAGTATTGTGATGTTTCGATACAAGTGTCTGTATTGCGATGTTTGAAGACAAGTGTCAGTATTGTGACGGTTTGGAGACAAGTGTCAGTGTTGCGAAGTTTAAAGACAAGTGTTGGTATTGCGACGGTTTGGAGACAAGTGTCAGTATTGCGAAAATTTTGAGACAAGTATCGGTATTGCGACATTTAGGAGACAAGTTTCGAAATTGTGACGCTAAGGAAAAGAGTTGGAATTGCAACATTTCAGGAGTTAGGGTTTAGTGTTTAGGAATGATGTTAGGGTTTAGGGTTTAGGAAAAATGTTTGGGAGTTAGATTTTAGGGATTAGGAACAATGTGTCGGGTCGTGTGATCGGGTTAAGGGGTTAGTAACAATGTGTTAGGTTGTGTAAGGGGGCCCAAGGAAACGCGTTCAGGCAAGTCAAGTTGGGTCTAGTCGGGTCGTTCCGTGTGAGGGCACCCAAGGAAACACGTTCATACGGGTCGGGTTGAGTCGTGTGATGGCTCCCAAGGAAATGCATTTGGGTCGGGTCAAGTTGAGTTATGTCGTATTGTGAGGGCACCCAAGGAAACACGTTCGGGTGGGTCAGGTCGGGTCAGATCTGTTCTGGTCGTATCATGTGAGGTCGCCCAAGGAAACGCGTTCGGCCGGGTTAGGTCGGTTTAGGTCGTGTGAGAGTGGTTGCATAAAAAATGCTAATTTGTGACCGCCCGTGTTGCTTGTGCATGTTTGTGCGATCCATTTTTCTTTTGTTCCCTCATGCGCCCTTCGTTCGAGCGGGTCGGGTTGTGTCGTGTGAGGGTGCCATAGGAAATGCGTTCGGGTCAGATCGTGTGATGAAGATCATATCAAAAATGCTAATTTGTGATGGAACATGTGCCTTGTGTACATTCGTGCGACCCGTTTGTTGTTTTCTCTGTTTTTCCTTCGACATTCGGGCGGGTCGGGTCATGTGATGGCACCCAAGGAAACGCATTCGGGTCGAATTGGGTCAGTTCATGCAATACCATGAGGGCGGCCAAGGAAGTGTTTGAGCGGGTCGGGTCATGTGAGGGCACCCAAGGAACGTACCCGGTCAGGTTGGGTCATGTCGGGTCATGCCATGAAGGCGCCCAGGGAAACTTATTCGGGCGGGTCAGGTCGAGTCGTGTGATGGCGCCCACGGAAACGCGTACAATTCGGGTCAGGTCAGGTGATGCCATATTGTGAGGGCACCCAAGGAAATATGTTTAGGCAGGTCGGGTCTGGTTCGGTCCGGACAGGTCGTGTCGTGTGACGTTGCCCAAGGAAACGCCTTTGGGCGAGTCAGGTCAGGTCGTGTGAGGGTGGTCGTATAAAAAATGCTAAGTTGTGACCACCCGTGTTGCTTATGCACATTTGTGCAATCTATTTTCTGTTTTTTCCCTTGTGCGCCCTTCGTTCAGGCAAGTCGGGCTGTGTCGTGTGAGGGTGCCAAAGGAAACACATTCGGGTCAGATCGTGTGAGGGAGGCCATATCAAAAATTCTAAGTTGTGACTACCCATGTGCCTTGTACATGTTCATGCGACCCATTTGTCATTTTCTCCCTTCTGCCTTCGATGTTCGTGCAGGTCAGGTTGGGTCGGGTCGTGTGATGGCGCCCAAGGAAACGTGTTCAGGTCGGGTTGTGCTGGGTCCTTTCGTACTATGAGGGTCCCCAAGGAAACGCATTCAGGTGGGTCGGGTCAAGTCGAGTCATGGCAGGCTACCCAAGGAACATGTCTAGTTGGTTCGGGTCATGTAAGGGCACCCAAGGAAACCTGTTCGAGCGGGTCAGGTCGGGTTTGGTCAGGTCGTGTGAGGGAACCCAGGGAAACACGTTCGGGTGGGCCAGGTCAGGTCGGGTCATGTGAGGGTGCCTAGAGAAATGCGTTCAGATGTGTCGGGTCGAGTCAGATCAGGTCGTGTGAGGTTAGCCGTATCAAAAATGCTAAGTTGTATTGGCCACCCGCGTGCCTTGTACTGCACGTTCGTGCGACCCATTTTCCATTTTCTCCCTCATGCCTTCAACATTTGAGTGGGTCGGATTGGGTCGAGTTAGGTGGGGTCAAGTCATGTGGGGGTGGTTGTATAAAAAATGCTAAGTTGTGATTACCCGTGTCGTGTCGGGTCGAGTCTGGTCGTGTCATGTGAGGCTGCCCAAGGAAACGCGTTCGGGCGGGTTGGGTCAGGTCAGGTCGTGTCGTGTGAGGGCACCCAAGAAAACGCGTTCGGGTAGGTCATATGGGGTCAGGTCATGTGAGGATGCCCAAGGAAACGTGTTCGTGTGGGTCAGGTCGGGTCGGGTTGGGTCGTGTGAGGGAACCTAAGGAAACACGTTCAGGCGGGTGATGAGGTCGAGTCGTGGCATATGAGGGCGCCCAAGGAAATTCATTCGGGTGGGTCGAGGTGGGTCAGGTCGAGTAGTGCGATGGCGCCCAGGAAAATGCGTTTGGGTGGGTTAGGTCAGGTTGGGTCAGGTCAGGTCGTGTGAGGGTCGTCATATCAAAAATGATAAATTGTGACCGCCCATGTGCGTTGTACTTCACGTTCATGCAACCCATTTTCTATTTTATCCCTCATGCCTTTGATGTTCGGGAAGGTTGGGTTGGGTCGAGTCAGGTCGTGTGAGGGTGATCGTATAAAAAATTCTAAGTTGTGATCGCCCGTGCCATGTCAGGTTCGAACGTACTGTGTGAGGCTGCCCAAGGAAATGCGTTCGAGCGGGTTGGGTCATGTCATGTGAGGGGCCTAGGAAAACGTGTTTGGGTGAGTCGGGTCAAGTCGTGTGAGGGTGGCCATATCAAAAATGCTAAGTTGTGACCGCCTGTGTGCCTTGTACTGCACATTCGTGAGACCCATTTTCTGTTTTCTCCCTCGTGCCTTCGACAGTTGGGTAGGTTGGATCGGATTGGGTCATCATGTGATGGCGCCCAAGAAACACGTTCGGGTCAAGTCGGGTTGGGTTGTGCCATACTGTGAGGGTGCCCAAGGAAACTCATTCAACCGGATCAGGTCAGGTCGGGTCGTGTGAGGGCACCCAAGGAATGCGTCCTCGTGAGGTCATGTCGGGTGGGTTCCATGTTGTACTGCTCATATGATGATGCCAATATTTTTATTGGATTCCTCTTTCAGAGAGGTGCAAGCTTGATCTAAAGATCATCTTGTTCGAATGAGCAGAACATTTATTTTGAATTTACTCCACTTATGTGCAAGGTTGGCCATATTTTTAATGTAGGCTTAAGAGCCCAACGGATGTGTCACACACCCTCAGAGATCGATATAAATTGGAGAGACTTAAAGGTCATTTCATCATCATCTCATCACACACATTCCTCATGATCTGATTGGTTCGTTCAGCCTAGAAGATGCTTCTCTCTCTCCCAGGTGTAAATATGGATGTTGTAAATCTGGATGATGCCGGAAATTCATGTCATAAATCTGTATGTCGTAAATGTGGATGATGCCAAAAATGGATGTCGTAAATCTAGATGATGTCGGAAATAGATGTCGTAAATCTGGATGATGTCAGAAATAGATGTCGTAAATCTGGATGTTGTAAATTTGGATGATGCCGGAAATGGATGTCCTAAATCTGTGTTGGCAATATGATTCATATGTCTTATATATTGTCCTTGATGGCAAATATCTGGTAAAATATGGAATATATGTCTTTTGGAGAAGCTCAGTAGTCTATCAGAAGAAATGTGTAATGTCCCATAGAACTTTGGTTAGAATTCATTTTGCAGGTTCTATATGCAGGTTTGTACAAGCCAAGTTGTGTATACACGTGGATAAGAACGATCCAAGTCGCGTATGCCTTTTGCGCTCTAAAAAATATGATACCAGGAGGCTTTGCCATGGTATTAGCCCACAATATTGAGTGTTGTGTCATCTATTTGCTACAGTCCAAGAATAACATCGTCAGTTGTGTGGTTTTGACTCATGGTATTGGTAAAGGCTAAATCTATATAAGAAGAAGAAGATCATAGTGCATGTGTAAGGGATGTCACTGAATGCTTCTCTCTGAATTACACCTGCATGAGATGAACTCTATTTTATTGGTAGATCTAAATCTATGATGCACCCTTGGATACAATGATGGATTAGGATCTCTAGACCTGAAATGACTATGTTATTGCATGATTTATTGAAGAGATGATTAGATCTGAGACCTAGCGCATGTTTACTGAAGTGGAGTGAAGAAATCTGGGTAAGTTCTATAGATCTGAAACATTCTGCAAAATTAATATTTACAGATCTATACACTAGTTCTTCTTGGTAAAAGCGTGTAATTTGTCTCCGAAAAGACACGTATGGAAGTCAAGGTTTTCTGAAGCTTATTGCAGAGGTTTTCTATTTATTGCTGTTGTATTTCTATTTTCTGTCAATGAAGTCTTCATGTAGATCTAGGTTGCTTGAATGCTGTATATGCTGCTAAGTTGATTAAGTACAAATCTGATCAATGAATGAGTAAATATGTTTTATGATGTCTTACAAATCAAGGGTTTTGCAATACTGAAAATATGTCTGACTGAAAGCCTCTGATCTAGATCTGAGACTGACCATATTCTAAAAAGCAGTATTCACATATCTATACGCAAGTTGGTATAAAGGAAAGCACGTATACACGCGGGCAGGGAAAATTTTAAGAACCCCCATAAAAAAAAATTATAATAAATGGGTGAATCTCCATGATACATATGAAAAGAGGAAGGCGATTTTATCAATAATATAATATGTATATTTATTTTTTTTGGCGAATCTCTCACGATATTATATTATCTTATAAAAACATGGCGAATCTTTCACTGAATTATAAAATCTTGTAAGATATTGGCGAATATTTTGCTAAATAATAAAGACTTTGTAAAAGGCTAACAAAGTTCGTAATGAGTACTTGTTCTTCACTTCAACACCCTTCAAGAATTCGTCCAAACCAACTTTAATGCCTCTGCGAATTATGCAGGGAATTTTGATCTAACATAGTCATTGGAGAAACTCTCACATTGCCACATATGACCAACAGAGTTTTGTACAAGATACATGAGTTCTCGTGCATAATATTACTCCAAAAACCCTCTGCACTTGTCTCAGAACAAAGTGATTCCAAATGACTCATATTTGCTTTAGGATAGGCTAGTCTTCTGCATGCCCTCAAAACAAAATGGATTTTTCCACAAGTTTGAACGTCTAGCTTCAAAGAGTAATTCGACCTATCTTATATAAATTCGTTGGAAATCTTAAACTTCGAAACTTTGACTTATTTAAACAATTTTCTTTTTCTATACCTCATAATGTACTTGCATTCCCCAACCTTGAATCGCAAAAAGAACAATGAACAAAACCCCTCATCCAAATTTCAGAAAGGTATTAGCCTGCCTTAGGATATTAAAATGTGTGTTCTTATTTGCCTCAAACAAATTCGTAGATCTTCTAAACCTTGGATGACTTGCCTCAAAATTTCCAGATAGAATCCTTCCCTTGAAACAAAGGCCTAGGAGAAACAAAGGCTTACGAATTTTATGTACCAATGGAACCACTACTGTCAAAACTCTCCATTGTACTTTTTGGGTTGAAATACAAAGAGAAAATTAAAAGTAATCAACATTGCACAACCCCCTTCATATAAAACAGTCAAATAAAAAATATAATGATATAAAAAGTCTCAAACGTTCACAAAAATAAGAGTTTCTTGCATAAAACACTAACATTTATGTTTGGTACTCACTTTTGGAAAGATGAAATTGTAACAAGGAGATTTCATAGCAAAAGGCTCAAAAACAAGATTCAGTAAGTGAATTTCTTGAAAATGAGCCCCACTGCACTTCTCTTACTGATTAAAATAGAGAAATACCCAACAACGGGATAACTTCTATTTATGAAACCCCATATTGATCCCAAAATATGAAATGTTGAATATTTATCTTACAAAATTTACTTAAACTGAAAGTCCTAAGTTTAGACAATGTACAGAAAATCCCTAAGTCACTATGAAATGTCTACAACTAATTTAGAATATTCAAGCAAAGGCTTGAAACCATTACAAAGACCCACAATGCAACACTCAGTTCCAGAGAATCAATGCACATCTCGTATTCCTAGATTGTAGAAAAATCAAAGACCTGATTTGGGATAATTCAATAACAACAATTCATTAATACTAGGGTTGATAAATCACAGATGAGAGAGGAAAAATGGCTCATCCAAAGAGGAATCAAAGAAACCATGATGCAACGAAAGTTCTAGCCTTATTTCTATAAATCACACACATGGAGGCTTTCTGAGCTCAATAGGGGATGAAAGGGGTATCACTTTTCTTAGGCTACCTTCCATATACCAATCAGATTATCAAGAAGTTGGAAAGGAAGAGGATAATATGTTACGTACTTATTCTTTTTTAGATATATTATGTCTAGTTGGAGGCTCAAACACCAAGATCAGTCACCAACTATTCAAGTCTTACAATGGTTCACCAACTATACAACAAATATGTATAACATATTACAACTTCCATCTCTCTGTGACATTACAATATCATTAGATGCCTAGTGAGACATCAGTGAGACTTTTTGTGTTTCACAAAAGACACAATTGAAATTTTATGGTAAGGCCCTTCCTACAACAAAAAGATGCAATATTTATTGGAACCATTAGACTTAGTTCTCTCTCTCTCTGAAAGAAAATATTACCGATTGCTAAGTGAGACACATGTGACATTGTATTTGTGTTTCCACGGTGGTTGTAGAGTTTTCATTGTAAGATTAAAGTTAAATTTATATATTAGTAAGAATGAAACATTTGACTATCAAGGTCTTCCCTCATCATATTCAAAGTACATTATTTCTTGTGTACCTTTTCAAATTTTGAAACTCTTTTCAGTTTTCCCATTTATGCCTATTTACATTTTATATAGACTCAATTAGCAGGGGCAAATTCCTTTAAAACTTAAATCTAATTAAATTAAAAAAAGCATTCATATTACCTACCATCTATATATTTTCAACTACTACCAAGGAAGAAGTTAGTTGGAGAAATTCGTCTGAAAATGAAACAAGTTATTAAGAAAAGGGCAAAAGAACCATGCCTCATTAAGAGAGACCCAAGATGTGCTCAATTTTTGTTTTATTAAAGTTATCTGCTAAGCTTGAGACTTTAAGGCGAGGTCATTCTTCCTTTAAAATAACAGTGGTACGGAATCATATATATCGTTCTTCCCTTACTTAAATTTACTTAGATTCCAGTTTTTTTGCAAATTTATCAAGCAGTTACTAGCCCCATCATTGACAGGGAATTTTGGAATAAAGATATTGAAGATTGGAACAAGTTTAAAATTCCCTTAGATGACATTTTTCCCTGATTTAATGGAACTAGAAATGTAGATGCAGATCTAAAAAGAATCAAGCTCCTTTAGTGTTAAATATTTGACTTTGAGATAACAAAAGAGATTGTCCCACCAAGAGATTACATCTGATTATGAATATTTCAATTACATTTAAATGCATGCCATGTAGTACTTCTTTTGGAGTTAAGTTTTGTTGTTAATTTATAGAAAATTAGACAGTAACAGAGGAATTTGTCTTCATAACTGACCTTTTATGTACTTTTCCCACTGTCATTTGAGCTACAATATTTTTGTTTTCCAGAAAACATGAGTTGTGGGATATTGTATCTCTTATTTATACCATGTGTTATGGAAACTTTCATTTTATTCTTGATATAAAGTTGAACAATAAAAATAAATTTTTTCGACTCAATGTGGGCTTTTGTATTGTAAGAAAATCGATAGGGTTATTCAGTTATTGTCTAGAAATTGCATGTTTGGATCAACATTCGAGTTGGAGGAGAAATAAAAATGCTCGTCATAATTCATGCAATAGTTTGGATTTTGAACCAAACCTTCAGCATGTGCCCTTTTTTGCAATATCTCTTGGGTATTTTGGTTTTTTGTAATTTTTTTTAAGGGAAAATGGATCTCGATGGTGCATCATGCTCTTTCTTTTTACTTTCAATATTTTTTGGAGAAGGACAATGAAGAATTTGGATATATGTAATAGTGGATTGAACTGGATATATTACTTCTGCAAAAGTATCAGTTTTCTAGAGAGATTAATTTTTTATAGTGAATCATTGTAAGTTATTTGTTCCATTGTAGATAAAATACAATTTGTTTGAAGCACAAATTCCACATATGGGGCTAATGAGTAAACAAGTTTTTGAGGAAACTAGATCTTGTAGAGTCTCATATTACATTCTAGTTGGGAGATCTATTTTCCACGATGGCTTCATGGGTAGAATATTTAATTAAGCATATATGGTCACTTTCAAAAAACAATATTGATGATTTAAAGGCTTCAGATAGTCTTATGCAGTCATTTCCATCTCATGAATCGACAAAACAATTTGTATTCTCTTCATGATCCCAATAACCCCTTCTCTGTTTTTCATTAGTTGGATGTACAACAATATATCCAACTCAAATCAAAGACTGTATTCAACAGATGCAACATAATGCTTACTGAAGGGAAGAAATAAACTTAGAGAAATCATGACAACACATAGGGAATAAATTAAATGCCTGCAGCTGGAATGGAATGGAAACAAAACTTAGTCATTTTAACAGTGGTATATCCAACTCAACCTAAATACTATTCAATATATTGAACAGAGAGTCATATTTGATCGTCCTTTATTTTCCTTTTTGTTTTAATGTTGAGGGAGATTAACCAAACACACCATCTTCTTGATATACACTCCTCAAAATACTAGTTTGTTGGTGCCCTTTTCATTCTTATTTGATAAACCTTTTATTTTTTCACATTAAGTGTGTTCCTTCACTGTAAAAAAACACACAATATTCATAGAAGTTTTGAGAACATGCCCATTTGGTCTATAGTTGAGATTTTTGGTCCATATTAAAAAGACCATTCTAAGATATGATTAGATAAAGTAGAAAGAGCTTACCAATCGTATGCTTAACTATTGGAAATATATTAACTTTACTGGGGAAGGCAATCTTTTTATCATGGACAATTAAAATCATTACTAAAATATTTTCAAACATAGCTAAAAGATTTGGCCTAGAATTGTGTTTGTGCAAGTACATGTGGATGTGCATCAATTTATGTTTTTCGAACATGGCTAAAAGAGTTGGCCTAGAATTGTATTTTTGCAGGCACATGTGGATGTGCATCAATTTGTGTTTTCTTAACATTATCTGCTGACCCTGAGACTTTAAGGCATATGATCATGTTGTATGGATTTCGTGTGGATATACATAACTGTGTGCTGCCCAGAAACGCCTCTTTCTTGGCTGCCTACACTCTCCCTCTCTCTATATAGCTCAACCTCCTCAATTGCTCTTGTATGTTGAAAGCCTTCTCATCCCTCTTCTTCTTGCCCCTCCTCGTTGTTATGTTCACAAAAACCATTAAGAAATTTTTTATTAAAATGTTATGCCAATCCCAAAAGAAAAAATAAATCATTATATGCAAAAGAATAACATCATGATTCATCATCTATAAAACAAAGAACATCATTCAAAAGTAAAATATATAAAATTTTCCATTAAGTTCATTCATATCTCCAAATCACCTAATTAACACTCAAAATATTTAAACAAAACAACAAAAATATTATAATAACTTTAATCATCCTTTCCAAAACACATCTCAAAGATTACATACTTAGTCCACTAATCGATATCGGCCCAGACCCAAGGCACACTTTGAGGACCAAGGGTAACCTAGTAATTGTTAAGAGAATACATATTCTGCATCAAAGCATTAGATATTATAGTAATGCATATGATATGTAAGCATAGATATTGTAAGAAAGAGAATAATCCACAAACCACAAAATGCATGCCTATAAGCTTGAAGAAACATTGTGAATGGAGAGAATAATCCATAACCATAAAAAACTTGCAAGAGTATTCTAGGGAAGGACACAATGATATATACCAACCACAAATATTTATAGTTTTTTCGAACGGAAATTGAGCTATAATGAACAAGCCGTACATAATGATTTTCTTATCTGCAATAGTGCAACCTTGTCATTATAAAAAAGAAGTGGGATACTATTACAATTTTTTATTTCTTATCTAGACCATCAAATTCGAAAAAAAAATGCTCAAGGCCACATTTTTCCCCCATTGGTTTCATTATCATATACTTGCCTGGATCACTATGATAAACTCAAGTTGTCTGTCCCAAAGCTGCCAAAAATTGTTCAAACTAAATTCTTCCTCATTTGTATCCAGATGGTGGTGGAATATTGCTACTAGACTCATCATTCCTTAGGGTTTTTGTTTCAAAGCTCATTTTCATATAGAAGGTCATGATACTCACCCTTCATCATGTTCAGGCTTTCAACTATAAGAGAAAAGTATTAATGACTTTATTGAGGCTCCCTCTGGATCCTTCTTTTGCCTTATTCATTTATAAATCTAGGAGGTTATTTTCTCTTTCTACCTCTATTTTGGCCTTGAGCTTCTCATTAACTTTGGAATACACTGGTTCCTGCAGTGTCTCTAATTGCAATACACTGGTTGCAGTAGTGTCTCCATAATCACTAGTTTTGGCTAATTTTGCTTCACCAAGTTGCTTTTTGTAAGATGTAAACCTTACAATGTTTCTTGATCTATTAAATATTAACACAGTCCTAGTATTATCTAATGATATATCTACTAATTGCTATCATGATTGTTAGTCTGGTATAGTACTATAATATATATATAACATCTTGTGGACGTGGAACATAATCCTTCTACCAAAGGAATAGTAGGCCTGCTTCACAACATAATTTTGTTATGAATGTTAAATACAACAATTTTTATGTATTCACTTTATAATTTTGAAAAAATATTAAGAAAATATGCATAATATTTGGGATTAGGATCTGCTACGTAAAACAATATTTTCAAAGGTGTGAACTTAAATTTGAATTGAAATTTATAATTCTTCAAGTTCCCTCCATGCATCACTGTCTACCATGAATCTACAATTACATCCACGTCATCTATCAATTTTACAGTTTCGCAACTACCTATTATTTAAAAGCTATGCCATTCTACAAAAGTATCTGCAGATGTACTTTTTTAAGTTGTTACAAGAGATTGCATTGGCTTTACTTACATATCCATGTATTTGTTACAAAATTGTAATAGTAATCATTCATTTTCTAGCATTTAAATATGCAGCTCATAATAACAATCTACACTGCTTTGATTCTCCCTAATTTTCAAACATGTCTTGACTATGTTAAATTAATAACTAATTTTCAATAAATTGGTTGAACATTGAGCTTTCTAAACGAATTTTTGAAGTCTGATGAGATTTCGAAATGCATTTTTGAATTCTAAGGAGCTTTCGAAATGCATTTTTGAATCCTGAATTAAACTACAACAGGGGCATCATAGGGAAGATTTTTTACAAAAGTACTTTCAAATGAAAATATCCTCAAGCTCATATTGAAATAGGTAATAGAAGTGTTGATTCTAAATAAGGTTATGTACTGGAATTTAGATTTGAGTCGGTGTATCCTATGCACCGTTTTAGTCATTCTGGGTCTGAATCTGGTTGCATTATGTGGTATGCCAAGGAAAAAGGTGCCATAATGAGAATTATTTATGTTATGCCTTTCATGGTAAACCTCGCTTTCCCAGTAATTGGGACTTAAAATCTTTGGATGTAGGTTAAGAGATGAGGTGTAGCCAAATACCCAAGGTAATGCACCACAGGTGCTGGATATAGATATATTCCTTAGCACGTCAGGGAAGAGGCATGCATATATTGCTTGGCATGGCCTAAAGAAAGTGTGTAATAAGAGCCTCATTCACTTTAATGACATAGTCAATACTATCCAGGTTGAACTCTCAAATTTAGCTCTAACTAATATTAGCACCAAAGAGTCAGTTGGTAAAGCTATAGGTGTTGGTTCAACTAATAATAGAAAAGACGTGTATGATCTTCATTCAAATAATAATAAGTCCAATGGTGTCATCATATCAAAGCAAAATTCTCAACAATATTTTCTTGTGAAGACGAAGGATAAAAGATCCAAAGTAACTTTTGCAAATGTGGTAGAAAAGTAAACTAGCAATTGCACCAAGAGGTGCAAAGGAACGCTGGAAGGTAGAGTGGTAGATAGGGAAGGAAAGTGTCTTGATGTTTTACATATAGAACATAATGAATGTTAACCGAAGAGGTGGATGGAAACTTAAAAAAACCTGGCTGCCGGATGCAAATTATCTGGGGACTGCATTTACCAGGAGTATTGGTGATCATACTGCAAAGTCTATAAATTTGTTTTAAATGACTTCAAATTAGAAAAGCTTAGCTATCTATCCAAAGAAAATAAGGCATTGTCTTTGTTAAAATGGATTTGATTCTTTCAGGTTGTTGTGTGGATGTTTTTCTTTAATTAAATGGAAATGATTGGTCAAAAATTTGCTAACTTTTTTTAAGTGCTTTTTTTTTCCAAGAATGACCCAATCCTATTATAAAATACAATTTTTTTTTGTGAGATTTTAAAATCTGAGACAAAAGTATGACTTCACATTTACCAACTTTCACGTGGCTCGTTAAAATTTTCCTACTTCAAAATCTTCATATTCAACATTGATATTTCAAGAAGCTTTCTATATATACATGAAAATTTTAGACTTGTAAATTTTCCCTTGTTTAAAATGGTCACCCTGGTCACCCTAATATTTGAAAAAATTTAAGAAAATTGTATGCATATTCTCTGATTTTATTATTAAGAAATGAATTATCGATGTTAGAGATCAGTTCTCTTGTGAGCATTTAGTTTGGATTCATCAAAGGTTGTGTTCCTTTTCACTTGGTATTGTGCCTCCTTTCAAATTCGAGAAAAATCAGAATCGCTTTGCAAGGGTAGATATATTATCTCACATTTAATTTTCTACAAATTTGTTGGATTATATCTGTTCTACTTAAGCATGCCTTGTAAGTCGAAAAGTTCTACGGAATTGATTTGGATTTTGCAGAGTTGCTTCATCCCACATTCAATTCTAAACAAATTTGTTGGTGTGTTTTTTCTTTGCAAAATTTGTTGGTTTGTTTCCTAGAAATGGGGTAGTTGGGTGCTGCAAACTCCCCAACCACCACCCCCCTCACTCCATATACCAAAAGAAAAAAAGAAAAATCTTTGCAAAATTTGTTGGTTTTTTTCCCAGAAAGGGGGTAGTTGGGTGTTGCAAACTCCCCAACCACCACCCCCCTCACTCCATATACAAAAAAAAGGAAAAAAAGGAAAGGAAAGAACAGAAACTGGGAGGATTCCTGGGTGCTTGCCCCCTTTCCCCCTCAATTTTTGGTCCAACAACACCTAAGACATAACAAATATAGGGGATAAAGCTTTGAAGGTTTTGTGAAAATATAAGATAAAGGAGACTGTAAATGTTTACTTAAACTTTAACATTATCAATAATTGTTTCATGATGCTTGAGAGTGCTTCCAACCTCAGTGAACTTAATATGGAGAAAGTAAAATTTGATATCCTATTCATAATTTAGTTGACTTAACAGTTTTCAGGATTTTAAGATTGGCAAGATTATAGTCTTTCCAATAGATAGCACAATGATGAATTTTCATGGGATGGATTGTTATTGTTGGGATTTTATCATCAATTATTTTCATTTTTATAATTTTTAGAAATTAAGGACCTCTATACTTGGAAACTCAATGTTCCCCTGTCCCAAAAAATTTCTCTCAAAATTTGGAGTTGCTCCCACATTTCCCCATATGGTTTTCTTTGCTCCCACATTCCTCCATCTTGAAAAATTGGTGAAACATAGGCTTTGACATGTCCATTCCTCAAAATCATTGTGAGTATAAATTTAGCTCAACCAGAAAAAGGGAATATTGTCCATACTATGTTTTGTGCAAGCTTAAAAAATAAACAGTAAAAAAAAAAATCATCCAACGACACTAGGGAAGGCTTTAGCAATGTTCTTTGAATTGCAAAATCTTAGACATGTATATTGGCCAACCTTTTGACCTTTTTACATTGATTATTAAACCTTAAAGTACCTTGTTAATAAAAATCATTTCATGGGGGTGGAATTTGCAGGTGGTTACGTTTTTTCCTCAATAACTAACATTGAACTTGGTTAAGTCTCTTATGTTTGTTCAGACCATTTTTTAAGTATTGAATTAGGTAAAGAAATAATTTCCATAGATGATTAATACAGGATGCATTTTTTTTATATTTGAAGCTGCCACAACTTATATGAATATTTTACAAATTTTCTTGAAAACGATTCTTGGGGTTTTAGACAGGTTGACCTAAAAAGGAGAGCTTTAGCTATGTGAGATGCAAGTTCTCAAATTATTTATGGTCTATTGTATGAGTTGGTTAAGATTATGTAGATGCATAGTAGAGCATGAGATCTTTTTTAGAATCAACACATCAAAGAGTTGCAGGAAGTTACTCAAGGAAAATATTATAGCAGGAAGAGTTCTTCAAGTTGTTTAATGCTTGTAAAAATTGTTCAAGAATACCACAGGATGGGGAAGTTGGCACAAAGAGATGTAATGCCTCTAGAGTCTAAATCCGATTGACATCTAACATATTGGAAATTGACTTTGTTGGGGTGAGTGTTAGAACAAGCAAGGAGAATAAGAATGAGATACATTACCACTACAACATAATTCTTACTCAAGTAGGTTGAAGCTGAGGTTGTTGAAGAGTGCATAACCCATACAAATGCTAAGCTTACCTATCAAATTGCTATTGGAAGTTTTGGTTGCCCCTTTTCCATCATTAAGACGAAGGTAAGTACCTGTGAATGAAACTATTAAAATTCCTTTTTCTGGAACTTCTGATTCAATATCACAAAGCTCACCTTTTTACTAGGAAAATGGTTTTGGTGAGGCATAAAATAAGGTATTAGTTTGCAGAAGATATTTTCTGCTCATTGCCTTGAGTGTCTTCCTGTTGTGTTGCATTGTCTCGAGCTGCCTCCCTGTTGTGTTGCATTGTCTGGAGCTGCCATCCTTGAGATTGGAGACACTGCATTTCAACACTCAGATTTTCCATTTTAACAAAGACAACGCCTTATTTTCTCTGGATAGATAGCTAAGCTTTTCGAATTTGAAGTCATTTAAAACAAATTTATAGACTTTGAAGCTTACCATATCTATGACACCTTGACTGGACAGAAATTCAAAAACCCCATTGCTGGCAATGACAAAGAAAGAATTATACGAGTGTTGTTTGTCTTGGGTAGTTGTAAGGAAGTTAATAAATGTTTTCAGTGTGCTTAGAGCACATTTAGGGCATTGTAAACATTTCCATAACTCCTCTTGAGTAGTATAAAGGAAGGATGATATTTGTTTTGTTCATCATTTCAATCGTTTTTTTTAAACAATAACGGAGTAGATTATATTATCAAGAAAGTGTTGAAGCCCAAAAGAGGTACATCCATAGTTTTCTGAGAATGTGAAGCCTTTTATTCTAATTAGTCAAAACAAATCAATTCAAAAATTCAGATTCTGTAAAGCCCTTAAGAAAAATGAGTTAGAATGTGAAGCCTTTTATTCTAATTATTCAAAACAAATCAATACAAAACTTCAGATTAACAGCGAACTTCCTCTGCCATTAATTTTTACCACCTTGGGAGCCCAAATCTCTTCATATTTGGCAAAAAATAGCATGGCAGTCAACCCCACTAGTTGAAGATCCTTTCTCGTAATAGTGTAGCATGGCAGTCAACCCCACTAGTTGAACATCCTTTCTCGTAATAGTGTACACCACAGAAAGAAATCTATCAATCAGGCTAATCATGAGAAAAAGCATCTCATGCATCAACTCAAATTTTAGATGCACCTGTAAGCGCAAATTGTTTGTGTCAGAAAATTATTAACAGAAAGGTAAAAAAGGCTTAATATTACAGAAATATATAGACATCGATATGTATTATTCGAGTACATCAATCAGCCAGTCAATAAGTATTCCCTGCATCTTCTTGTTGATATCAACTTGGCTTAACATGTAGTTTGATGACAGATTGTTGCATGCCTAAAATACAACAAACACAGCGGACCAAAATAGAAACAAATTAGACATACAACTATTTATTCAGAATTGAATCTACACTATAGACATGGATCAAGGCTCGCATCAATGCTTGGCCTAAATTCGTCATTCATAAATTATAACCTTCCTTGATGCTTGAGTGGACTAATTCTCCAGTGGAGATATTCATGTATGGCAGACACGTTGCTCACATGTAATATGCAGTGAACAACTAGTGTTTGATTAAATTGTTTAAATGGAGTGTATTTTTCCAAGACAAGATGATGTTATTTCAAATAGTAACAAAAACAGTTTGCAAGGCTCCCATGACAACTCTGTATACCAATATAAATAGTAATTGTCTTGAACATATTCAACTACAACAAGTTGATTTTCATTATCTGCTTCGTCAATGTTGGGAAAGTCCCCTTCGTCTTCCATGACATCCTGCTCAATGGCTCCAGATGCAAGCTTTTTAATCGAAACCATTTGATGGAAATTAGAGCTATGTATTAGATAAACCATTCACTTGATTTTGCAAAAGAACAGAGTAAAACTCTGTGAATAAAAATCACCACCTACACACGCTAAAATAAGGCCAGTGGACCAAATGCTCCTAACCTCACTTTTGGCAGTCAGTGTTGATGTAAAATCTCGTTGAAGCCTTTTCTTCCTTTTTGATGCATCAGTGATTTCCATTCTTCTTGAGACACCCTTAGATACAGGTTGGAAGACCCTAGACTTGGATGTGTTTGAAGCAGCTTTGCCTGAGATGTCAACATTTGAAGGCCTTGGTGGTCTCCCTGAAGATGAAGTACATTTTCTAGAGAGACCAGTAGTAGAAGGCCTCCCAGAAGCTGAAGTGTGTTTACTTGAGAGGCCAGTAGTAGAATCCCTCCCTGAAGCTGAAATGTTTTTACTAGCTGAAATTTTTTTCCCAGAGAGACCAGTAGTAGAAGGCCTGTGTTGTATCCTTGAACTCGATGGATCTTTACTTGAGACCTCAACATTCGAAACCTTGAAGGCCTGCGTTGTATCCTTGAACTCAATGGATCATTACTTGAGACCTCAACATTCGAAACCCTGGGCATTTTGCCTGAAACTGACTCACATGTATGTGAGAGTCCAACATTGGAAATCCCAGGTGCTTTTCCTGAATCTGGTACATGCTTGGATTTTGAAACCAATGTTGATCTCATGCTTCCCTTTTCATCTTTGTTCCTCTGTTTCCCCCAGTGGCTAAATGGCAGCAAAACAAAACCAACAGAAGTAAAATAAATACATGTAAACCATCCCAATTAAATAGGCAAGCAAACATCCCTATTATTGACCTCAATATATCCACATGCAGTTAGCAATTTGAAACAGAGGCCAACGTATAAATCCTAGTATTAGTGAACCAAATCATTCACCTCATGTTGCATACTAACATCTGGGGACTGATATAGATAAATCAGACAACTGTTTCATACTAACATCTGGGGACTGATATAGATAAATCAGACAGTTGTTTAAAAATTTAATCACACACAATTTATGGATGATGTACATACCATGGACGATGACTTTGTTGTAGCACTCGTATTCTTGACATCAACACCAAACCTCCTACACACCCAATTCTAATTGTTAATTCTAATTGGTAAAAACCCCAAAATATTTGCAAAAGACCAAAGCATCCTATTGGGAAGCTAAATCTACCTCGCAATTTTCTTATCAGCAAGCTGATTCTGCTTCTTAGATTTATCGTGGACATAGAATTACACACCCAAAACGTCACATACAACATTTTTCTTCATCAGCCCCAGCAAGAATAGGGTTTAAAATGCCTGAATAAGCATATGGCTAAGTGAAGAGAAACATTCTTGACCAAAGAGGCTAAGCTCACAATCAAAACTTATTTATAAAACTGACTTGCCTACCCTACTGCCTACCTATGACTCGGCTCACAGGACGGGCATGCCAGTTTTCTTCGGTTAATTTGTTCCGGTTTGTGTTGGCCGAGGGGAAACAGGCATACCGCATCCATAACCCGGCGTTGCTCTAAATCCAGGCACTGAAGGCAGTGCTTCTGCAAGTTCTTCTGAGCTAGGCATTATGCCTTGCTCCGACCTTTTGAGAAAGATGGCCTTCGTGGGAGACTGGTAAGAGATTTTCTTGCAGGGGTATTGACTTGGTTTCTTCTGCAGATGGGGGTTTCCCGCTTCCTCCAGCCAGCCTCGACAGACAGTTCAACTGTAGAAATAGGTACAAGTATGTCTAAGATGCGAACACTTCAATGCCGCTAAAACAGGTACAGGCGGAGGAAGGATGCTAGCATGGAGAAAATAGGAAATCTGGATAGATGGAAAATTTTCATTAGTTGTAGAGATGAACACATGGAAAAGTTTAATAGGCTGGAAGGGCGATATTCAAGTGCTCTCATTGGCTGGGGTGAATAGTGTTTTCTCACACCAAGCCAGCAAAGAGAACGCCTCTGACATAATTAAGAGCATCAATGAGAGTTACTTTGGTTCTTATAATCGGTTTTCAATTCACGGGGAAATGCTTAGTGATCAAGTATGGATGCATGCATATAAGGGAGCTATTTTGAAAAATCCTTTTCTTTTTAAGTGAGTTGTGGTTATGGATGTTGGATGTGGAACATGGATTTTAAGTTTATTTGCAGCTCAGGCAGGAGATGAAAAAGTAATTACAGTCGAAGCAAGTGAGAAGATGGCATCTATAGCTTTTCAGGCTGCAAAAGAAAATATCATTCTCAAATAAAAAAGTGAGAATGCCAAAAATCAGAACTTGCGTGAAGTTATTACTGTAGTCCATAGCATGATAGAAGATATTGATAAATGCATGGAAATTGAAAGTCAAAGTGTAGATGTGATAATGAGTGAGTGGATGTGATACTGCCTGCTTTATGAATCAATGTTTAGCTCAGTTATTTATGCTTGTGATCATTGGTTGAAACTTGGTGGAGCAATCCTTCCGGACATAGCTAACATGTATGTGGTTGGTGTTGGAAAATGTGGAACTAGTCTATCATTTTGGGAAAATGTATATGGCTTCAACATGTCTCAGATTGGTAAGGAAGTGGTTGAAGATGATCCTCAATAGACAATAGTTGATGTTGTGGATAGCAGGGATATAGTGACAGATACCTTTGCCTTACATACATTTGACATTATGACAATAAAAGTTGTCCCATTGATTCCCTTTATGCAAGAACATAGTAAAACAATATTACGAGTATGTAACTCTAGAAAATTACAATGATGTTTTTGGTGTAAATTTGAAATGAAATATGCAATAAAATGACAAGCGTATTTTTAAAGCCTCCTTACCAATTGGTTTTCTAGAACAGGTGCTTCTCAAAAAAGTGTTCATTACATGAAAATCCTTGGAAGGCTCCAGGAAAGCCACGACGATGACCATAATTCCTATTTGATTGTTGACGTTGGTGGGATTTCTCAACGTAAATCAAGTCCATGAAATCAACATTGAATCGCTCTGATGTTGAGACCAAATTTGCGTGAAGTGGGGACATTTTTTTGGAAGCGGGGATGTTTTTCCTGTGGGTCTACATTTTGGGCCGCAGGTACCCACAGGAAAGATTGTCTGGATCCTATTCTTTAAGTCTGTGGATTATCTTCAGTACAGTTAGACTCCTATACAGTAAGCGAGAATAACACAATATATATTAGATTAATATGGCCTACCTAGTTTTTATTAACATATCATAATTGCAGTTGGATCTGGTTTTTTAAATCGCTGATAATGCAAACAATTGTGTACCAGTGGACTTATTACATGGTTTCATTGAAAAATCAGCCCTAATTATTGTGGTTTTGTGAAGAATTATATTGTTGATGTCCTTATATCTCCATCGAAAAAATACCAAAGAGATGGAGATCTATTATTAGCTCTTTACATAGTTTGGAATTTCCTTTACAACTAATATAGGGGTCTTCCCCTATTCTTACAATGTTCCTTTGAATCAACAAAATCTAGTTGCCTTCCAGTTTGTAACTAGGTTTCTAAGTAAGTTATTTTTTTCTATTGTCTATGTTTGTCATGTCCTACCTCTCTATGCCAGGAAATATTCTTGTGAAGTTCAAAAATCTAGGCTTTTTGAATTTCTATTGAACAAGGGATTACTAATTCTTACCCAAATGTTAACAAGTTGATACACCAATTCTTTAGTATCAAAATAAAAAACTTGCATTTATTTGTAATTATCTCATCTCTTCCAAGTTCCATTAATGGTTTACAATGTTTGAAGAATTATTCCTTTTATAGTTAAATCCATATTTTGTGAGAACTATTTCGTAATGTTTCACTCAATATATTTTCTCTAGTTGTCAAACCCTAAGCTAAGCTAATATTTGGAAATTTTAACTTTTGCGATTTCCTTTGGGGAATTCTTTGATCAACACTCTTTTTGTGAATTTTCTTTTGCATTCATTTTTTTTTTCTTAATTCTAGATATGTACTTAGCTCTTTTTCTATTGTTGATATTGTAGCTATATGAGGTGTAAGCACTTCCATTATGTAGTTACAGTGGATGTCCTGTTTTAGTCCCATTGATCTACTTTTGTATTCTGGACATTAATAAAGTTATTGTGTGACATTAGAATATAAATCATTCTTACTTTTCAGGCTCCAAAAATAACAGTCTTTAAAACATTCCTAAAACTATCCCTAATTCTATTCTATGACTATCTATAAACAGTCTACCTAGCCTCCTTGAAGGAAGCCTTCACAAATTATATATTCTCTTTCTACATGAAGCCAAAAGTCTACAAGTACTGCAGTAGAAACATAGAGACATCTGAAAGAAATTCTAGGGGTTTAGAACCCTACATCAGAACAACAACTTTCAGAAGCTAATAATTATATCCCTCCCCTAAACTCTTGTTCAGTAAGGGACTGATCCTACAGTAACAAAGGTTTTTTTAATAACTAATCTGCCAGAGTATTAAAATATCTAAAGATATGTGCAAACACTAGACCATCAAATCTCCCCTAGGGTAAACTAACAAAATATCTGTTGTGCACTTATTATTAGACCAATCCACCATCAGCTTTGAGTCTCAAACACTTGAAATTTTTTATACCCTATTTGTCGTTGTTTTCTAGAGGAGTCACATAGCATAAATATTTGTTTGGTTATTCATGCCAAGTACTAATTCTAAATTTAGCTTGAAATGGTGATGTCAATCCACAAATAGAATGACACCAACCCACACAAACCTGGAACTTCTTGAAAAGCCTCATCGAAAAACTCCCAGGCCTATTCGTAGCTATGTTACTATTTCCTTTAGAATTCATCATAATCCTTCTACAATTTTTCTACAGGGATATGAGAAGTTTAGGTTGAACCTAAAAATCTGCTGCTAATGATCTCCTAGGCACATTAACTGATATTTTAATACCCTTCTTGTATGTCTTTCTTCTTTCAAAAATATCTCTTTTGGCTCTCCAGTCATCTCTTGAAATGTATTAAATCCTCCTAAATTCCATGTTGGCTGAACTTTTATGCCAAGGTCTATAGGATGCTAAAACAACTGGAAGTTGCAGAGGTTCTGCTATCATTAGGTAATTTCTAGATATTAATGCTACACTTGCCGCTTGTATTCTCCTCTGGTGGGAAATTATCCCCCAGTATTTTCTTCTCTGGATAGGAAATAGTTAACAGTCTTGCGTTGTTGCTTTAGTGGTACTTTAGCCTATAAACATGGCCATACCAAGTTTCCCCTTTTGATGGTTTTCAGTAGTGTAGAGTGGAGCTTTTATAGAAAATAGATACAGGGGCAGGAATAAGTAATTTAGAGAAATAATAGTGAAATTTTTTGGATTTGAATTTTGAAGTATAGAAACATCAAAATTTAAAAATACTTAAAGTAAATGGTTGCAGCCTAATGTCAATGTGCTTGAAACTGGTACTCTAGATGTGCTACTGGTATGCCTCCAAAGAGTTTAGTTTGTCCAATATTGGTCACCTAGGGATAGAAATGGTAGAGGGTGGTATGAAGGAAATTTCATGAGGCTTTGTAAATATAACACCCCTAGTCTTTAATTCCCCATAGATACCATAATTGTCATTAAATATGTTAACGATTACCATAGGGTCAAGTAATTGTAAATGGATTAAAAAGTCCTAGAACAACTGTAATATGCATTTTTTGAAATATATTTCCAAAGAATAAAGAAGAGAGAAGCTAACACAGATCTTAATTCCTGTGATAGAAGCTTTCTTGAGGGGAAAAGCTATAATGTGGATTCGGGAATTTTCTTGCCTTACCTGAATTAAATGTATTAGTTTTATGATTTGATATTGAACCACCCACCTACCAGCAGTAATGGGAAATAATGGGAGTAGTATTGAGCTCCTCTTGGAGTATGTTCATGGACCCATTCTGGAGACCTCTGATTTACCACACAACCTGAGGAGGGACCCAAAGAAATTCTCATGTTGAGATCATGTGTGGTGTGTGTGAACAAAGTGAAAAGAGAGTAAGAGTAGAGGATGGCAGTGAGTAGTGGAATGGGAATGTGTTAGAGATATGGAAAAGGGTATGCCATTGAAATAGTGGAATCTATGAGCAAAAAATTAAATCGCATGTAGGGTTGAATGTGTGGCTCTGCTCAGGGTGATAGACCCTCTATGTCACCGAAAACCTATGTGGCATTGTAGCCTACTTGATTGGTGAGGGAATTCAGTGCTAAATCCATTAGCCTGAGCTAGAAGGCTAGATGATAATACTGAGAAATTTTGTTGTATATATGCAGAAAAAGTGTTAAAAAATGGAAGTACTCAGGGATTTTTGGGTCAGTGAAGGACTCTTTATGTTGTGCAAACCCAGAGTGACCACAAGATGAAAAATAACAGGCCCTAGCTCTACAATTATCTAGATGAAAATTAAATAGTTTTGACTTGTATAACAGTTCTTATCAGGTGGTTCAGATTCTAGTTGGCTAGGAGGCATTGAAAAATATAGTGTATTTTTTATATACTGGATAAATAAGCAAGATGCAAGACAGGTTGTTTATGGAATAATAAAAATGCAGAGCAACAATAAGAGCGGTTTTCCACAAAAAAATTAACCGAGTACAAGGGCTGGGAAATACCTTGCTAATAGTAGAAACCAGTCCACCTTGCCTCAGATAGGAGTGCATTCGACAAAGGACACACACACACTGTAGACTTCACACACACAGGTTGTATAATTTACACACCCATAGCTTACATGCCTGCAGCTCAACAATGTTAGGTTACACAGAGAAAAAAATATGACTTCCAAAGTCTCTTACTCGAATATTTAGACCAAGAGTCCACATTATCTCGCCTCACCTTTAAAATAACCTTTGTTCTTCCACAGTCCAACCTGTGCTCTTCCACGGCCTGAATTAAGCTAAAAAATCTAAAAATTGACCGGTGCAAAATCCTGATGGTCTCCTCGGCACTGCTCTGCTCTGATATGGTCTCCTCGGTGTTGCTCTGTCTATAGACCAAAGTATTAAGGGCTGAAATTTTCTATCAAACACCTTAGAATGGGTATGCACCCCTCCTAGGGTAAGGAGACACCAGGTTAAGTGCAGTAGACCTTCCTTATGCTCATTTGTAAAGTGAATAAAGACCCAAGGAGGACATGATAGGAGGGCCAATGTCTATAAGAAATATGCTTAGTGAGGTGATACCGTTAACCAGTGATTAAGGGTCCTCTTTCCCTCTTCCCTTTTACCTAAAAACTCATGCTTATCAGGTGATCAGAGCTAAGAAAACAAATAGAAAGATCAACGTTTTCTCTTGCTCGAAAATGACGAAAGGAATCAACATTGTATCTTGCTCGAAAATGAAATAAGGATCAGTGCTCTTGCTCGAAAATGACCTGTGTTATTGCTCGAAAACGTTCGACCTGTTTATATTCTTTCATGTAAAATTAAAACTACCAAATGGAAACACTAATTTATAGAGGCGAATTTCAAATTTCCCTCGATTTGCAAACCAAGAAATCCAGCGATTGCAACCAAAACCAACTTCAAAACCTATAAATCCTTTATAGAGGCGAATTTCAACCTTGCCCTCGATCTGCGAACCAAGAAATCCGGCGATTGCAACCAAAACCAACTTCAAAACCTATAAATCCCAGCGATTGTAACAAAATGCATTAATTCCAACCTCCAAACCAGGCGAATCGAGCCTTTGCAATGAAAATCGAGGGCGAATCAAGCCTTTGTAATGAAAATCAAGGGTGAATCCGACCTTTGCAATTTTTATCCACTTTAATTTTTGGGGCTAAAATATAATAATTATTTATTTTTTAAATAAAATTTGGGCTAACTATATAAAATGGGTAAAATGGGTGCAATATAAAAAATTCGCCTCTCCAAACTATAAAATTCCTTAAATTTCACCCTTGGGCTAAAATTCGCCCCTAAAATTTTCCATGCATGCGGGTTCAGCAAAGAAAAGTAACGTATGCATTTTGAGATAATGAATGTTCAGGGTTGAGTTTGATTTTGCATACTGATTCTGAAATTTGGGTTATTAATGTGTTCTAGTTACAGTGGTCTCACTATTTTGATTGAAGTATTGGGTGAAGTTTATTACTGTGGTTCTTTAAGAAGAGTTGTGTTGAAGCTACGTGATCCAGTGTGAAAAATGATGAAACGTGGTTTGTATTGGTTTTGAGCGTTGAAGCCTTCAACATGGAAGTAGAAGCTTCCTGCTAGTAGAAGTTGGTGTTCTAATCAGGGGGTTGAATCTCCCTTCCAGTAGTGGTTGGTAAACGAGATTAGGGGGTTGTAGCTCCCTTCCAGTTGCAGCTGGAAAATGAGAGAAACTTACAGCCTTCTGCAGGTAGATGCCTGCGTACTGATATGATTCTGCATCAATAAAAAATTTAAACAGTTTTCCATATAATAAATATTGAAGACAGAGACGACAGCAACGGTGGTTTTCTCCCGAATTGGGTTTCCACCTTAAATCTTGGTGTTCATGTGTGATTCTCTTATGTGATGATTTATTCTGTTGTTACTACACATATTTACTGACTGATGCATTACTGATAAGCTAAGTTAAAGTCTATTTCTGAAAGTTTATCTAACAATTCAGTTTTCTTAGTATACACAAATGTCTGTTGATATATCCACGTGCATAGGTGAGTTGGGTTCATTAAAGTCGGGTATGGAATTTCAGTAAAGAAAAAGTTAAAATTGTCAATAAGCTCTAAACACTTATTCACCCCCCCCCCCCTCTCAGTATTTTTCCCAACAATCTTGATGTCGTAAATCTGGATGACGCCGGAAATGGATGTCGTAAATATGGATGGATGCTGTAAATTATTTTTTTTACGGTTTAGCTTCTTTTGCTAAACACAATTATTATTTTTCTTTATAGGATAATTTTCATCAATGACAGAAAACATTGGAGGTGGAAAAAAATTGAAAAGGGTGAAAAGGGTGATGGTAAAGTTTATTGCCCTTGCAAAATATTTTGTTTGAGAAATAATGTTAGAGTTTTAATAGCAACAGCAACAATACCGTATGTAGGAAATATGGGCACATTGATGGTGTATCGAATGACTATCGTCTCATGGTAATTAATTATCTATCTTCGTTATCTATCTTCATTTTGATTATATAGTAAAATTTTATATTATTTTAATATTTGTTATACATGCACTAATGTTTAATGATTGTTTGTAATTTTTATAAAGGCACAGTTGACCCCCAGCTTTTGCTAGAACCAGCTTCCACATCTAAATAGTAGTATTGCAACAAATATTAGTATTGGAAATGATGTTGTACAAGGTGAAGAACATGAAGAGAATGATGAAGATGATTTTAATGATCTCATGGAAGTAGATGATGACAATAATGAGACAGTTCACATTAATGATGGGACAAATCAAATGCTTCAAGACTTGTATGGTGAGTCAGATGATGATGGTGGATATAGTGATGGTTTTTTTGATGTACCTCTGATTGAAACATCAAATGAATGACTTTTTAAACACTTGAATGCAACTCTTCTCTCTAGTACATTGTTGCTACTGAACTTAAAGGTTATGGATAATTTGTCGAACATATGTATGACACAGATCCTAAGGTATGAAATATGTATATATGATCACATATATGTAAATGTTGATTATTTTCCATTTTTTTAGTCCTAATAAATGTGTAAAATAATAATTCAATACTTATATATGATTAATAATCTTTCAATTAACTAGTTTTTGTTTATGTTGTAGATTGTTGGGTGAATTTTTGTTACCATCGCCAAATACTTTACCTCGCACATATCGAGATTTACATGCTATTATGAAAAAATTTGGGATGGAATATAAAAATAAAGATGCATGTCCTAAATATGATATTATATATTACGGAGAACATGTGTCGAAAATAGAATGTCCAAAATGTGGTACTAGTAGATATCAAACTGATCAACTAACAAAAAAGGTGCCTCAAAAGGTTCATCGTCATATTCCCATAATTCCACGTTTGTAGTGAATTTTCAGGTGTAAGAGCATAGCACAGTTTATGGATTACCATTCAAATAATAGAAGTGGAGATGGTGTTCTTCGAATGCATGCAGATGGTTCTGCATTTAGGGAAATTGAGGAAAAATATGTAGATTTTAAAAATGAACCTTGTAATGTTAGGCTTTCATTGGTAGCTGATGGTGTTAATCCATTCAGAGAGATTAGGTCTACTTACTCAATGTGGCCTATTTTCATTATCAACAATAACATTACTCCTTGGATGTCAATAAAGAGGGAGCACATAATGTTGACTATGATTATTCCAAGTATTTGATACATTATTTTTTTGAATGTAACATTTTCATTTCTCTCGTTGTTTCATAATATATTTTATTTATTTACTTACTTATATATACATATATCATGGTAGTTGTTATCACTCAGATTGAACCTCAGGCTAAGAAAGGCAATTTTAAGGTAACCTCAAAGCATGCTTAGCCAAGTAGCTACCCCTACTAGGCTAGGAGAGGGCTCTCTCCGTATGGGTCACAACGTTGTTGATTTGGTCAAAGTTGACCCAATATTCATGCTCCAGCCCCTTTTCACACCTAAGGGTATTCAATCCAGCTATTTAGATGACCTTCATTCACATTAGGAGTGTCTTTATTCCTACTAAGGAGATTTATGGGTCTCCATACCCTCTTATTCCTCTATCTAAGAGCAAAATCAAAATTTAATATTGCAATTAGTTGTGTGCTAATTTAGGAATATTACAAATTATGAGACCAACCCACTTAACTTCGAGTCTATCCAGCAATCTAGCTCAACCAAATACAAGAGAACCAACCACACCATGTCTATCCATAAATGGAAAGGCAAGGCTGAAGAACAATGTCACACCTGGAAAAACCCATGCTAATGACAGCAAGAGAACCAGGAACACACAAGCATAGCCATGCATACCAAATATAGCAAGTAAATCATACATGAAAATCAATACCTGCAAGTAATTGTGATGTAATTGCCCGATCTTTCTCTTCCTTCCTTGATATTTGCTTCCTCTTTGCCTTGGTTTCCTTTCTTGATCCAATGTTGAAGCTCTCCAAGAAAAATATAAGTGTCCTAGAGTGATAAAGAGAGATAATGTAGAGAGAAATCCAAAATTGAACTGACAAAATTATATGAACTGATCCGCAGAAGCCTTGTTATCAATGAGGCCTCTATTTTCTTCAATTTTCTATTATTTTCCTTCATTTTCCTCCTCACATGCAACCTATGACATTTCACCTTCCTTTTCTCCTAATTTACATTTTTCATAAATAGAATGTCAATTAATACCTATTTCATTTCCAAATCCTTTTCCATTTCCTTTTCCATTGCCTTTAGCCCTAAAAACCCAAAATAACACCCACTAGGATTTTTTTCCCTCCATTCAGAATGGAATATGTGTCCCATGACCAAGGTCGTATTTTACCTTTATTAAATTTTACATGGATTTTTTACCAGGGTTGTTATAGTATCAACTGACATTAATCCTTCTACTACCGAATAATATGGGCCCTTGTATCAAGGGTAATGATCCATGAAAAGAGTATATTGCAACTAGTGTTTCTCTCCTATGAACCCTGCCCAAATCTTTGCAACTATGGGACTAAGGCTCTACATTGTCACAACTCACTCCTGGAGGTATGGCTGCATACATGGTGAAATATACCTCTAAATTGTAGATATTTTTAACTCGGACACCAATATTTTTTACTTTTCCAATAGCATCATGCTTTAGATATGCCTTCCCTCTACTGAACACCACATCATATCCTCTTTCTTCAGGTACAGCTACAGAAGATAATTTTTTCTTCCGACCAGACACATACATTACATTCTTTAGGTGAAGATGGGAGCCTAACTCCCTCTTAAAGGTGACAGTGCCAATCCTTTGGTACTATACCATCCATCATCTCCAAATTATATTTATAATTATAGGTCCTTCTCCTCTAAGTTGCTAAAGAACTCCTTATTTTTTGTCATATGAAATGAAGCACCAGAGTCTAGGTACCATTTACTCCCTCTTACTATGGTTGTGATGTAAGTAATGAGGGTTAAATCCAACTCGAATTGTGATGTGAGAGCATATCCTCCTATTATTGTTGTGGGTTCCTTACCAAATTTCTTATGTGGACACTTGGTTGCATAGTGTACATACTCATGGCAGCGAAAGAAATTAATTTTACTAAGGTCCTTCTTCTTTCCATGGTTCTGGCTGGATTCTGCCTCACCTTGGGCCTTCTTGTCTTTGGATTTTTTTATTTTCCAACTAGAGCAAGGTCCTCTTCCTTATCAGTTCTGGATGAGACTCCATCACTAGTGTTTCTTCTACTCTCCTCCTGCATCAAGCCATACCAAAGTGTCTCCCAATTTGGGAGCTTATCTCTTCCATTAATTGAATCTTGATAGTTGTGCTAGTACTTCATAAGACCAAGGAGTGGTAATCTCACTAGTTCAGATCATGGCACGATCTCTCAAACTCATCCAAGTTCATCTCTCACCCGAGTGAATCTGGATAGGTATTGAAAAATGGTTTCATTTTTCTACATTCGAATGTTCCTGAACTTATCTTTCAATACCAACTTCTTGGAATCACTATTGTTTTTGAATAAATCTATGATTGTTTTACACATTGCATAAGTAGTCTTATTGCCATGAAAGCTCAAAACCACATGATATTTGGCTCCCTCCAGGATAATCCTCCTAGATTTTTTTTGTGTTTCTTCTACTAAGCCAGTTGTTGTGCATCCAATGTTGTTAGTTTTGCAATATCAATTTGTGTGTACTTCAATACTCCATTTTCATCCAACACAACTTCCATTTTTTCTTTCCAAGTAATTAAATTTGAAGTTATCTCTAATGCATACTCAATCCATTAAAATTCATTATTCCTGCATTGAATAAAATTTTTGCACTTGTATAATTCGAATTCCTACACCACAAAATTTTTATTCAAATTTTCTCTGAAAGATGATCAAGAACCTGGTTTCTATTTAGTTAATAATAGCTTTGATACCATGTATAAATAACTTTAAACTTGTAATTGCTAATGAATTAAGACTAAAAAAAATAAACACAAATTTCTTCTACTCAAAAACATATAATAGAAACACATTCAATCATTCAATCATAATGAACACATTTTTTACTAAGGAACCCAACTGGGAAAAACCCCTCCTTTGTTTGTATTAATTCAAATGAGATATATGATCTATTACAATGACAATTTCAATCCTTGAAGCTCAACCTGCATGGAAATATTAATCTCCTCCTCTTGAGTCTGCTCTTCCCAATACTTAGGCAAAATAGGCCTCATGCTTCCTCATATTTCCTTGCGTAATTCCTGCTCCTAAAGAATAGGAAGAGCCCTTATTTTCTTGCACAATACGAAGAGGATTCCTCACCTGATACATGAAAACTCTATATACTCAACAGTATACAACAATAAATACAATTGTGTCTTTTCTCTCTACTCAATGAGGCAATTCGAATTCCATGCATGACTAGGGTTATTTTTAGTAAGTTGACAATTTAATTGACAGATCATTGTGTTAACAATAGTTACAACTACTAAAATGAACTCAGATTGACTCTATCCATTACTGGAGCTTAGATAATTGAGTTTTTCTAACTATAACTCCACTATATTGCTAGATCTTAGCAATCAACTTATCCACAACTCTACTTCTAGCCCAAAAAACTGAATTAATTGACTTAACTAAGTGACTTCGGCATGTCACTCCTGCTAACTTCAATTCAAGTCATCCTGTTGTTGTGGAAATTAAAATTTATCCATTTGACTAAGGCACAAGTAAATTAAGCCTTTTCTTGCTACAATTTAACATGGTCTTGACTTCCCAAATAGAAAGAAAGTCAATTATTTCCTCTAGAATTGAGAGGAAGCAAAGGAGTCTCCTTGAATAGGATCAAGAATCTATTCTCTAATAAAAATGGATAATAGGGATGTCTTCTCTAGTTGAGAGGGAATGATATTGACATCACATGTTCATTATCTTCTTTAGGTGGTGAAGAGAGAATGGTTGAGGATCGGTTAAGCATATGTGGTTTCCTTGAGGATAAAACATCCAAGAAAAGAAAGGTACTAACACTCTTTGAGAATGGGATAGGCATTCAAGAGAAGAGTGGTCAAAGAGGATTGATATTCTTTTAGGACTTGGGTATGAATATCCAAGATAAGAATAGTCCTAAAAGGACATACATAGTGAACATCTAGATGGGGTATGTGCCTTGTAGAGGTAGTATGGTATCATATGTAAAGCCTCCCAGCATAATGCTCCTGAATGAAGTGGAGCTTGTTTAGTTAGGCCTCAAAGATAGTGTTGGTCATGATGATTATGCTTAAAATAAGTCTTACCAATCTTACTCTTATGAGAACTCTTCAATTTGATAATGATGTTGTACAATTATGACTAACTCCCTAGTTAAGAGGAAGTGTTGAAAATGTAACTAGTTTCGGTCTTCATAATTTTTGTACTAATTTCAATATGTATCATATGTAACAAACAAGACAAGAAAATAAAAAATTATTATTATTAAAGCATGGGTTTCATGCTCTTTATTGATGGTCTTCTAGGTAAAATCATGATCTTCATGCTTATAGGGTTTGTTAGGTATTAGGATTTATTGTCATGAGTCAAAGAAGTCAACATCCTCTTTATAATACCCTTCTGAGAAAAATTTAATTGTAAAAAGAATTATTTTTTAGTCTAGAAAGTCCTGGAAACTCCAAAAGTATAAGTCATCCCTAACAGCTACAAGTTGGCCTAAAGTAGGGAATTTGACCCCGTGGAAAGACTATATAAAGGAGGAGTTTGACCTCATTTTTCACTCACTCAATCCACAAGTTCGATCTATCAAGAAAGAATTTTATCTGTAGCTAGGAAGTAGGAAGAATAATATCGGAGGTATAGGAGAAGAAACAAGGATTAAAAATATTATTTTTTGGGCCCTATCTCTCTCACACGTGCAAATTTTTAGGATGTTTGGTATTGCAAAAAGAGGCTGAAGTTATAGGTCTAAGTTGCAAGAGGACTAAGTGTAGTATGTTGTAGTTGGAAGAAAGAATACCCTACCTTGAACTCGTTGACCTAGGGAAGATTTGTCTTTCTCTATGAAGGTCTCAGGAAAAGGAAGAATTAGGGTTTCCAAGAAGCTACAAGGTTGAAATGTTAGGGTCGAAGTTGAATTACGAGTTGCAGTATTGAAGCTGGAAGGTTGAAGTTGTAGTTTGAATGTTGTTGGTTCATAATCATGGAAATACTTGTTGGAAGGCTTACTTTTTCCTTGGAGAAGGACTTGGCCTAGGGTTTGGGTCTTTGTGCCTCATTTTGAAGCAGATTATATAAGAAGACAATATATTACCTGGATTTCCCCTTGGATGGGTTTTTCCCTAGCTAAGATCCTAATTTACATGTCCTCTATTGTTATTGTTTTGTTTTTGATATTTTTTTAAAATATCTCACTAAAGAACACGAAGAATAAATAAGTTCACAAGTAAGTATCAAGGAAAAGGAAAATTGAATTAATAAGTTGCCACATTGCACATTTTCTAACAGTATAAAGGTAAACTACCCATTAAATGTTTTTACTATGGTAGAGTTGGTTATTTTTCCTCAAAGTTCCCCTACACGAAAGTAGAGAAGGAGGAAGAAGAGAAAGAGAAAAATAACAGTGATAAATATCATAAATATCATAAGAAGAGATTCTACTCTAAATAAGATAACCAATCATCTAAATTCGGTAGTGAAGAATCATATGAAGGAGAGCATGATGAATACCTTCTTATGGAATTAGACTTAGAAGTGAATTTTAATGATGAATCAGACTTTGAAGAAGAAGTTGAAGGTGTGGTGGGTCTTGAAGTAGAGCTTATCAATTCTCTAGAATAACTAAAGAAGACTAGAAAGAAGAATAAATCGTTGAAGGAATAGTTACTGAGAGCATAAGAAGGTATGAATAACTCAAATAATGAAGCATTTGACCTTTAGAAAGTAAAAATAGAAAAAAAAAATTACAATAAAAATACATTTTAGTGCAACAATTAAAGGAAAAACAAAAGACTCATGATAAATTAGAAGATGAAAATGAGGCTCTGAAGATAGATTTGTCGAAGAAGAAGAAGAAAGAAAAGATAGTTTCAGATGAATATGAAGAATATTTTTTATCTCTAAAAATTAAGCTAGAGGAAATTAGGAGAAAAGAGCAGGTTATTTTAAATCACATGGTTGAATGGGAAAATAATTTCTAGTAGTAAGAAGAAGAAGTTGTATCTCTATGAATGGATATGGAGAAATCCAAATCCAAGTTGGAATTGAATCTCAAATATGTTAAAGGTTTAAATATTTTGAATGATATTCTCAATTTTAAATGATAACTAGAAATTAAAATAGGTCTGGGATACAGATATCCACAACATACCTCAAAAGGTGAGTCTTGCACCAGGTTCCCAAAAAACAAAAGTCACCAAAGTTATGCAAAAGTGCTTAAGGGTAAACCCAATGAGGATAAAATAAAATAAAATAAATAAGAAATCAAAAAGGTACCAACCATGTCAGGACTAAAAATACTTCTAAACACATACATGTCTACCAACAAGAAAGATAGCCAAGTTCCAATAGATGTATTCAAGCACAATCATCTTCAAATTTCAGGTACCCAAAATTGTTCTATTGGAATTGTTGTGTGTCATAATTTTGGGCATAAATCCATTAATGGTAAAGCTAATAAACTTGAAAGAGATAAAAATGTTAGATCTAGTTACTTTCAAAATTCTAGACGTATAAGTTCGTTTGTTGGAAAGAGAAATATGTTCTCTCCTCTCTTGAATGAAATCAATTGTTTCAATTGTCGCAACTTTGGTCAGAAAGCTGGTGAACGTCGATGTAAATTGTTTAATCGACCTAGACATGTTACACATTATTTTTTTGCATTCACGGAAATTAATGTTGTGCCCCTATCCTTCATCATCCAAATCGTTATTTCCACTAATACCTGAAGAAGATGCAAGAAAATAATTTCCCTGAAAGATAAAATTCTTGTTCAAATCCCTTTAAAACCCCTATTTCACGAGGATGCCGCACATTGCACATTGAAAACATGCGACATAGTTTATTATAGCATGTTGAATAACTGTAAGATGTGACAGTTTCATAGGTTTCTCATTCACAAGGTGTGACATTGTTTTTTACAAAGGAAAAAATAAAAAGAACAAGAACAAGAAGCTTCTCAAATATAAACCTCATGGATGGCATCTATACTGATTGGTTTGGATCTTACTCACATCCCTAATTTGGCTATATATTAAGCTAATTTTATTGTCTTCCTCTAAGCCTATAAATACAACCATGTTTCGTTGAGAGAAGGCTCTTGGTTGATTTTAGAAAGGCTTTGGATCTAATAATCTCATTGAAACTCTACTAAACTATCCAACTTATGATCCTAAAACTTTTGAAAGCAAGGTGTTGAGATGAGGAATAGTCGGAAGGGGACTCTAAAACATCAAGGCATTAGGTTGTAATAGCTTCCTTGTGATAATATAGTTATATATTGTTTTCCCACAATCATTGTCCATGTTTGATGATTTTTGGTATATATCTCCTTGATTATTTATATAAGTCTTTTCATATTGTATTTGGATTAGATTAGATTTTATTCTTGTGTGTTTTTGTTGTCTACAGGTTCTTTCTTTGTAAGCATTGAAGACAAGGTTGAAAGCTACAACATTTTGAGCAACCAGCGAGGACAAACTTTGATAAACATGTATGAATTTCTCATATCGCTCCTTTCATCGGTGCTTTCATCTATAATTTGATTGTAATATACTTAGGGAAAGTTGTAAAATTATGTTTTATTTTGTTCTAGATCTAGGTATCGGATCTAGGGATATTTTTCTTGTATTCAAGAATGATTTGTATGATAACAAGACAATAGACTTCTAAATAGTCAGAACCTCAAAGGAATATGAAGAATGGAGGAAAAATACAAAGAGGATTGAATAATGTTGTGTTTCTCTATATTATCATGACCAAGAAGGAAAATGGTATGTTGATAGTAGGTTTTCCAAACACATGATTGGAGATAAAAGTAAATTCCTATTTCTAATAGAGGATATGAAAGGCAGTGTCAAATTTTGGAATAATGCTCTAGCAAGAATAAAAGCAAAAGAAAAATTCAACTTGGATGAGAATATGAAAGCCCAAAATCTCCTATATGTGGATGGTCTTACGCACAATATGTTAAATGTGATCCAAATGTGAAACAATGGCTATGATGTGAAATTTTGATCAAAATATTGTGAAATGTGAAGAGAAAAGAAGGGTAAGTTAGTAGGGAAACAAATAAGTACCCCTAACAATGTCTATGTCTTTGATGGCTCAAGAGTAAAATTTTACTTAATAAAAATAGATGAAACTTGATTATGGCATGGGAAGATGGGGCATGTGAATTTTGAAAATTTAATAAAGATCAACAAGACAAATCTAGTCAGAGATATGCGAAAGTTGTCAAGACAAGAAAATTCCATATGTAAATCCTGTCAATTTGGTAAGTAGACAAGAGTACTCTTAAAAATAAAGAAGTAATCGTCATTTATACCTCTAGATATGGTTCATATTGATATATTTAGTCCTACAAGGACAAAAATCCCAAGAGGAGAGGAGTACTTCAATTTTTTCATTGATGACTTTACTATAGCTACTTGGATTATGTTTCTCAAAGAAAAATCAGAAGCTATTACTAAATTCAATGTGTTGAAGGCTAAAGTAAAGAATGAGAAACATCTGAAAACAAAATTATTGATATCAAACAGAGGAGGAGAGTAAACTTCAAAGGAGTTTGAGGAATTATGTGAATAACATGGGATCAAAAAGAATTTATCGATTGCCAGAATCCCTTATCAAAATGGGGTAGTGGAAAGAAAGAATATATGATTTCAAGAAATGGCCAGAGAAATGGTGGATGAAGGAAATTTTGCAAACACCTTATGGGGAGAAGAATCTCAACTTGTTGTTTATTTTTTCAACAGAACTCAACTCAGACCTAATAGTCACAAAACCCCATACAAGTTGTGGAAATGGAGGCCAGCCTGAATAAAACATCTTAAGGTATTTGGAAGAAAATGCTACATAAAAAGGAATGGTAAGAAACTGGGTAAGTTTGACTCTCAAGTATATGAGCTTATTTTCCTTGGATTTTCTATTAAAATATAGGGCTACATATGTTATAATAAAAGGTCGAAGAATATCGAGGAGTGCATTGATGTTACATTAGATGAAGCCTTACCTCATTCAACAGAGTATTAGGAGAATGAGAATTAGATGAAGATGATGATTGTGATCTTAAACATATGGAACCAAAATAAATAGAAGAAGAAGAATAAGAAATAACCCCTGAAATAGACAAAACACCATCCAAGTATGTGTAAAAGCTACACCCTAAGAGTCAAGTAATTGGAGATAGAGAACTTAGATTTCAAACCAAACGAAGACTTCTAAGCAGTCCTAGACATACAAATCTTCAAGCAAGTGAAGATAAATCTTGGGTTAAAGAATGGATGAAGGGTTCAACCAAATGGAGAAAAACTATATGTTCTGTACTGGTTCCTACACAAAAAGACAAAAACATCATTGGTACCAAGTGGGTGTTCAAAAACAAACTAAATGAAGAAGGATAGGTGGTAAAGAAAAAATCTAGGCTAGTTTGGAAAGGATACACTCAAGTAGAAGGTATTGATTTTGAGGAAAAAATTTCCCCTGTATCCAAACTAGAAGTTATTAGAATGTTCTTAGAATTTGCAAGTCATAAGAATTTTCAAGCTTATCCGATGGATATCAAGTCTACCTTTTTTAATGGTGAGTTAGAGGAGGAAGTGGAAATTTTACAACCCAAAGGATTTCAACTCTCAAAAGATGTATATTAAGTGTGTGGGTTGAGAAAAGTGTTGTATGGACTGAAACAAGTGCCAATAGCTTGGTATGCAATGTTGGAAAAATACCTACAACAACAAGGGTTTAAACAAAGGACAAAAAATACCAACTTGTACATTAAAGTTTAAATTATAATTTACTAATCATTTTTGTGTGTGAGATGGTATCATTTTTGGGAGTGACCTATAGCAAATGGGTCAGTAGATTGTTGAAGCAATGGAGAAGAAATTTGAAATGTCCATGCTGAGAGAGATGTCATTCTTTCTTGGATTGCAAATCACAATATCAGAAAAAGGAATTTTATTTCTCAATACAAGTATTTAAAGGAAACTTTGAAATGGTTTGGAATGTAAGAGTGCAAGCTTGTTACTACACCTATGGTGAATAGTTGAAAAAATGAGTAAAGAAGATCAATATCCCATTGTAAATCAGACAACTTTCAAGTTTATGGTTGGAATTTTGTTGTATTTAATTGCCTCAAGACTTTATGTAATGCAAGTAGTAGGTCTGGTTTCCATATTTCAATCCAATGCTAAAGAGTGCAATGTAAATGTAGTCAAAAGAATTTTCAAATATTTCCTGGGAACAAATGACTTTGGACCATGGTATGAAATAGGTAAAGAGTTCAATATAAAAGCATATATTGATGCAGATTGGTATGCAACATTGATGAAGGGAAGAGTAAAAGTGGATCAACATTCATTTTGGGTAAGTACTCGGTATCTTAGGTAAGCAAGAAACAGAATTCAATTTCCTTATCTATATTTAAAGTTGAGTATATGTTGCAGCTACTTGTTTTACTCAAATCCTTTGGATGAATCAAACACTAAAGGATATCAAAGTTGAGTATGATGACCCAATACCCATCATGTGAGATAATTCTAGTTCCATTAGTATCTCCAAGATGCATCTTATGCATTAAAAAACTAAACAAATTCCCATTAAGTATCAAACCTTGTGAGATCGGGTTGTTAACCATGTTGTTAGAATTCACTATGTGGCTACTAATGAGTATATTTTAGATATTTTCACGAAAAAACTTCATAGGGAATCGTTTGAGTACCTCAGACACAAATTGGGAGTGATCTCTTCCTCAGGAAAGTGACTCAATTTGGTTGGCGACTAGCAACTATTAAGTTTGTTGACCAATTTAGAGAGTAAGTTGCAAGAGAAAAAAGATGAAATTGAATGTTTTCTACTATCCAAATATTTCTATAGGGAGGAATTTTCACAATAGTGTGCTTAGTTAGTGCTCTCGTTTGCTTTTTGAAGCATTCCATGAATGTTGCATATTTTTTTTTGGAAGAAGCCTGGTATGAGAAGGAATTGTTTCAATTATTTATACGCTTTATCATTGATATCAAAGGGGGAGAATTTACCCAAACATTGATATACATGGAGAACAACTAAATGGGAGAATTTCCATACAATAGTCAGAACAACTAAGTGGGAATAGTGTCTACACAACAATTAGCCTTGGAAAGTGCAACATCTAGGGAAAGAAGAACTTGAAAGGTGTTAGGAGGAGTGTTGTTAAGTGTTGGTGTAATTAATGCCTTGTAAATGTTTGTTAATGTTTCCATCAATGCCAAAGGGGATATTTTTTAGAATATTGAAAAATGGTTGTCATTGAAGTCAACCTGATCATTGATATCAAGGGCCTAAAATTACAAGGGAGTTTATTTTTTATATTTTTACTAATGTGGTTTGGTGTATGCAAAGTCCTATAATCCTTGCATATTAGAATACATGATTTAAGGGCATATATTTGAAATAATTTTGTCTATGGTAGATCAAGTTAGGTTCTTTTGAAAAGTGCATAGTTGGATAGCACTCTAAGATACCTCTCCAATGGTATATGGCACTTAGAAAAACTCCAAAGGGTTGATGAGAAAAAACAGTTTGAAGTTGGGTGGTAAGCTAAGGAAAAGGAATCAGGGCATATCTGAGACATCTGGGTCATCCAAGGAGCAAGAAATTAGTGTGTAGCTAAAAGAGATGGATTTCGTACTAATATGGATATCTAAAACATCTGGGACATTTGAGGGTTCATGCAAAGAAGAGGAATGGACCTAGATTGCAAGTTCCATATGTTAGAGTTTCAAGTGAAGGCAATGATATCCATACATTCGGGTATCCAGGTGATCGTGATATTTTATTATGATCCTATTATTTGATGTCTTAAACAGAATGTGAATACCAAACTCAATAAAAAACATTTAAATATCTATGAATAGAATGAAATAACTACAAATAAATAAAAGGAACATAATGATATTAATAACAGAGTTCACCTAGTGTGGGATATGTCTCTAAGTTTTCTTACCTTGGAGTGGCCTCTTCAGATATGATGAAAAATAACCCAAACCACATTAAATCTCTCAATGTCAATAGATTCTTCTCTATTTTTCAGTTGTACAAAAGCTTCAAGAATCCCTCACAAAAATATTTCCTTTCTCTCATCTTTAAACGGTCATAAACAAAGTGTATTATCACACATATAGTGATAAAAATCATAACAAAACTATGGATCTCAGCATTTTTTTGATAACTAGAACCTGTGGCGCAGTGGTAAAAAAAAATTCCATATATATTTTTTGGGTTCCACGACCCCGAGGTCGAGCCCATGGAGGTTGCAACCCCAACGAACTATATTAACCATATATTAAACCAAAAATATAATGTATGGCCTAACCAATCTCAACCCACATGAATATAGCATTATAACGCTATAATCGCTTACATTGTATTGGTGGAATAACGTAATATAATACATTGGTTATGGGAGGTTGCTTGGTCAAGCCCGTGACCTTCCCTTAGTTAGTATCATATTACAACCAAAACTTAAATATAGCTTTTACCATTTGCATTCCAACTAATACGTTTGGCTCATTGGTGGAGTGCTTGGATTGTGTGTTGGGGGTTGTGGGGTCAAACCCAATTATTCATCATGTGTTGCTAGCTTAGCAACATCATCATATTCCTACCATGTGTTAGCCATGCAGGATACCACCAGTCATGCCATGTTCTGCCACATCGGTGCCTAAATCATGGTTCCACATCATTGTCTCTAATACAGGTCATATGTACATATCGTTGCATTAGTTGCAGGGGATTTTCCATGTGTATTTCATACAAACTTATACGTTTCACCCTATGGGGCTACCATGTGTCACATATGTCCTTCCCTTTTGCCTATTTTCATAAAACTTTAGTACACAACAAATTTCTCACACAATTTATATGAGAATGTTCAAATTGCATTGGAATTGTCTCATCGAGCCTTTGACTTGGGGACATTTTCATCACAATTTATTACTACTTAATTGAGGCATATTAGATCCTCCCAGATCAATCCTCCCCATAGGGAAGCTTTTAGACCACAAAAATTTGAATTAATCAACAAATAGGTGAGGGTATTGATCCCTCACTCTCCCTATCCCAATCCACTTTTCTTTGATTGGATTCATTTCCTTAACGCCCACTAGAAGATATTCAACATTTCCTCATCGTGAATCCCTCATGGTCCTGTCCAAAATGACATCTTCTTGCATATTTTTTAGGTACTTGAGAGAAAAATCATCAATGTAGGGAACTTGTATACTCTCATCTTGATCTATGATCATTTGAGGCTCATGCAGTTTCAAGTTCTCCACATTTAAAATTGAATACATCTACATGTAGGGTCATGGATCTAAGTGGAAATCATTAGTTTCAATCTTCTCCAAAATATTAAATGAACCATATTAAATTGTCTCAAGCTTCTTACCTTCCCCTGTTAACTTGGATTTTCCGATATGTATCCAACCTCAATCACAAACCTAGAAGTGATGATCCACCCTATTTTTATTATGCCTAACCTTGTACTGGGCTTGGATATTATCCAAATGTTCTTTCACTATCTGATGGACCATCTAGATATTATAAATTAATTTTTGGGCTTTATATTCATCCCTATTCTCATTAGAATCAACATATTTCCCAAAATTAAAATCCAATGGATACTTTGGAAAGTACCCAAAATAAGTTTCAAATGGAGAGCTATGTGTAGAAGAAAACAAGCTTTGGTTGTAGGAACGTTGCACATAATGTAGCTTTTCATGACAGTGCTTAAGATGTTTATTGTAGTATCCTCGAAGCAAATGTACCATTCATTGAACAATTTTATTTGTCTGTTTGTCTGTGGATTAAAATAAGTGATTCTATTCAACTTGGTGTCTATCAATCTCACAATATTGACCAAACTTTCCAAAAAAGAGGGAAACTTGATCTGAAATAATAGAAGCAAGCATTCCAATTTGAACCCAATCCATATATTTTCTATTAGCGAGTTTACTAGTGGCACATAATACACACCCTTTTACATATTTGGATACTATTTCCCTCATTCCAGGCCAATAAAAAAATATTTGTAAATGAGCTATAGTCTTTCCTACACCAAAATGTCCTAAAATACGAGAAGTGTGAGATACTCAGCTTACAAGCATTCTTTCATCTTCTGGAACACATAGTTTGTCAAAATTATTGAGTAAATTTCCTTACAAATTTTAATTCTCCAATTGTGAACCATGAGTTAACCTCTCATATACATCTTTTAAGTTTTCATCCCTAGCGTATTGCTCAACATAATTGTCTAGTGCTAAAGAATCATTATATAATGCAATAAATTCATTGATCGAAGCTCTAGATAGCATGTCAACCACTTTTTTACTTACACCCTTCTTATACTTGATGACCAGATGAAACTATAGTAGAAAACCCATGCACCTAAAATTCCTTGATTGTCATAGCTTTGCTTGTGACTGCAAATATTGTAATGCTTGATGGTTTGTGTGTATTATTGTTTCTCTTCCCATTTAGTAATGTTTCCACCTTTTTAAACTTTGTACTAATTCATAAAACTCTCTATCATATGTAGGATAATTAACAACAACTTTAGAAAAGGTCTCAGAGTGATAACAAATTGGCTTGTGTTGTTGCATCAAAATTTCTCCCATGGCATATTCACTTACATCGGTCTCTATCTCAAAATTTGTTGCAAGTCTAGAAATTCTAACACTATTGTTGTGTTGATCCTTTATTTCAATGTATCAAAAGCTTTATACTACTTTCCTCCCCATTGAAAGTCTTGTTTCATACTAGCCAAAGCATGTGAAGAAGATGCAATAAACGAGAAGTTAGCAATAAATTTTATCCAATATTGGATTTCTCCTAAGAAGCTTATAAATTCCATTATCGATGCAGGCTTGGGCCATTTCACAATCACTTCAACTTTAGAGGGATCTATTTTCAATTCACCACCCCCTATGATGTAACACAAGTACATTAATAATGTCCTGCCAAATTCACACTTTGATAATTTCACATGCTCATCCCAAGTTATGTTAAATACAAGAATATCATCTAAGTAGACAATCACAAAGTCATCAATGAATGGTTGAAAAGCATCATTCATCACATGCTAAATATTTTTTGGGCCAATACAAAGCCCAAAAGGTATCACTAACCATTCAAACAAACCCTTCTTTGTTTTGGAAGTGGTTTTCTAGACATCACCTTCTGCAACATGAATAAGATGAAAACCAGTTTGCAAGTATAGCTTAGTAAAATAATATGCATCTTTTAACTGATCCAAGAAATCATCGATACGAGGAAGAGGGTATCAATTATTTACTGTGATATTATTTAGCATGTGAAATTCAATGCACATTTTTCGTGCACCAACATTCTTTGGTTCCATCACAATAGGAGATCCACATGGAGAGGAACTAGGCCTCATGACTCCATTTTGAAGAAATTATTTACTTGCATTTTATATCACAAATATCTTGTACAAACCAACATTGGGATGAGGGGCACTTTCTTGTAGTTGAATCTCCCTCTTAGGAGGCAATCCTTCAGGTTCCTGGAATATCTCGTCATAGTTAGAAATGACTTTAACTAATTCATCCTTATGAGAAGGATCAACACCCTAAAAAGCATCAAGTTGTTCGATGTCTTTTTCTTTCACAACCAAAACCGTACAAAATTCTTGCTAGCATTTATGAGCCTCTTCATTTTCTCTACACTAACAAGTGATGATTTAGTATTCATGTTGTGTGCTCTTATAATATACTCAGCCCCATCTTTGGTGAGGTGATATTTTTTCTCCTCCCAAAATAATATTTCTTTCATGTCATACAAGTAAGGGCTTCTGAATACAATTCCACAAATATAAATAGGAACCATGTCTAATTCAACCTCGTCGACGAATTTTGAAGTGATAGCAAATATAAGTTTACACTGTTTTTCTACTTGTAGCTTTGAATTATCACAAACCCAACTAAGAGTATGAGGTTTTTTGTGAGGTGTTTTTTCTAATCCCAACTTCTTGACAATTTCTTCAGATATTAAATTCACTTAGGAGCTAGTATCAAAAAGAGTATCAACTTTCATATGCTCAATTAACACCCTTATGTGAAAAAGCTTTGTTAGTGTAAATATTTTGAGAAGATGTACGAAAATGCTTCACTTAAGTTATTGGTGACAAGTGACCCTAACAACAATATTTGGTTTTTTTCAATTCAGATCTGCAATGATAAAATGAGAAAACCCTGCAGCAAAAAGATTGTATGTGATCCAAAAAAAAACAAAACAAAAAAATTCCAATGTAATAACCCAATATGGAAATACTTTTAAAATGAATAATTTTATTAATAACACTTGGTGAAGGAGATCTACAACAAGGGTGTGAAAATCCCCCTCCATTGGATGGTTCCATTGGTGTCCTTGTGCTTCAGTGATCGATTCTCTCTCTCTCAATGTATAAAAAACCCAAAACAAATACTGGAACTCAAGTGGGAGCTCGAATGCTAGAAGACGATAGTGGTGACGATGATAGTGACCATAATGAAAAAAGAATGGAAAACCCTCTTATTTAGAACCAAGTATTGGGTTGATATTGAAAATGGTAAATAATAAAATATTATTGACCAAATCAAGATCTAACCATTAGGAATAATTTATTATATTTTTTGGAGAGGGAAAAGATATTCAAAATGGTCAAATATATTTATTTAGATAAAATTAGCAAATAAAATTATTTATTAATTATTTTTCTAGGATTAAGAAATGTGTGAAATAGAAATAATTATTAAATAGTGATTTACTTAATTATTCCTAGGTGATTTAGTCAAATTTGATAAGGAATCATTATCAAATAATGATGTCATAAGTATTCCTTGAGAAAATTAAATAAATAATGAAATATTCAATTATTCTCATAGGGTTTTTTAATTTTAATCATAAATAATTAAATAAAAATGGTTTACTAAATTATTTCCCATGGTGAAAGTGATTTTACTATGGTAAAATTAATCCTACATGGTGTATTTCGATCCACCTACTTAGAAATGGCTAGGTGATCATTTGTTGGTGATAAAAAATTTCCCCCCAACGTATGAGTGTTAGGAGAAAATTGTATGACCAAAATACATTGTAGGTTACACTTCCACGAAACACTAAAGGGGAGAGAGAGAGAGAGAGAGAGAGAGAGAGAGTTACGTTTGAAGTAATGCAAGGAAGGATGGAGGAATGGAGGGGGCAGGACCTATGAAATGGATATAAGCCTCCTTTTATTTTGGAGTACATGATCTCAAATGAGGCGGCGGAGGCATACCCATACCCACCAAGATAACTGAGTACAAATAATGGTGAGCCCATCAATGTGGGACTAAGCTACAAAGTACATGATACATGATACATGATATGTTGGCATCAACGGCCATAAAATAATACTATGAATCCCATATACATAATGTGCCTGGAAGAACAGAGGCCAGGACTGAAGACAATGACATATGAGTACATGAGACATAATGCCCCTTGAGCTGACATGGTGAGGGGGAATCGCAACCAAAGAAGCCATGATGAATAGGAAATGGATCTGAAGATTTGAATGGATCATCGAAGGAGACATGAATGTTGTGGGCGTTACAAGCAGCTGAAACCGAACCCATCAAATTTGTGGAACTACATATAAGGCTAGATCATAATCGGCTGACATTCAAGCATGTGGGGGCCTACCTGAAGAGCCACCCCCTCAGGAGGTTTGGAACATCTCAGACACTCCTAGGAAATACTAGTACAATCTACTAGATCACTAGACCATCAAGTACGATTCTAAATCGTACGATAATGAGCTAAAGTCGAGCATGTGAGAAACAACTAAGTAAAAGAGAAATGATGGTTCCCTTTCCTTGATCTGAGGCACCGAACAATGATGAAAGTTGTAACCAAGGTAAATCGCCCTATAGACCACACTTCTGGAATAAATGTGTTGAAGTCTACAAAATAGGGCCCGCCAAAGTGGAGGAAACAAGGATTCCTCAACAAAGAAACGAGGTATCATAGTAAGGTGACAGATGAACTTAAACCAGGGATGATGATGGAGGGAAACAAGATTAGTGGTGGGAGGATGACTACCCTTGTCAGAGCATAATATGCATGGTTGACCTGGAAATGATTGATTATATTCCAGAGGGGATGGTATATTACTTAGATGGAGGATTTTCAGAGATGGAGCAGTATAGTTGGAGGAAAAATATGAGCAAAATGGGATGAATGTGACCAAAATATGGATGGAACATTGTAAATGGACTCAATGGAATCGGAACAGACTCCATGAATGAAAATGTGACTCATCTAGGATGCTTTGAACTAGGGTGACTCGATGATGTTGCCACATGGGAGAGGCCCAAAGGGGACCATAAAAACATGAGTAAATAATGGTTACTCATGAAAAAAATCAACACATGATTCGACAAGTGCCAAGGCGAAGTGGTTCCAAAGTACAGGCGGTTCATATGAAGAAAATTTTTTTTAATTAGCGGTAAATTGAAACTTTATGGATACCCATTAGAGGACTCGGTGAGAGCTTTCCAACAGTTTTGATAGTTCATCAAACTAAGCTACGCTTTGGTTTCAATGGGCGATGGAAAAAAATAGTGTTTTTCCTATAAAAGGGATTTTTGCCCCCAAAACCAATTCCTTTACATAGTGAGTTGTTGGAGAATTTGGACAGGAATGGAAAGCCCTAAATCTTGTGGAGATCGTTGCAGACAAATCAATCATCAAAATATGGATCTGCGAGTTGGAGGTAGGTGGCCTAACCTTACTCATCAATTTTGGTGGATTACATTTTCATATTAGGGCTTCATTTCACTTGAGGAAACCCCTTGTCATCTGCATAGTCGCAACGCACTTTTGGGGCCCTGTTATGTGTTCTAGAATGTAGAAACGAGGCCAATAAGTGTGTCCAATGTAGTTTTGAGGGAAAATTTTGTGTTATGGGCTTAGAGGAAAAGCAGGACTAGGGGTCTCTATTGAGCTGAAGTTGAGAACCATAAGTGTAAGCCTTTGACTCTGAAATGACAAAAATTAATGATATTTTACAGGTATGGCATAGCTAAATATGGTATGGTGAGAATGATATTGGAAACTCTTCATGTTGAGATTCATTTTGAGGGTAGTCAGAGCGGTTCTTGCATAGTATCGGGTTCTTAAGTTCTTGGAGAACCCATTGATGAGGGATGGTGAGCCCTTATTGTCTATGATTGTGAGCTACTAGGACCCAAATAAGGAGGCCTTTATGGTACAAGGTCATAGGATCAAGATCATGATCCAGGATATATACTTGTTTATGGGACTGCCCCCCCCTGCGGGTGGTGGGGGAGATACATCCATTGTTGCCTCGTAGGAGGTATATAGGGGATTTTGTGGATCGTCACTATGTACCGGATGTTCATGAAAAGTGAAAAAATATCCATATTATTGACTTGGAGATGCTCGAGACACGAGCTATAGCCCAGTAGTGGTGTGTATTTTGGGTATTCATGCCTTTCATCACATCACTGGGGGGCATATGATGCTTGTGGAGAGTGTATTGGCAGGGACATATTATGGTTGGGCCCAAATGATGTTTTTTTCGTTGAGATGATAATTGAGACTATGTAAGTGATGTACCAATTATCATTATTCATTTGGGACAATTTTTTTCTCATTTTTCTTTGATAATATCCCAACTATCCAACCACATGTACAGATCCATGATGGGGGCCTACGAGATCCCAAGATGCACCACTGGGGGAAGCTACTATGACAAGGTAGAGGAGAGGGAATCGGATGGGCATTATGAAATGATTTATTTGCACAATGGGATCATATGCCACTATACATAGATGACTATATGTATAGTGGAATGAACTATCAGGGAGATCCTGACTTACCACTTCAGCTAGGACGAGCATGGGGTCCAAATGCTAAGTGAAATTTGTTATATTTTAGTCACATGTAAAGTTTAGAAAATGTATGTATGTGGTACTGATTTCCAAACTTATGGTATGTATATATATCATTGGTGAAGCCAGCATGATATAAAGGCCAAGAAGCAATGCCTGGGGCTGCAGATCAAGGTGGTTTGACATCACAACAGAGATCATATGGTGATTCCCTACTGGAGGATCTCCGTCATAGGTTCGACGGTCTACTGACTGGGGTAGCATAGAACGAATGGTATGAGTTGTAATAGTGATATATGGATGAGTGGATTGGTGTTCCCTCGGAATGACGAGGTATCACGAGGTGCATAGCTATGGTCAGTTAGGCAGTTCGAGACTTACGAGCTGGTGGTATGGAGTCATTAGCTTGGGAGCCTCTAGATGATAGTGACTAGGCATACGGATATGTGGGTCCCATTTTTGTTTTGTAATATGTTGTGGGCATGGAAGATGTAATTATACTAATGGAATCCAAACACTATATGTTGGATATTATGATACATAAAATGGTTATGCATATTTTTGTGAAAATTATGGTTCTCCATTTGTTTATGTTATGGTTGCCTTCTTGTATATACATGTGATAAATTCCAATATAGAATGTTATTTTCGATGGTATCTACATAGTGATTTTGTGCTATAGGAACATGAGTGAACGCAATAGATTCAAATTCATGTGCAAAAATCTTAACTCGTAGATATTTTCTAAATAGGACAGGATTACGCACATGATAAAAATCGTTCAATTGCATGACAAGGAGCAAGAAATCAAGACAAACATGACGGTGAATGATGAGATGATCAAGGGAATCAGCTAACAAACCTATCACAGCATCATATTCAACCTGGTTATTAGTGGTAGATCCAATGCACATGTCATTGGAGTGAACTAACAAATGCAAGGGGATAAAAATGGCCCAAGTTGTCGAGGCTATATTCATTGAGAAGCGACTCCCACCATCGGCATAACCGATATGAGGTGTGGATGATGGATCCAACTAAAAGACACAAGAAGAAAACGAATGATATGATGTGGGATGCAATCTACCTAAATGAAAAAAAATACACACATTTCAATGGGAAATGTTATGGGTAAAATTTCTTGAGGTAGAGTGCATTGCAAGGGTTAGGAAGGATTTCTCCTTTTGGTCCCTCTAAAATGCATGCCCCATTTACAAAACACTTACGAATGATGTAAGGACCTAGCCATAATGTTCAAACTTCCCATGCCCCAATAAATCATGAACTTGGTCATAGACAAGAACAAGGTTGCCTTCGTGAAAGTTGTGAGGGTGGAAATTACAGTCATATTGATCTTTGGTAAGATTTTTGGTCGCTTCAATGGTTTGCAATTCAACACAGCAGTCTTCATGGGCGTGCTCATGCATGATAAGTTAGTATTTTAAAGGTTTGTTGTCCAAGAGGAGTTCAACAGCAAGGTGGAGGGAGGGGATTTCACACTCAATTGGTAAGATTGCCTCCTCTCCAAAAGATAGGTCGAAAGGAGTAAACATAGTGGCGGTTTTGACAGAGGTTATATAGGCCCACAAAGCAGGGAAGAGCATAAGATGATAGTTGGTATTGTCTTTATCACCATCTGTTTAAGCATTGTTATATGAAATTCTAATCTACGGATAAACTAGATTCCGTAAGTGTGGTGTTCCTTCACTCAGAACAACAGAAGAAAAACAACTACAATTTTCTCTAAGAAAAATAGATAGACAAAAAGGAAAAAAACCTACTTGTGATCCTTTCGCTCTGATTCTCTTTCTGTCTCTATTTTCATCGCTCTCAATCCAACTAAAGGCGCTAGATCAATTCTTGCAATCATAGAACAACAAACAAAATACAAATATATACTTATATTAACCAAATTGAACTAATTAGATCTGAGAATACACACACAAATGAGAATGAAATTCATAATATATAAGCATAAATATGAGAAAATGAATATATATCTCTATTAAGAAAGTAAGAGGAGAATGTTACAACCAATAGATCGATTCGTTTTCAACCTGCTCCAACTTCATCCCGTCCTCATCACACCAAACATCATCTCAGCAGCATACCAGTACTTCCATCTCTCATCAATTGAGAATCCAATAGCATAACATTACACAATTTTCTCCCTCCCTAACACTTAGATGAGTGCTCAATTTATAGGGAAATTGAACATAGTTTCTCAATAAATGGAATTGAATGGATTTCTAATATTAGGTGAGACATGTTTCCAAGTTGAGAGGCGATGGATGAAGATTTGTATTCAAAGTATGACACCTATGAGCCCTTCTAGAAGGCACTGGACATGTGGAGATTCCTGTAACAATGATTATTTTTCTCCTAGGAGACCAACGCACCCTTGAGTGTTGGGAAGTGCACTGCAGTGCAACTTTGCATGGAGGTAAGTGCACTGCAACGTAGCTAAGCCCATGTAGAGGAGCGTTGATGAGTCAATGGGTCATATAATATATACTTCAAACCTTGGAAATCTCACAATTTAAGCCATCAAAGAAATTTCTTCACTTAGGGCATATAGCAACGGGAATTAAGGGAATGATAGACCATATTCATTGGTCTTGGGGGATGATGCCCAAATTGACATCCAACAACCGCCCCCTAAAGCATAAAGTAAAAATAATAATAATAATATTTGGATGATATGATTTATGATGTGATGAGTAGGATCTGAAGCAGACAGTGACCTGCATCAATTTGAAAAACATTACATCATGATATCTTAAATCTTGGACATGAATTTATGAGGGAGGCATTGGTGAGCCCTAGTATTGCACCAAGAGTGCCGCAACTCTCAAGGGTTGCCCTACTTTACTTTATCAACCCAAGGTTCGTAAAAACTTTTAGGTGACAGTGCTATGTACACATCAGATGCATTATGTTCATGTCATCCTCTTCTGCTTTACGAAAGAGTGCTACTTCTAGTTCAGTGAAGTCTATCACACTTCAATGAAACTAAACTAAATTGAAAAAAGGAAATGACAGAAATGGAACTAATTTAATGTGTAGGAAGGAAATGACTGTAAAAAACTAAATTAAATTGTTGAAAAGAAATTATAGGAAGGAAAATTTGTTAACAAAAAACAAATAGAAGAAAGGAAACTAATCCTAAACCACACTTAACTTTTCCAAATGGCTAAATACACACTACTTATCCTATGATCTATCTACCATTCTTTTATCCATGCAACTAGGCTATCCATGACTTAATTATAATTAAAGAGCGTTAATTTGAAGCTTGGAGGGAAGAAAAAGGGTTGAATGAGGTCAATGGGGGGTTCAACACATGAAACGAGGTTTGCCGGAAGTGGAAATAGGGGGTTAACCCTTATAAAACCTTATTATAGTGCGAGAAATGACTTTTGAGTGGAAAGAATTCAAAAGTGCGATGGAGGAGTGCGATGGAGGACAAAGTTTGCGATATGTGATGTTGCAATCTGTGGGCTACGATCTACAATGTGGTAAGTTCTTTGAAGTGAGAAGTCACAACGATTTATGTGGCGGAGTTATTGCATCGACGTAATGAGCGGTAAGAGTTATGCGAAAATTTAAACTGTGCAATTTGTGATTTGCGATTTCGAAATATCGCAATCGTAAGAACAAGTGGTAAGTGTTAAGGGTAAAAGCTAAAGGATGCGAAGTAAGATTTGTGATGGTGACGTGGCGGTGGGACCGACTGTGGGGCACGATTTTGCAATATCACAATCGTAGGAACCAGTGGTAAGTGTTAAGGGAGAAAAGGTAAATGGTGCGAAGTGTGATTTGCAATTTTTCAATATCGCAATTGCAAAGAATGAGCAGTAAGTGCTAAAGGTAAAAAGTAAGTGGTACAAAGTGCGATTTGCGATTTCACAATATCGCAATCGCAAGGAACGAGTGGTAATGTTAAAGCTAAAATCCAAATGTTGTGATTTGCGAAGTGCAACATATGGTGACGAGAGACTCGAGGAGAAAAGGTGGAAGTCAAGTTTTCAATGGTTTTGAATGGTTTTTCACTTGTTTTTCATAAAAAAATGTAAGGCATCCATGAACGGAGAAAAACAAAGAAGTAAGGCTTGAAGGGCTTAAGTGCGTTAGCAAAGAGGGTAAGTACATCGTTAAGGTGAGAAGGAAAGGAGGGGAATGGAGGCGTAAGAGCAGTGCTCAGAAATGAAACACACATGTGGATTATGCACGGGAAACAGAAAAAAATGCGTGATAAAATAGTGAAAGAAAGGCTTGGACTTGGTAATACAATTTCTTCCCAAAACTCAAACAGAAAGAAATTTTGGCCCGCGGGAAGGTCTACCCTAATCGAACTCTATTGATAGAGATAAGAGGGGGGACTTGACCATAGTTTTTGGATTTTTTCCTCTATTTACTACGCATAAGCAATTAAAAAATATAGCAGCACAAAAACTAAAGAGCAATGAAATGTATCAGAAGCAGATCTAACTTAAATGGCAGAAGAAAAACTAGTTAAATGATAGAAAGGAAAAGATAGTAACAACAAAGAAGCTGAGGCACATGGGTTGGGCCCTAACCCATGAGCCTAGCTCTCTGGAACTATATCAATATAAATTCATATGAATTCTCATTTAATTAAGAATATAGTCTTATTACATCCCAAATGTCTTAACAGCAAAAGCCTAATAGTTTGTAGAAAAAGTTCTGAATGGAATCAAAGAATAAAATGGAATCAACTAGAATCAACCCACTGGCTAACTAACTAACTCCTTCCTACCTCTAGCTCTGCTCTATTTATTCTACAGGGCACCTACTAACAGCTCCCTTGAAAATGGTGATTGAGTCCACTTTGACTCCAAGTAAACATAGATTGAGTTCCCTTCGTTCTCGGTGTTTGTCGCTCTGAATTTAGCATTTTTGAGACTCCAAGTAAACATAGATTGAGTTCCCTTCGTCTTCAGTTGCTTGGCTGCCTCTGGAATTTGAATTGCTGGAGGGGGATCTCATGATGATCCTTTGGCTGCCTTTGAGAGTTGAGGAGAGTGGAAAATCCCCTTGAATCTCTCCAAGATCTCTCCCTAATTTCCTAATGTTGTTCTCATTTATTCTCCAATCTTGATCTTCCAGTGGCAGGGAGAAAGTCCTAAGAATATTCTCACAATATTCTAGAAAAATAACCAATATTAGGAAAAAATATGTAAATATCTTGAATCCTTCCTAAGAACATACTAAAGCATAAGAAAACATTATTAAGTGCAGAAGGACAGATTTAATATATCCTTTTATGTGCATAAGGAAGGTAGATGGGCATAAGAAAGGTTATATGGGCCTTATTTTATGTCTAATTTAGAGGCCCATCATCACCCCCCTACTGAAATTGTTTCTCATCTTCTGAGCAACCTATTCATCCTCCCTACCTTATGGTTCCTCCTGCATGTTGGCTTATTTCATTTTCTATTTATTGGGCCATGCGTTGCTCCCCTTGCTAATCTTCTTGATATTCTTCTTGCATTTATTTTTGTAGGTGTTTCATGGAGGTCCTTAGGTGCCTTAATAAAATCTATTTTACCTGCCGAGAGTTGGTGGGTCCACCTTTTATTCTATTTTCCTTCTTTTTTTCTCTCTTTTTTCTTCTTCCTTTTTCTTCTTCTTTTCCTTCTTTTTCCAAATTTTTTTATTGCATGCAAAATAAACTCAGAGTTATTTTTTTCTGTTAACTGATTTCACCCTTGGTTACCCTTTTGGCACTTCTTGTCTTTTACTATAATGAACTACTTACTACCCACTTTCTCAAGTCCTTTTTACTTTTTTCTTGTTTCTTTTCTTGGTGGAAAAAGTGAGGCTAGTTGCTAGATATGGCTGAGGTTTCTCTGCTATTGATTTTGATTATAAAAAACCTTTCCTTCTCACACTTTTTAATGTTTTATTAAGCTAAAATAGATTCGAAGAAAGGGTTATATGATTTCATACCTAAGCCTTACATCGATTTTTTTTTTCATGTGATATCGAAATTGTTGCTGAAGTTGCTTGTGGCGATCTGCTTGAGGTCCTTTGGAGCTTCTGAGCACATGAAGAGGAAGTCCAAGTTCGACTACCTTTGACTAAAGTGTTCACAAATTTTTATTTTTGTGCCAACTTGATGTTTTTTGCTTGCAAAGGTTGGAGAGAATATGCATTCATTACAGAGAGATACATGGAGAAATGCAATTTATTTTTTAAGGCCTACTAGCTGCCTCATTGAGGTTTTCCACTAGTAAGCCTACCTAGGCGACTCAAAGGAGGTTTTCACCTAGGATATTTTATTTATTTATTTATTTATTTCAACCCAATGACTGCCTCATGGAGGTTTTCAATCAGTGAGCCAATCTCAGGCGCCTCAAAGAGGTTTTCATATGAGATTTAATTCTTTCCCTTTTTTTCTTTTTTTTTCTTTTTTTCACTTTCCTACTTTACTTGAAAAAAACAAAACCTTTTTCAAGTATAGGAATACTTCTAATGGAGCCATGTACACATCAATATGACAGATAAAATCATGTGCACACTTGGAATACATGATTTGACATGTACATGAATATGAGATATGAATTTCTTTGATTGGGATTGTATCAAGTACTATTGGAGAAGAGTGTGTTGCTACAACTTAATGGATGTTTGGAACCATATGTCAATATAGTTGTGATGCCCCTAGTCCACTTGCTAAGTTGGATCACCTTGGATTTCCTCTTCTATTATGACATTCAAATCTTCCTCTTTGTTGATTGTTCTCTTGAACACATGGAGGAAATGCTGGTAAACATGAGGAAACTTTCTCAACATATGATTCTGATGTTGGCTCTTCATCAAGAGTAGCCCTTGATATTTTTATCTCCTCATTTGGATCTTCTTCTTCTTGATGTTTTCCTTCAATGACATTGAGAAAATATCTTCTTTTCAATACCTTTCTTGAACTAAGATGCAGACCATTTAGATCAAGAGGATATGCTTGGTAGTGTTGTACGTCAACAGTGTAAGTGGGCAGAGATACTTCATGGTGTGGGTTTGGAAATGGCGGTATAGGTAGTTGAGTGGGGGTGGATATATGAGATGGATTTGGTTGAGGTTGTGGTTGTGGTGGAGGTGGATGGTATGGATAGCATGGAGTTGGGTATGGAGGATATTGAGGGAAATATTGAGGATGTTGAGGATTTTCCCAATAAGGTCCTTGCCAATCATGTTGCCAATATTGGGTTTGAGGTTGAGATGGCCAAGGTTTCCAAGGAGGGAGTGTGTCCCAATTATTTTGAGATGGATGTGAATAAGCCTGACATTGTGAAGTAGGTACGTGCATCATATCAAGTTGACTAGGGTTCCAGGGTCTCCTTGGAGCTACATAACATAGCTTATTTGGTGATTTCCCTGCTCCATTGTCTTCTTGGTAAACTTCTTTAAACCTAGGGAATGATGAACAGCATTTAGTATCATATGGTTCTGTAAGGATAACAAAAATATCATCATCTTATTTTTTCTCATTTTTCTTTCTTAACATTTCTACTTGTTCACTTAGATTGCTAAGAATTTTTGTTTTAAAGTTATCAAGAAAATTTCCAAGTTCATCTTGCCTTACCAATGTTGATGTTGATTTACTTGCTCTTTCCCTTCCTCTTGATATGGGCTTGCATGTTTCACAAATTTCTTCAAATGACAATTGGTATACATCTCCTCTACTCATGAAATTAAGGATATTAATCCACTCATCCCTAATTGTTCTAAGAAAGAGGTTTTTTAGTGTATCAAATCCTAGATGATGCATTTTTTCCCTCTTAACATTATACATGAATCTCTTTATTAGATCCTCAAGGCTCTCATCTTCTTCCTAGTTCATTCTAAAATTTTATTCTCTAAGATCACGATCTTTATTATTTTTTAGGAATATATTTTGCATATCATTCCATGATATTATTGAATTAGTACCCAGACTCATGAACCATGTAAGAGCTCTATCCTTCAATGTTGTAGGAAACAATCTCAATTTTTGAGTGTGTGATAAGTAGCCATAAGACTTATAAAGTATCTCAAATTCAAATAGAAATGTTTCTAGATCCTTTGTCCTCATACCATGGAAGTTGGGAAGGAAAGATGGAGGGATGTTCTTCATAGGTACACTGATGTCCATATCTTGAATGGGAAACCCAATAAGATCTTCTTTATTGTCATCATATCCCTCCATCTCTTATTCCTTCAAAAGTGTATGGTGATGTGGTTCTTACTGCACCGCGTGGTCAAGTGGGGGGGTTGGTATTGGAGAAGTATTTTTTTTTTTTAAGATTCTGAGTATCCCTACTCCTATGAGGCATGAAAATCATATTTTTTTGTATTTTTCAATATTTTGGAAACAACATGAAAAAGGAAAGCAGAAAATAATCCTACAACATTATCAAAGCATCTACTAGACACCTCCCCGACAACGATGCCAAAAAGTGGTGAACCCTGGTATTTCACCAAGAGTATTGCAACTCCCAGGGGCTGCCCTACTTTACTTTATCAAACCGAGGTTTGTACAAACTTTGATGTGACAATGCTATATACACAGCAAATGCATTTTGTTCATGTCATCCTCTTCTGCTTTACAAAAGGGTTCTACTTCTAGGGGTTCTCAATGAAGTTTGTCACACTTGAATGAAACTAAACTAAATTGTAGAAAGGAAATGACAGAATTGGAACTAATTTAATGTGCATGAAGGAAATGACTGTATGAAACTAAATTAAATTTCTGAAAAGAAATGATGGGAAGGAAAATAATTTAAATTGCAGAAAATAAATAGCAGAAAGGAAACTAATCCTAAACCACACTTAACTTGGCCAAACGGCTAAATGCACTCTACTTATCCTATGATATATCTACCATGCTTCTATCCATGCAACTAGGCTAGCAATGACTTAATTCTAATTAAGAAGAGTTAATTTTCAGCTTAGAGGGAAGTAAAAGGGCTAAATGAGGTTAATGGGGGGTTTAACACATGAAATGAGGTTTGGAAGCAGAAAGAGGGGTTTAAACCCTTATAAAACATTATTATAGCGCGAGAAATTACTTTGGAGTGGAAAGAATTCAAAAGTACGATGGTGGAGTGCGATGGAGAACAAAATTTGCGATGCGCGATGTCACAATCACAACTTCATAAGTTTAAATGGATAGCGGTAAGGATTAACAAGAATGAACTAAGTTGTGTGAAGTGAAAAGTGCGATGACTGACGTGGTGGGTCGCGAATTGCAATATCGGAAGTTTAAAGGAATTGCAGTAAGGATTAACAAGAATGAACTAAAATGTGCGAAGTGCGATTGGCGACGCGGTAAAAGTTGCGAGCTGCGATCTGCGATGTGGTAAGTTCTGTGAAGTGTGAAGTGCGAGGAGTGACATGGCAGATTTTTCACATCGGCGGAATGAGCAGTAATCGTTATGCGAAAAGTTAAACTGTGTGATTTTCGATTTGCAATTTCGCAATATCACAATTGCAAGAACGATTGGTAAGTGTTAAGGGTAAAAGCTAAAGGATGTGAAGTGTGATTTGCAATGGCGACGTCGTGGTGGGACCGACAAAGGGACACGATTTTGCAATATCGCAATCACAGGAACTAGTGGTAAGTGTTAAGGGAGAAAAGGTAAATGGTGCGAAGTGGGATTTGTGATTTCGCAATATCACAATCACAAAGAACAAGCAGTAAGTGTTAAAGGTAAAAATTAAGAGATGCATTTTGCGATTTTGTAATATCGCAATCACAAGGAACGAGCGGTAAGTGTTAAAGGTAAAAGTCGAATGTTGTGATCTGTGAAGTATGATCTACGGTGGCGGGGGAATCTAGGAGCAAAGGTGGAGGTCAGGTTTTCGGTGGTTTTGAATGGTTTTTCACATGTTTTTCATAAAAAAAGGTAAGGCATTCGTGAACAAAGAAAAACAAAGAAATAAGGCTCGAAGGGCTTAAGTGAGTTAGGAAAAAGGGTAAGTACATCGTTAAGGTGAGAAGGAAAGGAGGGGAATGGAGGTGTAAGAGTAGTGCTCTTAAATGAAACACACCTGTGGATTATGAATGGGAAACAGATAGAAATGCGTGATAAAATAGTGAAATAAATGCTTGGACTTGGTAATACAATTTCTTCCCAAAACTCAAACAGAAAGAAATTTTGGCCTATGGGAAGGTCTACCCTGCTCAAACCCTATTTACAGAGATGAGAGGGGGGACTTGACCATAGGTTTTTGAGTTTTTCCTCTATTTACTACGCATAAGCAATTAAAAACTACAGCAGCACAAAAACTGAACAAAAATGAAACTTATCATAAGCAGATCTAACTTAAATGGCAGAAGAAAAACTAGCTAAATGAAAGAAAGAAAAATATAGTAACAGCAGAGAAGCTAAGGCACATGGGTTGGGCCCTAACCCACGAGCCCAGCTCTCTAGAACTAGATCAATAGAAAGTCATATGAATACTCATTGCATTAAGAATACAATCTTATTACATCCCGAAGGTCTTAATAGCAAAAGCCTAATAGCTTGCAGCAAAAGTTCTAAATAGAATCAAAGAGTAAAATGGAATCGACTAGAATCAACCCACTAGCTAACTAAATAACTCCTTCCTAGCTATATATCTGCTCTATTTATTCTACAGATAAGCTACCAACAACTCCCTTGAAAATGGTGATTGAGTCCACTTTGACTCCAAGTAAACATAGATTGAGTGACCTTCATCTTTAGATGCTTGGTTGTCTCTTGGAATTTGATTTGCTGGAGACTCCAAGTGAAGTATGGCTTGAGTGCACTTGGTCTTGAGTTTCTTGGTTGCCTCTGGAATGCGAATTGTTGTAGGGGGATCTCATCAGGATCCTTTGGCTACCTTTGAGAGTTAAGGAGGGTGGACAATCCCCTTGAATCTCTCCAAGATTTATCCCTAATTTCTTGATGTTGTGCTCATTTATTCTCCAATCCTGATCTTCCAGTACTGGCAGGGAGCAAGTCCCTAAATCATCTCCTTCTCCAAATCTATATAATCCGCCAAATATTCTCATAATATTCTACAAAAATAACCAATATTAGGAAAAAATATGCAACTACCTTTAATCCTTCCTAAGAACATATTAAATCATAAAAAAACATTATTAAGTGCAGAAGGAGAGATTTAATATATCCTTTTATGTTCATAAGGAAGGTAGATGGGCCTAAGAAAGGTAATATGGGCCTTATTTAATGTCTAATTTAGAGGCCCATCAGGCATACCCATGATCAGCACATAAACTATCATAACATGTACATAATTCAGAAATTCATCTACATCGTAATGTTTCCCAATATAGGCATGCCTACATATATAGGCCCATGTTCAAATGACGATATGTATGTAAATCCATCATACGGATGATGTGTACAATTTCCTGAAATCGCAGCTCGGATGGATGAAACTAGATTTGGGGTCTTCTTATCTCATTCACTCGATCATTCAAGTACAAGTCTAACCATGCGAATATTTGATCTGAATTCAAACATGGGAAGAGATCATCTACTTATCAGCCAATGATGTGAGTTGTTAACAAATGCAAGAAAACCACCATTGATGTTAATGGCTCTCAAGCTACTGCAGCACAATTTGCAAGGCGTTTATAGATGATTTGATGTCGACCGCCAAACAAAATATTTCGGTCGAAGGTCCAGAACCGATAAACCTACCAATGATGTAGCAAGATCCAAGGTATTGGAAATATGTTTCTAAGTTAACTTCCTAGATGATGAGTTGATGTTGACAGGAAACAAATTTATCGTGAAACGGGAGTAATGATTTTGGAGACAAAATGTGACTTGATGTTGCAATGTTCCGGGATGACTGTCATGAAAATGAAGGTTATAAGTATTGTAAAAGATGAGTAATTACTAGATGAATTCTCTTGAACATATCGGCGACACTAAAATGAGTAGGGAGCATTGAACCAAAACCGAAGTTATGGTATGATGTACCATAGGTATGATGAACCGTCAAGAATATTACCCAACCCAAAAGTCACGGTGATGGAGTGAAAGTGTTATGTTCAAGAGCGAACTATTACCATAAAGTGTTATGTTCTTTTTCCCAAATTTTCCCCAGTCATTGCTAACCAGTACCTCATTATTTTTTAACAAGCTTGAGGAGGGTAACATATGCTTGATCTATAATTTGACTGTTCGGGTGAATCCATCGCTATTTAATTATTTAACGAGTCTAGCGATATTGAAACTCGATATTTCCATGATCAACAAGTCCGTCGCTATTTTATGGTTTAAAAAGTCTAACGATAGTGAAAACCCAGTCCTTTTTCATGTTTAGAGAGTTTGAAAAAAGTACAAAAAGAACACTCCATGAGTTATTTTTCGTAAATTTGTCGCTCAGGTCCAAAAAAGTCTAAAATGATACCTGAGAAAACCTCTTAGCCATGTTCGAATAAGGTTTTCCTTTTTTGTAAATAATCTATCTCAGTTCAGAAAATGGTTAAACTTATACTGAGTAGATGTCGTTTCATTTCCTTTTACGAGCTCAAAAATACAAGTGCTCGGCAATATTCTCACGTTATCGAAGTCTGAAAAGAGATAAAAGAAGACTCCAGGGGGTTTCTTTTTCGCATTTATCAAAGCTCGAAAAAGAGATAAAAGTTCACTTTAATTCCTTTTTCATTTTTATCAAAGCTCAAAAAAGAGGATAAAAGTATACATTGTGTTCAAATCATTCTTGAATATGTGTGCACAGTAAACTCATTATATCAGTTTTAAAACCTATTCAGAGAACCATAAAGATTAAAAATACATGTTTTATTGGAAAAAATGAATAAAAACCATAGTCACAACATTAAATATGATTTAAAATAATCAAAATGACTAATAAAAGAGTTTTTACCATTCCATAGTTACCACTTGAAAATTAGGAACTCTGAACCAGATTTTTCCTCGAACTTCAGTGGTTGATTGTGACAGTTTCAGTGGATGATTTCTCTTGCCATTTTATCCACATTGGAGCTATGAACCTTCTCTTTCTTTTTGTATCATTTATGTTTCATTTCATGGTAAATTTTTAGGTTTTTGAGCCCCTTAGGGTAAATATATTACGCTATGAGGGAAACACACCCTTGAATGTTGAATGGTGCATTGCAGTACACTGAAATTGAAGGAAAAATTCACTTCAACACTCTGTCCCTTGACCTGGGGTGCATTGGGCGCATTTATCATTTTTGTTTCTTGCTGTGTGCCCAAAATTTCCCAAGTTTTTTGCACAAAATGGATCCTAATGAAGCTTATGGATGGCTTTCAAGTATTCATCGGATCAAAATGAAAATTAAGTGGCGAGAAAGAGAGCATGAAGAAAAAGATATGATTTCCCTAAATGATCGAGTATAGTAAGAGCCCTCAGAGATTGCGGGTTGCTTAAATAGTTCAGATTGTCAGGGATGAGGCAAAGATATGGAACTATTGGAGTTCCTAGTTCGTTCATGGGATCCGGTATTGAAGGATTTTCACATTAGGGAAAAAATCCTCCCAATATTGGTTGAGTATATTTACTTTCTCACTGGATTATCGAGACAAGGTTCTCCCATTTTCGTTGCAGGATCTGCCCTTGGAGGAGAGATAGTGAGGGATTATATACGCCAACATTTTCATCCAGGTACTGAACCAAGTAAGGATGGGAAAATAAATATCTGTGATGTGCATGATATACCTTTGAGAACCATCCTTTTTACTATTTCAAAGCTTGCTGGTTCCGCGACACTACATGTTGCAAACCGATCATACATACAGTATGGTCTTGAGTGTTTAGAACCAACAGTATTCAATTGGCTTGAAGTAGTACTCTTTCAGAGGCAGTAATGGTTAAAAAGAGATGAAAAAACTTTCACCAAAAAAAATTAATTTTATCCAAAGTAAAATAAAAAACAGTTAAAAGAACAAAAAGGTTAAAAGATGAAAATAGAGCAGGAAGGGACATTTTCCAGAAATTTCACGTTTAAGTCATAGTTTTGCATAAACTATTGTGGCCAATCCAAAATGAATTTTTCAAAACTGGAGGAGGTTTATGTTACTAAGTGGCTAATCTATAAAAACCTATCTCACGTTTTACACATGTATTAAAGAATGAGAGATGCATGCACATATTCATAGCCTATTTTTCAGATTGTGCAAAATTATGTTTTAAACATATTTTTTCAGAGCCTATTGTGAACGATTTGAGTGTAATTTTAAGAATCGGAGAGAGTTTTATCTCAAAAACATATTTATCTACAATAACCTATTTCACTTTTTACATATCTATCTCGGATTGAGATATAAAAAGGTACCACTAGACCCTAAGTTTGCATAATTTCTGGAGCAAAATGCACAAAGGAAGGAGACATTTAGTGACTTGGAAGCCTCATCATCAACTAAGAGTTGCTATCAAATTCGAATTTCTCTTATTTCTCACCATCAATCCATAAATATAGTGCCAATTAGATTCATTAGTTTTGAGTGTCATTTACTTAAGTTCTATTTATGTAATACAGTTTGAGATATTTGTAAACCAATCTTGATATTTTTTCAAGATATTCTAATTTAGAATTTTTATAAATACTTAATCATTGGAAGCATTGAGGGTGGATAATTGCTGAATATTTCTATAGCTGTAGCATTCTGAACTCAAGGGTTTTTTGTATCAATCTCAAGTCAAAAGACTGGATTTCAAGGAATAAAGCATCATATTATTGGATTCATGTGTTGGGCCACTGAAGTGAAGTATTCTTTTATGTTATTTGTCAATTCTCTTACGTTATTCATTCATTCATAAATATGTTCCAAATTTTAATGTGAAATCAGGAATTGTTATATCAGAATTTGTTAAAAGCACTTTATTATTGACTGGTTTTCATTTTAATGTTTTCTGCTAATATCCAGACTAGGGAACCCTTAATTGCTCCCTAATTTCGATTTACCCCTGCTTCTTCTCTCTTTATCCGGATCAAAGAATTCTTAATTGCTCTTTATCCCGATTAAAACCACCTCACCATCATCCTTTGAAAGATCTTAAGTGACTCTACTATCTTTCCCTTTAAAAATTTGACTTTAGACCTTGATCTTGATCTTTCTGCTTAACACATTGACTCCATCTGCCCAATGGATTTCAACTCCTCAGCTATCCATCTCATTAAGTGATTTTCTCACCAAAACAAATTTTTCCTATGTAACTAGCCTAAAATAAAACATAAAAACAAAGTTAAATCATATAGAGAGAGTCCTCTCTGAGCATTAGGAAGGCTAGATCCTAAATATTAAAAGTATGTTTGTGGTTACCTCGGCGAGTTCTTTCTTTAACCTTGGGAAATTGCGAAGTGATAACATAATGGCGACTCCACTAGGGAAACTAACATTTTCTTTAGAAATATTTTATAGGTTCAGATCTAATCTATGATGGTGGACAGTGATCAGACACACAAAGGTTAAAATCATCCACCTGGCTACTCCAAATCAATTTCACAATCAAGACTCCACTGGAGGAATGAACCTGAAAGAACAATATGGAAATATCAGGCTTTTAACTTGGATTACAATCCAAGACATTTTTTTCTTTCTCATTAAGAAAGCTTTTCAATGTATATTGTATTTTAGAGAATATCTTAGATTAGTTTTAATTATTTTCCTTCAGAGATTGTAAATAATAATTCTCCTAATCCCTTTGAGCAGCTTTCTTATGAATCTTATAATGATAATTTTCCAATTAAGAAGCCTCAAATAATCAAGACTGATCTTACAATCCCTATGCATATTCCTGTACCTTGTAAAGTTCGTGATAGATATAAGCCCCTCATTTTACCTCCTATACTCCATGATTTCCCTGATAAATATTACAACTTTCTTCCCAGGTTTGATGGAGAAAATAATAAAGTATCATCGCCCCAAAAACATATTCAAGGTTTTGAGAATTATCTGGACCTATATGAGATTGATGAATATGTTAGAATCATATTTTTTTCTCTTTCTTTGCAAAATAGAATAAAGAGTTGGTTCAAGAATCTCTCTAATACAAGCATCTCAAATTTCCAGCAGTTTTTCAAAAAATTTATTGACAGATGGATAATTAAGGTCAATATTTTTGTGATCATAGAAGAATATAATCAATTAAAAAGACATCCAAATGAAACAATACAACAATTTTCTGACAGATTTAATCAAGCTTATTATTCAATTCCAGAAAATATAAGACCTCCTCATGATTCAACTATCTTTCATTATCCGAAAGTGCCTTTGATCCCGAAAATAGAATTTCACTAAGAGAAAAGAGATCTCGAAACACTGCACGAGATGAAAAATATTGCAATTGATGTAGAATTTAATTTGAAAATAAGAAAGGAAAAGTTGAAAGTAGAAGGAAAGAAGAACAACATTGCAAAGGTAAAACTCAGCCTTATGGTAAGAAAACTAGATGAAATCATACAGAAGATCACTATGAAAGATGAATTTTTTGTTCAAAATCACCATGAAGGAATAGAAGAGGTTGATAGCCATGAACAAATTCCTGCCAATTCCAATTATCATAGATCAGAAAATGGATTTATAAATCAATATGAGGAGAAGCAATCTATTGATCTAATGTGTATGTTTGATTTCATTCCTACTTTTGATGATTTTCCTAATTATGATTATTATGATGATAGTTATGTTCTCCAAAATCAAGCTAACTTTACAGAGAAATCATAAGCTAGTTTTTGGGATGAGGAAATTCATTCTCAACAATTTGAATACAGTGATCAGCCAAAAAAAATCAGCTATGAAGTGAGGAAGAACGAGTAGAAAATGTGGAAATAAGTAAAGATTCTCTACCTCTTTTTTTTGCTTCATTTCAGTTCATTAGAGACAACTTTCATGCCATCAATAATCAGCAGTCTTTAGGAATTGCGATTGACAACAAAAAGAATATAATAATAAGCCCTTGATCAAGATATTTCGTTTCATAATTGCGAGTATCGGTACCCCATTGAAATACATGATCAAATAACACAAGAAAGTTCCATACCACTATGTTTTGAATCATTTCACTTTTTAAGCTGAAATGTGGTATAACATCTTTAAAGAAAACGATGAGCAACTTGTTGAAATTTATGAAGTCCCATGGAATTCTATATGCCATAGGTTGCAGCAATTTTCCCAAGTTTTTCATGATCCAATAGCAGATATGTTGGATAATGAATGCATTCAAAGCCTTTATCCATTTATTGACTATGAGATTCAAGATCAAGATGATAAAATTTTCCTCAAACAAATATTTCCATCAATAGAAATATCATCACAAAGTTTATCTGAAAGTTTGCAGGGAGATAAAGATTAAAATAACATTTCAGTTTCATGGCATGGAGGCCATCCAGAACATATGTAGAATTTTTTAGATCAGTTAAACATTAGTGTATATATCTTGGAACATCCTTTTGAAAATTTTCTAGAGTCAACAAAGGAAATCAAGTATTTCCTTATCCTCCCATTTGTTGACAAGTTTCTAATAGGTTGCAGAATTACAATTTTGATAATCAACAAGAAAATGCAAACGAAAATCTATCAAAGTACATAATGCTTGAATGGTTGCATTGGTTGTTTCATTTTACCTAATTAATAGTTGGACAGCTAATTAAAGTAAGTAGGTAGGATTTCAGCTTATTTTAGTTTTCATTTTTCAACTAGTTTTAAATAGTTCATTAAGATTTGAAGCCAAGGAAAAGGCCCTAAAATATTGATGATTTACTAGTTTGGTTTGAAGGTTGCAGCACCTTTTAGTCTCAAATCAGATTTCAGTTTGTAGAAAAAGGTGTAAATTCAGTTCAAGGTTTTCAGTCACGGAGATTTTATAACAAAGAAAATGCATGTTTGGGATTGGCCCAATGGATCAGGATACTAGTCAATGGTGTTCTTGACATTTCACAAGGAGATGCCATACCCATGTGAAGCCACGGTTAGGGTCCTAAATAGTATTCATAACTTTGAATTGGCTTTGTTAAAATATTGAAATAATGTACATACCTTTGCTTTCTGCAAATGTATTCCCAAATTAAAAATGAAAAGAGGGTATGTCCTAAAAGAAAAATAAAAGGACAAAAAGAAACAAAGATTAAGAAATAATATTACAAAAGAACCCCCCAAAAAAAGAGATAAAATAGATCATGAAAGTGATGCAAGTCAAAATGCCACTACTAGTTACTTTTCAGTGCAAAATAAATGATTATGTGCAGCTTGTTCAAAATGCCATAATCCATGATGAGTTAAATATTTTAATCTTTACTGTTTCATGCTTTAAATTTTATGTTTATAGATAGAGAATAAATATCTTGTCAAACATTTTAAACTTGACAAACTAGTAGATAGTTAGAGAATAAATGAGGAGCTCAACAGTTTAATCTGAGCCCTCAAATGAAATAAGGTTAGAATTATATAGTTTTTTGTTTTTAAAAGAAAATTGGATTAGGGTTTGCAAGCTCAAATGCACCCATGAAAATAAAGGAAAAAATGGTAGAATAAATGATGGGTATGTAGAAAGCAATTACACAAAGCATGTATAAACATCATCTGGAAAATTACTAATTTCCCTCCCTACAAATGTGCTTCAGTATTAAAAACCTTCAGTTATAAAGGCTCAGAGCATTTCTTTGACTTTTTTTGGGATTGGACCCAAGGCTTGGTGACTGATTGGCACTAGGTATTGGATTCCCTTCATTAAAACCCTTCCCCCCTCATAAAATCCCTTTTCCTAAGTTAAAACGCCTTTTTCTATTAGGAAAAGTAAAAGCCCCTTTAAACAATTTCCATTTCATTCAAAAAACCCACAAAATTCTATTTATCCTAAGTATTAAGTGTGAAATGTTAAAATGGGGCCACCATTATGAAAATCTCGCCCAAAGACTTAAAATCACACTCTACTTAGTGTATTTCTACATGTCCGCATACACTTCTTCATTTAACATTTAACTTATTTAATTCCCTATATACCCTTGTCCCGTAGTTATATTAATTCATGTTATATTAAATAGCCCAAACCCACATCATATGTTTATCCTATGGTTCATATTACCCCATGTGATAATATTCCCACTCCTCCATAAGTTTAAACTAACCCTTTATATTAAAACTCACCACAATGTTTACTTTATACCTATATACCTTGTATTTGTTGAATAAATAATATATCTGCATATCCTGCCTATCCCGTTAAACATAAGATTCTACGTTAAAACTTTGGTTTAATGCATAAAATAAATGTAGGTTTTAACCCTGAACAGAAATTATCTACACACGAATCTTATAACAGAAAAATAAACAATAGCGAGAGCATAAAACATAAAATAGATAAACACAAAGATTTTCCCCTGGATCCCAAATTGGGACGACCGAAACTTTTGATTTTTCATTATATTCCTTTTAGTGTTACAACACATATATATACATGTTAGAAGCATACATAAACCCCAATCCATAAACCCTGGATTAGAACATAAGCCGTAGTTCCCTTGATCGGATCTACAAAAATACCCGGGGCCGAAAAAAACATCGTACTCCCAAAACCATGTGCAAAAGCAGTGCACAAAACCATGGACGCGGACTACCCACCGGGAAATTAAGGACCAAGGGCACACCCGCGGGAGGTGACGCCCGGAAGGACTCGACTGAGGGGGCTAACGCCCCCGCCACACAGTGCTTAGTCGTGGGAAAAGAATATAACACATACCCAACATTCTTCCACTTGTTGTTTTCTTTTCCACAGTGGGGTCACAAGAGAGCTTAGTCATTGGCCCAATTCTTCAACACCCATTGTTTCTCTACACCAAGAGAGACTTCCGAGTGCTCACGAGACTTTGTTAATGCATCTACAACATTCTTCAAAGTGTCCACCTCTACTGAAGAACACTCCCTTTTGTAGCCTCAACCATATCTCTAACAAAGTGATATTGAACATCAATGTGCTTTGTCTTTGAATGATAAGCGTGAGTTCTTAGCCAAGAAAATTACACTACGCTATCACGAGTCTATCCTTATAGCTCACTGTACCATCCCCATACTTGAACACAATCTACGTAACCAAATTGCTTCCTGTTTCGCATGAGTGGGCTACATATGTATTCACCTCTCTTGTAGTTGAAGAGAGCCACTGCGACTATATTTTACTCATCCGATCGATCTGCGCCTCCAAATAAGCGCTAAACACATACCCACTTGTAGATCTTCTTTGATCGCGCATCTCCGACTCTAGCCTGCATCAACAAAACCATGAATGTCCAACATATCTTTCCAATCCCGGTCTTCCCCGTAGCACAAGCCATAATCACTAGTGCTAATGTAAATATCACGAAAACCCGCTACACTATTGTCCAATGCTCCTTCCACAGGTTTGACATAAACCTCGCTCAATACTCCCACTGCATGTGCAATGTCCGGTCTAGTACTGACCATTGCATACATTAAAAGCTACCCACCGCACTGTGCATATGGAACACGGGACATATACTCTCTCTCTCTTCTTGTGTCTTGGGACACCTGTTTACGTGAACAACTTTACACCTCACAGGAATAGGAACATTCATCGTTTTACTATCATGCATATTGAACCTCTACGCAATATAGTCTCGACATACTTCCTCTCACGGTTTTAACCGCAGCTTCCTCTTTTCCCAATCTCTCTTAATTTCCATGCCCAAAATATAGTTTCTAGACATTCCGCATCCTTCATGTCAAATTTGGAGAACGAGTTGTCTTTCAAATCTTGGATAATTCTTTGTCATTTCCAATCAACAACATATCATCCACATACAAGACCAAATAAATAACACTGGCCACCAATTAATTTAAAATAAACACGAGTGATCCTCCTTTCTCCAGTGAAGCCAAGTCCCCCGGGGATACGGTATCAAATTTCGATACCACATCGTTAGTGATCGTTTTAACCCATACGAGAGACTTCTTCAACCTACATACCAGCTCTTTCTTACCTCTTCACCATAAAGCCTTCAAAGTTGCTTCATGTAGATCTCCTCTTCTAGATCCCCGTGAAGAAATGTTGTCTTCACATCCATCTGTTCTATCTCAAAAATCAAATGCAAGCAGCCAATAGATAAAAAGTAATCTAATAGAAGTAACTTTGGCAAAGGTGGAGAAAAAAATATCACCAAATCATTTTCTTTGCACTAGGAATAACCTTTTTTCTACCATACCGAGCTTTTTATTTCTCCACCTTGCCTTCTACATTCATCTTCTTCTTAAACACCCATTTTCTCCCAATGGGCTTCCTTCCAAAGTCGAAACTCCACCCGCATCCCATGCATTGTTTTTGTGCAAGGATGCCATTTCATCAACCATGGCCTCCTTCCGCAGTTTTTTCCATCCTCACGAACCCATCGCTCTCCCTCCACGCTTCCGGGTTCATCATTAGTTATAGTTAAGGCAAACACACAGACGTAGCGCGTATGGACTATACCTTTTCTCGGATTTGCCCTTCTTTTCCGAACTAATCTTCTCAAAGCTTCGGAGTTTGTGGCTCTTCATCTTATGAGTCTTCTTCTATTGTAGAGTCACGATTCATCCTCCTGCTAGCTCAAACTCTATCTTCTCGGGTTCCTTTGGTAGGACTTCATGTTTAACAACATCTTTCACTTCTCTAAACACCACATCTCTACTGTACACAACCCTTTCCTTGTTTCGCGGGTTCCAAAGCTTGTAACCCTTTAAACCATCCTTATACCCAATAAAGATGCACCTTTCGTATTTATTATCCAACATGGTCCTTTTTCTCTCTTTGGAACATGTACATATGCATCACATCCAAATACCCTTAGATGTGATAGAAGGTTTCTGTACCGACCCATACCTCATGTGGGGTCTTATCCTCCAATGCTCGATGAAGGTGATCTCGATAATCTAAGTAACATGCGTGCTCTCCATCGCCTTCCGCCTCGTAATTCTTGTCCTAACCCGCACCACCGAGCATGCTTCCCCGCCTTTTCCATCGTTGTTCTATTCATTCTTTCTCGCAACTCCATTTTGTCGAGGGTGTGTATGGAGTAGTCTTCTTTGCCGTGCTATACCACACTTCTGGCGTAACTCTTCAAATTCCTTCTTACGAGAACTCCCCACCATTATCCGTCCTCAACGCCTTTATCTTCTTCTCTGTTTGGTTTTCCACCGTAACCTTAAATTCTTTTAAATTTGTCAAAGACTTCAGCATTTCTTCCTCAAGAAATATATCCATGTATTCCTTGAGAAGTCATGCTATGAATGAAACATAGTACACGTACTTTTCCCAAAGTGATGGAGACCGACACGTGCCCAAACACATCACCGTGCACAAGTTCTACATATCTTGTTTGCCCTCTTAGCACCAGGATAAAGGAAAATCACCCGATTCTCGCTTCCCATATACACAATGTTCACAAATCAAAATCCAGAGAGAAATTAGACATACCTTCTACCATACCATCTCTATGCACACGTCCTCAAGAAGGCCCTTCTCTCCAATATGTCCAAGCCTTTGATGCCATAGCATGGTCTTTCTCCAGGATGACTATACTTTCAGTCCCACTTTCGTGGAAATCCGTCGTAGCCGTTACATCCCATCAATAATAGTGCTACCTTGTAGCTTGTGCTGTAGTCTCCATCACGAACTCCCCGCATTAATACTAGTGCTCCCCGAACCATCTCTGTAGTGCATCTTTCTCTGAACATTGTTTTTACACCTCGCATCATCCATCTTGCTTGCGCAATCAAATTTCTAGCCAATGCTGTAGAATATCGCGAACACCAGAAGTGTTCTAATCCTCCCACCTTGCGGCTTAAACTGACCTTTCCACGTCCAGACGATTCGCCTTCCTATCATCCCCTAGGAAGACATCACCACCATCATACTTTCTCATACTTTCGTTGAGTAACCACTCCCCTATGGGGAGTGAAGTGAAAAGGATGCACACCTTGAGCTCGAATCAACCATGACTCATATGATCTACATCTGTGTGTATTTGAAGAAGAAGCCAAATACACATCCCCACTACTTCATCCGAGGTGGTTTTTGCCCCTCTGCAGTAAGGAGCATCATCGGATCCCTTTCCTTTCTCGTGGAGCTTTAGATCTCGCAAATTCTTTTGTAGTGCCCTTCCTTTCCGCATTTCAGAAAGACACCTTTACAAACTTTCCGGGAGATTTAGATCTCCCTCTCAGATTTAGATCTCCCACTCGAAACCTTATTCTTGTTTCTCCGCGGGACCTTCCCTCGTACGAGATAAGGCATCTCCATTCTCGACCCTCCATATTTCTCCGTCTCATTTCCTCCGACAACAATGGCCGAGACAATGCTCATCAAAATTGCTAGGTAGTTGTATTGCTACCTATTGCACTAACCAGCATTGTCCCACGAGTCCGTAAAGAGCACACAACAAGTCGATGCGACTTATCTTCATCCGAGATTTTAATATCAACGTGATGACTGACCGACTTACCACAAAGAAAGTATTGAAGGCATCTCGATGATGCCACGTCACCGAGTCTCCATCCTTCATCCCCCGAGGTTATACAGCCTTTTTCCGCGAGAACAACTTATCTCACCAGAGACTTAGATTGGTACAAAGTCCCTAGCTTTTCCCACTAAGGTCTTCGCCGTAGCTTCCCCAAGACCACATTCAACAATATCGAATCACGAGACACACAACCGTATTGTGCTTTTAGCCTTCCGATCCAATTTCTTCCACTCTTCATCCGACATTCCCGTTGGCTTAGTACCTAGATCTACCGTGATCCACTGATATTTATCCACCCGGCAGATCCTCCATCTTGAGCTTCCACAACTCAAAACTCCGCCACCATTAAATTTCTCAATCTCTATCTTTCCGCCGCTCGCCATCTTCTCTCACCGCAAGAATCGATCCCGACGTATCTCCCCACTCTGAACAAGGTCTACCTCGAGCTCGAACTAAAAACCCTCAAGCAAAGCAAAGCGTCCCCTTGAAGCCGAAACCGCCTCACGATACCAAATGTAGGTTTTAACCCCGATCGGTGAAATTATCTACCACACTAATCTTATAACAGAAAATAAACAATAGCAAGAGCATAAAACATAAAACAGATAAACACAGAGATTTTCCCCTGGATCCCAAATCGGGACGACCAGCTTGATTTTTCATTATATTCCTTTTTAGTGTTACAACACATATATATACATGCCGGAGCATACATAAACCCCAATCCATTAACCCTGGATTAGAACATAACCGTAGTTCCCTTGAACGGATCTACAAAAATACCAGGGGCCGAAAACCATCGAACCCCAAAACCATGTGCAAAACCATGCACAAAACCATGGACGCAGACTACCCACCGGAAATTAAGGACCAAAAATTTTCGCCGGGGCGCTGCCCCAGACCCCGACAAGGGGGGCTAACGCCCCCCCTCTTACCCCCCCGCGCTTGCTTAGTCGTGGAAAGAATATAACACATACCCAACAATAAAAACCCTGCCACATAAAAGAATCTTGGGCCCCACGCCCATATACCCTGTAACTCCATCAATCAATCTAGACCGTTCGCATCCGCCCAACAGATCCAACGGCCCATCATCCATATCGCAATTTCAATAGTGAGATCAATAAACAATTTTGGATTTGCAATATGAGTGATTTTTCCCCGCTCTCTCCCTTCCACACGTCCATTTTAGATTGGATCGCATCCTTCTGAGTAATACCATAAACCACCCTTTGATGATGCAATAACCTCTCAGCGGTAAAAAGCCTCCCCACGCCAAACCGCTTCCATTTGAATTGACGGATATTAAATGCAAACACTGTTCAAAATCAATTTTTTTTATAAAACACTAGATTGTACGTGTTTTAACCCTTCTATTACTCTTTTCACTCATAAATCATTCCCAACTGAGAAAAAGACATTGCCACCCCTGTTTGAATGCAAAAAACAACAAAATTTGACCAAATTCAGTGTTGTGACTGCTCAAAACCTCCAGACTATATTTAAAGGACCTCGGCAAGCTTTTGAAAGCTTTCTACAACCCTAGAAACCTCGATGCAGTTCGAACCATTTTTTACAATCTTTTCCCAACATCAAAGCCATAATCCCTCCTTGCACACCTCTTTCTCATTAATTAATGTTTTTTTTTGCAAGTTAGTAACAAAAGGAGAATTGGGATAAACATTTTAATACTAGTTAAAGTTGTTTACTCCTAAAAAACTTACAAAGAAATGAACTTTAAATGATATTCCTTAACAAAATATTCCAAGCAGCAGAACAGAAAGAAGTCATTTATGCAGAGAGAGATAAATTTGCATAGTGAATGTTAAAAGTGAAATAAGAATTCACAATGACAATAAAAATAGAACAATCAAAGAGCATCAGAGTTAAAGTGTATCAAATAAAAGTTAGAGTGAAAGTCAAGTCAGAAAAAACAAAGCAGTCAAGGTAAAACAGTAAAAGTAAATATAGAGGCAGTAATGGTTAAAAAGAGATGAAAACACTTTCACCAACAACAATGAATTTTATCCAAAGTAAAAGAAAAAACAGTTAAAAGAACAAAAAGGTTAAAAGATGAAAACAGAGCAGGAAGGGACATTTTCCAAAAATTTCCTGTTTAAGTCATATTTTTTCTGAAACTATTGTGGCCAATCCAAGATGAATTTTGCAAAAATGGAGGTGATTTATGTTCCTAAGAGGCCAATCTACAAAAACCTATCTCACTTTTTACACAGGTATTAAATAATGAGAGATACATGCACATCTTCACAACCTATATTTCAGATTGTGCAAAATTATGTTTTACACATATTTTTGCAGAGCCTGTTGTGAACAATTGGAGCTGAATTTTAGGAAACTAAGAGAGGTTTATCTCAAAAACATATTTATCTACCATAAACTCTTTCACCTTTTACATATATATCTCGGTTGAGATATAAAAAGGTATCAATGAACCCTAATTTTGCATAGTTTCTGGAGCAAAATGCACAAAGGAAGGAGACAGTTAGTGACTTGGAAGCCTCATCATCAACTAAGAGTTGCTATCAAATTCAAATTTATCTTCTTTGTCACCATCAATCCATAAATATAGTGCCAAATAGATTCATTAGTTTTGAGTGTCCTTTATTTAAGTTCTATTTATGTAATACAATTTGAGATATTTGTAAACCAATCTTGATATTTTTTCAAGATACTCTAGTTTAGAATTTGTATAAATACTTCATCATTGGAAGTATTGAGGGTGGATAATTGGTGAATATTTCTATAGCTGTAGCATTCTGAACCTAAGGGTTTTTTGTATCAATCTCAAGTCAAAAGACTGGATTTCAAGGAATAAAGCATCATATTACTGGATTCATGTGTTGGGCCACTAAAGTGAAGTATTCTCTTATGTTATTTGTCAACTCTCTTATGTTATTAATTCATTCATAAATGTGTTCCAAATTTTAATGTGAAATCGGGAATTGTTATATCAAAATTTGTTAAAAGCACTCTGTTATTGACTGATTTTCATTTTAATGTTTTCTGCAGATATCCAGACTAGGGAACCTTTAATTACCTCCTAATTTTGATTAACCCCTGCTTCTTCTCTCCTTATCCGAATCAAAGAATTCTTAATTACTCTTTATCCCGATTAAAACCACCTCGCCATCAACCTTTGAAAGATCTTAAGTGACTCTACTATCTTGCCCTTTAAAAATTTGACTTTAGACCTTGATCCTGATCTTTCTGCTTGACACATTGACTCCATCTTCCCAATGGATTTCAGATCCTCAGCTATCCATCTCATTAAGTGATTTTCTCACCAAACCAAATCAAAACACCAAAACCAATTTTCCCTATATAACTAGCCTAAAATCAAACATAAGAAAAAATTTAAATCATATAGATAGAGCCCTCTCTGAGCATTAGGAAGGCTAGATCCTAAAGCTTAAAAGTAGGTTTTTGGTTACCTTAGTGAGTTCTTTCCTTAACCTTGGGAAACTACTGAGTGATAACATCTTCAATATTGGACAAGATTCACTCGGATTCGATGGAATTAATTGGAATAGAATTTGAAAAGAAAGTAGAGATCATAGGGTGATATAGTTCAATAATATTATCTTCTTTGTAATCCTAAAGATGGGAACGATGATGATGATATTCCCATTGTTCTCCTTCAGAAATCATGGATTCCACAATACTCTCATCAATCAATAATGTGGATGAAAAAGGATCAGATGGAGTACCAAAATCAAATGAACAATCGACTCAAACGATCGGAGACGATGAATCATGATTCACCACCCAAGCCAAGTAGATTGATTTCTTTGCCATCTCAATTGGGCTTGGCGACGGGAATTCATCCAGCGTAACAACTTCAGAATCATTGGTATCTTCCTTAAGTCAGATGAAGTGGAAGATATCATACAGCAGGTCTCTATTCTTGCAATTTATGTCGACGTCACAGGCGGCAGTAATGAAAAGGTGCCCATTAGGGAAGAATCCTTTAAGAGCCCTACACCAATGTTTTGACCATTCTACGACGACAACGCCATTCATGAATATGATCAGAAATGTGAGTAGTAGTTGTCTGTTTGAAATTGGTCAGCAATTCCATTCCAGTTTCATATTGTATGGGTAACTCGAAGTGGGTTAAAACGGTAGTGGCTAAGGTAGTGAAATTACCAAATGAAGCTCTTTGTAGTTCAATGTACCACTTTGAGGCCGGACAAGTGAGCGTACGCTGAAAAAGACTTAGTCAAATTGAGTCATAATTTAAGGATTTGGATGAGCACCAAAAATGATAAGTCATAACATGTGTTAACGGGTCTTCTCCAGGGTTTCCATTGAATTTAGGAATGTCAGAGGGTAATTTATGCAGTATCACCTGCCACCAAGGAGAATAGCTGATGGAATTACTTGGGCAACAAGCCTTTGAGCACCATCATAAGGAATTTGTTGTTGGTAACCCAGATAGGGGTTGTTTTTATGACCAAACGCTTGACGTATTTGTTGACTAAGACCTAGGTAAGTTGTTTGTTGTTGGAATTGTTGTTGTGGCATTTGAGTTTGTGGCTGTCAAGGTGACTTCCCACCAAGATTGTAGCCCAAACTAGAATAGTTTGGACCCAGTTATGAATAGGCAAGATCGGTAGGTGCCTTTGAAATCCTATAAAAGGGTAATCCATCTTGTGAATGAAATATTCTTGATATAGGTGGTTGTTGTAAACCAGCCGAAGGAGTTGGAGATTGTGGGCCCAAAACTTGAGGGTAATGGATTGAAGGACCCGCCTAAGACGGTTGAGGTACAACAATCTGAGCCTGTAATAGGGGTGAGGAAGTATTAACAATTAGATTAGATGTAGGTGAAATAGGGTGAACTGGTTGATATGAATGCACAACTATTTTTGGTTGAATGGGCAAGATAGGTTGCCAATGACAAACAATCATTCCAACATTTGGGTGACCATAAAACGGCGGAGTACTTTCAAAATGGGTGACCATAGGTTGCCCCCCAGCATAAGGAGTATAATAAGATGGAATATATTGTTCTCCAAATGGTGGGAGTCCAGTCAAGATTGTACTGGATGGAATCTACCCAGATGGAAAAGCTTGATGTTGCATTGAAGATGTGTATAAAGGATCAAGTCATTCAGTACCCATTAGAGATGTACCAGATATAATACCAGAAGATGACATGGGTGAAGTCCATGGATTTGAGGATGCACTAGAGTAGTTTCCATATAATGATTGGTAACCTGGTGGGATAGAAGGACCACCATAAAGATGTGACTCTAGTGATGTGCTAAAAATTGATGGAGTAGCAACAGTAAATGTTGTCACAACTGTAGCATATGGTACAGTCAGATATGTTGACTCAACCATGGTCATATGACCCAACGTTTACCCTATAGAATCTACGGTAATTCGAATTGAAACATGATCAAAAGGAGCAGTGTAAGTCAACCAAGGAATAGACTCATAAAGATAAAGCCTTGACCCAAAATGAGTTGGAGTTGAGGGGTATGTTTCTTGTTGAGGTTCTTCCTCAATCGAAATAAAACCAGGTGGAAGGATTTCACTGTCATGCCTGAGATATATTTTAGGTGGTTAACCGCGTGAAAGGGAAGACTCAATGGATATGATCAACTAAGGAGCGACCGATACAGGAACAACTTCCAGTTGTTCGACTTCGAGATCTAGATGTTCTGGTAAAATATGATGGGATCTGGATCAACATCCATTTGAACAACATTGGGTTCGAGAGATATGGTATCACTGATTGGATGGATAGTGTCCACAGGTAGTTGTGAGGACTCTGTTTCGATGGCAGTGGATAAACTAGGATGTGCAGAAACGACTCGAGACGACTCTAGTAGATGTGATTAAGATGATGCATCAGAGGTATTGATGGTACTAGTTTCAGTAGAATGGGGTCGCCTTCGTGGACCAGAAATGGCTTTTGGTTGTAAAGTTGGTTTAAGTGCTATTCTACGCCAACAACAGGGAAAGGGATGTTCTTCTTCCATGATGACTGATTGATTTTCTTACAAAAAAAAACAAAAAAAGGGTGATATTAGGCAAAATTTTTACCAAGTAATTGTGAACTGTAAAATACCTCTTGGCGAACCAAGAAGTGCGAGCAAGCAATATCCGTGAATGCTATGTTCGATGTATCACAAGTTACAAGGCAGCTGATTCGGTTACCTATGGATGGTAAGCAACCTAAATTTTTCCTCCCAAATATACCTGAAGGTACTTGGAGGCCTAAGTTTGTACTATCATTGTCTAATGTGAAATCGCATAGTGAAAGCACCCCCTTATACTTTTCATAATAGAACACTGCCCTATATACCCGAAGGTACATGGACGAGCTCCGATATTATTACATACGTGGAGTGGGATTTCACACTCGGAATGTATCGCATACAAGTTAGTTACAATTTCTATGTTTAACGACATTGAAACATGTCTCTAGCCTAGACCTTCTAAGTATTATCGTTAATGTTACAATGCTTTCTTAGGTTGATTGAAGTAAATTTTATGTTGATCTTGTTTAAAATTTTATCTTTGAGGTTCACTGTGTGATGTAATGGGAAATTCCTAAAATGAAAACTAAATAAGAAGCAAACTTTTCAATTCATTTTTTCAATGATAATATTAACTACTAAGGGGAAAGAGCAATCAGATTTTGAGCATACATCAAAGAGCACAAACTAAATGTAGATTTCCCTAACTTGTTCCTATGCAACACACACAATGTCTAAATGCACATGCATGTTTTTCTTTTCAATTTCCTTTAACGTGAATGAGTTAACAAAAAGCTAAATGCACAAATCGATCAAACAAATGTTTTCTTTTGAGAAAGGAGGAATGAAACAACAATTTCTCTTAGGAAAATGAAGAATGAAACTACAATTTTCCTGTAGGAAAGAGGAATCAAACAAAAATTTCCTTTTCGAAAACAGAATTGGTCTAATGCAAAAATTAACTACTTTGAATTTGATTTTCCAATGATAAAGAAAACAGCTAATGAAACATTAAACAAATAACTTTTCAAAGGAGGAAGAATAAGGAATGTTTATTGGTCTCTAAGCACAATCAGACATCTTAGAATATAGCAGAAATTTGGCTGAAACTGAAAGAAAAGACAAATTTTGATGGAATTTGGTTGGCTGAGGGGGAAACACACCCTATAAGGGTAGAAAATGTGTTGCAGTGCACACCTGAATGGAACAAAGTGAACTGTACCCTGACAAACAGAGTGTTTGGTGCTGCTAAGTTTGGGAAACAAGAAACTAAACACACTTCTAAGCAAATTTGTTCATTTAGATGACTAATAAAATATAGAGTCTACTGATGATGGTAAACAGAGACAAAAACACCAGGAATGATGGACTTCTCCCCAATGGAGTTGCCAATTTATTGTATGGAATTATAATCTATGGATAATCTAGATTCCTTGAGTGTGGTGTTCCTTCACTCAGAACAACAGAAGAAAGACAACTATTATTTTCTCTAAGAAAAATAGATAGAAAGAAAGGAAAAACGCCTAATTATGATCCTTTTGCTGTCCTTCTCCTTATTTTGTTGTTTTTGTCACTCTCAATCCAACTAAAACCGCTAGATTGATTCCTGCAATCAAAGGCAGAGAACAGCAAACAACATACAAATATACAAATATCTACTTATCTTAACCAAATCGAACTAATTAGATCTAAGAATACATACACAAATGAGAATTTAATTCACAATATATAAGCATACATATGAGAAAATGAAAATATATCTTTATTAAGAAAGTAGGAAGAGAATATTACAACCAATAGATCGATTCGTCATCAACCTGCTCCAAATTCATTCCTTCCTCATCACACCAAGCATCATCTCAGTAGCATATCAGTACTTCTAGCTCTCATCAATTGAGAATCCAACAACATAACATTACACAAATTTCTCCCTCCCTGGCACTTAGATGAGTGCTCAATTTATAGGGAAATTGAAGGTAGTTTATCAATAAATGGAATTGAATGGATTTATAATAATAGGTGATACATGTTTCCAAGTTTAGAGGTGATGGATGAACACTTGTATTTAAAGTATGACACCTATGATCTCTTTTAGAAGGCGCTGGACATGTGGATATTCCCGGAACAATGATGATTTCGCTCCAAGGAGACCAACGCACCCTTGAGTGTCAAGAAGTGCACTACAATGCACCTTTACATGGAGGTAATTGCACTGCAACGCAGTTAGGGCCATGTAGAGGAGTGTTAATGAGTCAATGGGTCATATAATATATACTTCAAACCTTGGAAATCTCACAATTGAAGCCATCAAAGGAATTTCTTCACTTAGGGCATATAGCAACTAAAATTAAGGGAATGATAGACCCTATTCATTGGTCTTGGGGGATGATTCCCAAATTGACCTGTAACAAGCATATTTTTAAGGATTTTATTAACTACTTCAACTTGACCATTTCCTAGGGGGTAATAAGACGATGAATGTTGGTGTTCAAATCCCAACAGAGAGGATAGCTCACACCATATCTCATCTTCAAAGTGTCATCCATGGTTGGAAACCAATTATTTTAGAACCCTAAATCGAGCAATAACATGGTTAAAGAAGAAAAGGGTTGTAGTATTCATAGTTTTATTGAACGTGGCCATGGCTTCATCCCATTTGGTTAAATAGTTGACGGACATAATAATATATTTATGGTTATTAGCATATGGAGGTTGACACTCCATGAAGTTAATAGCCCATTTATAGAAAGGATCAGTTGTGATGACAAGATGAAGGGGAGCAGGTGGAGCTCAAGCCTAAGGGGGGGAATAATTGAAAATTAGGACAATGTTTAACTGCCTCAATGCAATCACTAAATATAGAAGGCCAAAAGTATCCTAACTGCATGATTTTATGGGCAATGGCCATTTCAGAGAGTTGTCCACCGCAACCACCACCGTGAAAGGAATTTATCACTTTTTTAGCTTCAGAATGGGTGAGGCAACAACAAAGGACAGTGCCGACACCGCGATGATAGAGATCGTCACCGATGAGGAGATAGCAAGGGGCTTGATGTCGAATGCATCGTCGAGCATCATGGTTAAGATGGGGGGTCAATTTGTAGGTTTGAAAATAGGTGAGGATGTCACCATACCAAGGATCATCTGAGGTGATGGCGAACAAATATTCATCGAGAAGGTCATAATTTACCAGCAGATCAAGTGCACCAGTGGGAAACACATAAATGAATTCACTAATGGCTAAACCTTTCTTACTCTTCAGTGTGACAAATTCGAGAATCAATTCTTGAAGGATAATGATCCAACGTCCGTACTTCCCATTGATGATCCATCGACTCAACAAGAAGGCCATGGGGTTGGAATTAATCATAAATTTGGTGGTACGCATAAGGATATAATGATGAAGCTTTTGAACAAAGAACACAAAAACCAACGGCATATTTTCTTCGTGGGAATAGGACACAAGGGGACCATTAAGCTTCCTATTGACATAATATATGACATGCTCATTTCCATAGCCATATTCTTGTATTAAGACCCTAGAAACCGAGTAGGCGGAATCTAAGATATACAAGATGAAGTCCCTTTCGAAGTTAGGTGGATTGATCAAGGGATCGGAAGTGAGAGAACATTTGAGGGCATCAAAATACTGTTGAGATTTTGGTCATCCAAAAAAATGGAATGTTAGATCAAAGGATTATAAAAAACTCATGCGTCGTAGTGGCATAGACAGGAATAAAATGGTGAAGAAAATTGTCTTTTCCTTGGAGGCTTTACAACTAGCGAAGGGTACGAGGAGGAGGAAGTTTGAGAATGGCTTGAACTTTGAGAGGGTCAAGTGTGATACCGTATTTGGACATAATGGAGCCCAAAATTCAGCTGATAAGAACACAAAAGATACACTTAAGGGGATTGAGGTGAATGTTATACTTGTGACATCGAAGAAAGATGGTACGCAAATCATGAAGGTGTTGTGACTGAAGCTTGGAACGAGCAATGATATTGTCTAGATATGCAAGGATAATCTAATCCAGGTCATGAAAATAGTATTACATGCCACGTTGAAAAGTGGCCCCAGCATTCTTTAAACCGAAATTCATGACCCTATATGAAAAAGTTCCCCACGAACTAATGAAGGAAGTTTTAAGTTGATCAGCATAGCGAATACGTATCTGGCTATATCTAGAGAATCCATCCATAAAGGACAAAACCTCATGCCCCGCACATTCATCAATGATTTGGTCAATGAAAGGCGTGGGAAAGTTGTCTTTGGGACAAGCTTTGTTTAGATCATGAAAGTATGTGCAAACACAAATTCTGCCTTATTTTTTTGGAACGAGAATAGGATTGGACACCCATGTGGTGTATTCAATCAGATAGATAAAACCAAACTTCTTGAGCTTATCGATTTCAGCTTTGATAGCCTCATGTTTGGAAGGGTGAATGTCTCATCTTTGGCAAATGGGAATGGCATCATTCCATGTGTCGATATGGTGTTCAATAATGGCGATATCAAGCCCATGTATCTTGGAATAAGACCGGGCCAAAAAATCACAGATTTATTTGAATAACTTAGTGTGAGCATCAATTTCTTCTAGGGTGCATTGTGCCTCCATGGTGATATTTTATTTGATCCCTAGTTTATTCGAAATTTTACTTTTGATGGTAGGGGATATTTTAGCCATATTTCCTTCTTCGTAAGAAACTGGTAAAGGAATAGGATTTTTAAACCAAACGACCTCACCATGGATGAAGTATTTGAACTCCAAATCATATATATCATGGGTTTGTTGCGGAATAAAATAGGCACGATGGTGCATATCATCCCAAGGGTAATTGGGGGTGGCCATCCATTCCATGATGTCTTCATTAGAATGAAATATGGGTGGACGTGAGGAATAGATACCATAAGATGAGGAGGATCTTCCTAAATAATTTTCATGAGAAACAAGGTTCACATGTGCATCATCAGAAAGAAGATATTGATGACTAGTAGATGATACATCTATCGATGTTGACACCAAAGTGTTCGATGAATAAGATTCGATGGAATCACAATAGGTAACTCCAAGAGAGTCCCAATACATCGATCCCATGGATGAAGATAGGTAGAAAGTAGGAGTAGTATTATCCGTCATCTCGATGGCAGGAGGAGGGATCATGATGGGAGTTTGAGAGACCTCCTATTCTGCTACAATAGTGGGACAAGAACCCACAGATATAGGGGAGGTGGACTCACTATAAGTGGCATCTAATTCGTTAAGGATTTGAAGTGTATCATTAAATTATTCGAGATGGGAACAGTGATGAGAATGGTGGCCATAGTTATCACACAAAGCACAAAGGTGTTTCGTGTGTAAGGATTGTTTCTTCTTATCTGACTTGGGTGAGGTGACATGGACCTCATGAATGTTAGAATTAGGAAAGGTAAGAGACCACATTCTTGATATGAGGGAGCTCATGACAATTATTAGTGGCATTACCAACAACATCACACAAAGCACATGGACGAGCAGGCTTTGGAGACTTAGGAGGAGATGGAATTGGTTGGGGTGCCTTATCTTTGGGTCCCTTTTTCTAGGATTTGACCCCCTCACCATATGCTTGTGCAACAGGAGTATAGTCCTATTGAGGTCGTTGTGGAACTAAAGAAAAGGAAGGGGTAGGAACAATAGGTTGAACTAGGGTCAAAGTAGTGTAAGGTTTGAGTTTATCAAGATGAGTGTTTGCGGGAGGATAAATGTACCACTCTGGGGTCCCCAAGGTGATTTTAGTAAGACTCAACATAGCTATAACAGGGACAAAAAATATTCCAGGTCGTGGGAATAAGAAGTGTATCTGACCAGAAGGGTAATGGCCTGGAGGAACTTCTCCTGGATGGTTAAGACCTTGGGGAATGGTCCAGGTTGGAAGGGACTGGGAGAAATACCAACAAAAGGAAATGGACCTTAGGGAATTATACCTGAAGTTTGGGTTGAGTTGCATTATGCTGCGAAGGGGATGGTTTTTGTGAAGGCGTACCAGACCTCTTTTTTTCATCCTGTAACGCTTGAAGCATGCAAACACTGGAAGAGCTAGGCTTCGAGGGGGTAGCTGGTTGACCATAATAAGCACCAAGTAGTGTGGAATATTTGTAGACTCCAAGAGATACATTGGTGAGGGACGAGAATGTCTTGTTTCCATTCATCGATGAGATAGTGGACTGGGGGAAGTTTGAGACTTAGGATCGTAGTAATTCAACTGATTGATAGTAATCATATTTACATTATGAGGAAAGTACATATTGTGAAACACTGAAGGTGTGACAACGAACATGGCATAGGTGTAACTGTGATCGAAGATGATGTTATAATCTAATGGGGCATCAATGACCTCGATGTCAATTGAGATTGCCTTTCCAGAAATGATAATTGGACAGTTGCAATATAATCCAAGTGCTTGTGAGGGATTCTCATCCAAAGCACAAAGAGTTATGGTGGATGGGGAAAATTCAGGTTAACCAAGTTATTTCCAAATGCTATTAGCCATGACATAGGTGGAGGCACCTTCATCTATGATACACCGCTGAATAGTGATGTTTCTTATGGAGACTAGGATTTTAAAAGAAACCAATGAAGGAAGGGGGGGATGTTCTGATTTTTCAATGCCAAATAAGATCATATGATCATCGAAAGGATCTAGAGCACCTAAAGTAGAGAGCATAGCTTTTCATTGGGATGGGGATGTTTGGAGGACTTCCAGCATTAACATGGCAGTCGGATACTGCGCAAAGTCATATATTATGTTATAGGTATGGTCGGATTTAGAAGCAGCATTTCAACGTAATGGACCTTTGGGGATCTTGGGAATAACCTCTACCTTAGGCAGAGGGATCTATCAGGTATCATTTGAAGACAATAGAGGTTAGGTGGAAACTTGAGGTTGGGACTCAGTTTTTGAATTGGTAGGTGGCTTTTCGTATTGGTGCAATTGAGTATGAAGTTTGACTTGTTCCGTAATTACTTCGACGAAATTCATCATAAGGATCTAATAATCCTTGTGACTAGATTATGAAGGTTGGGGAGTTGCATGGCCTTGTGCAAGTTGAGAAATAATATATCCTTGATGAGGAAAAGGATTGGTAAGCACAGCTGGTTGAGATGAAGCAGGAGGAGGAGGAGGTGGAGAAATGGGCTGAGGTCCCCTAGAAAAAGTTGCTTGAGCTTCCCATACTTGGCACATGTGAGGTAAAAGGGGACACTCATGAGTATAATGAAAAAATGCACCGCAATATGCACAAGGTTTTTTCATATGAAGAGATTTTTTTTTCCAGGGTTGTCTTCCCTATTGTTGGGTTGTGGGATTAGGTTGGTTTCTTTGAGGTGCATTAGGTGGTGGACCCTTGTTAGCCTAGTTACCTTGATATTGCTAGTTTCAGATACCTTTCCCCTTGTTCCATTTCTTAGGGTTGTGGGGATTGGTTTTTCTCTACTGAGAATACACTTAACCTTGAGGATGAGGTTTCCATTGTGGCAGAGGTGAAGGGGCATGGGGGGATGGGGCATTGGTGTCGATGGGGATGGAGCACTAGATGATGGATACGGATAGTAAGGAGATGTGGGAACATTAGGATAAATAGGTGGAGTAACAACTACCCTTGTAATCTCCTAATGTGAATGGGGATATGCATGTGATGTGTTGGGACCTAGATAATCATTGCCATGTGAAGGATCAGGAGGGGGATAGGTGTAAGAGGAACCGGTGCCCCCCTGGGGTTGAACATAAATAATCGGATGTGGATTATATTGTGGAGGTTGAGTGTGTGAAAAGGATCCAATGATATTTTTTGTGGCATGATATTCCCCTAGTGCATTAGCAGCACGAGGTCAAGGCAGATCGGGCAGGACAGTATAAACATATCCTGACTATGCATATATCAGGTCATATTTCAAAGCTACTTGGAGCACATCTTCCTCAGACTGAGGGAAACACGAAGTGACATATTTACCTATGGGGGCCAAAATAAATCTCAGGAACCAATCCATGTAAACATGGTCTTTGAATTCAAGCCATACACATGCTCCTCTTTTTGCGCCATTCTTGAACATGGTTAGATAGGCAAGTAGAAAAAGTTTGACTGAAGGAAGTCAAGAGTTTGATACTGGTGTCATAATAGAGAGGTAACTAGAAATATGATATAAAGGCTTTGTAAGTTTCGTGAAAGTGGAATGAATGGCCATGTTTGATCTACATACCACGTAGCAGCAGCTATAGTAATAGTGTGTTGGAAGAGGCGAAGAAGAATGGAGTCTTCAGCAATAGAATTGGATGAACACTACATATGGAATGAGCGAACATCATTTGTTGGATCTTCTCCAGGATTTCCTTCAAACTTTGGTATGTTGGAAGGAACCTTGGTAGGCATAGCAAGCTAATTGGGTTCATGGAGAACAGGGTCGTTGAAAAGCTGGTTAAAATGAGGGAGACTTAAACTAGCCATAAAGGGTATAAATGGAGTAGGAGTCACCATACCAAAAGAGGCTACGCTTGTGGGGTTACCCTGGTTAGTGCCTAGGTTACCACCTTGGTTTCTCGCAACCATGTTGGTGATTTACATGGTGACGTTATGGGTTTGAGAAGACGTGGAATCAAAGGAAGAACCAGAAGAATCAATAGAACCAAAGTCAGAGTGAGGACTCGATGGAGGACCGGAAGGATGAACTCTAACTTGATGGGGAGGAGTAATATGTCCTAACAGAAAGTGAGGGCAAAGGCCTTGAATTCTCTGCGACAAATCCCTAGGATGTGCAATAATGTCAAGAATATTATGACTCAAAATACTAAATGATGATAGGAGAAAAAAGAGTAACAAACAATGAGAAAACACCTAGTGCAGTGGTGCCAAGTGTAAACTAACCATATTAAGATGATAATATAATCCAAGAAAGAAAGTACTATCAAATAAAATGACCTCTAGCCTATAGGTGGTCTAAATCTTCAAACAAATCTTAAATATATTATTTCATATGGCCTTCCAAAATACTTCTTACATGATAGAATTTGATCCTTGCAAGAAGATTTTTCCAGAGAAATGTGGTGTTGAGAACCAATTGATGCCCACATCTAGTCCTATAGGGTTTTTTCCTATGATTTTTCACTACAGTTACCTTCATCCCACAGGGGTGGTCGAGTCTTGAGCTTCTTAGTGATCATCCACCACACAAAATTCCCTACCATAGATTGGGTAGCTCTGAGGAGAACTACTCACATGATTACCTAGCCTAACCCCTTCTAAATTGGGTTTTTGATGCACTCTAGCTTTGGACCATGGGATGGTGAAGGATTTTAAGCTCTCTTCTAATTCAAATTATATGTCTCAATGTAAGTGATTGATTTTTGTTATTGGAAGCCTATCCCACTGATCCTACACCTAAATTCACAAATTGTTTGGCCTTAGTGCCCAAGTGGGCTTAATCTGTGTGTGTTAGATTATTATTATGTGGCTTGTTTCAATTCTTGGCTTGGTGGTGTTAACCAAGCTCAACAGTTCTTAGGGTGTACAAATTTGTGTGAAAATTGTGTTCAGAATATGAGTTAATTGAGCATGTATTATGATGACATGTGTTGTTGAAATAAAGTGTTGAAAAATTGTAAACAGTGTTGTAAATGGACAGTAAAATAAACAGTTGATCCAAGCACAAAAACCTCACCCAAAAAGGCTATTAAAATGCTAAAAAATAGGATAAAAACAAGCTACTCAAACACACACAAATAGCCTAAAATATATGATGTCAAAGGGACTATGACCTAGAGGCACTAATCTGATGTAAATGGTGCAAACAAACAACAAAAATCAGAGCTGAAAAATGTTGCAAAGGATAGGAAAGAAGCTCTAAAATCTAGGACACACAAGGGGATCCTAAGGGGGAAGGAAAGGCTAAAATCAAAAGGGAGTTAAATGGTGATTAAACCTATCCTAAAGGGTTGTAAATCAATGGATCAGACCCTGAAAAATTAAAAAACTCTTCCTAAATAGGTGGAGGTGTACTCTAAACCCTATGGGGATTTTTTCCTTCCTCAAAGAGAAAAAATAAGAGAATATAGGCATAGGGAAGACTCAAAAGAGAAAACAAACCCTTACCAGTCCACACACAGCACATTAAGCAATTTTGAAAATTTTCTGAATTTTTTTCAAAAAAAAGTGCAAAACGCGGGTATTGGCCTAGAAACAGTGCAAAACTCAGTAAACTAGCCAAAAAGTGTGTTCCAAAATGCGGATATGGGGCTGAAAAGTGTTTTCTCTCCCTGGACTCTCAGTCAACAGATCTCAACCAGATGGTGTTGTCTCATGCTTGGCTGGTACCTATGACCTACGAAAAGAACCATAAAACCAATAGAATTCAAAAATTTGACAGAAAAATAAAGGAGAGATAAAAATAGAAATTTGAAGGCTATAAATAGATGAATAAAATATTGAAAACCACTAAAACAATAGCCACCTAGGATTTTAATTACTACACTAGTGGATTTTCCATTTGTCAATATAAAGACAAGGCACCTCAACCAACACCAGCTCCTCCATTTGTCCACGCAACCAGAGATTCTGGGTTCGTCCCAAGTGGAGTATCCATTTGTTAGTGTAAATATTTCGTGAATATGTACCAAAAATGCTTCACTTAAGTCACTGGTGACAAGTGACCCTAAAAAAAATTTGTGGTTGTTTACACTTCAGATGTGTAATCATAAGACAAGAAAACCCTGCAGCAAAAATATTGTATCCAATCCAAAACAGAAAACAACAATAAATATCCAATTTAATACCCCAGTATGGAAATACTTTTAAAATGAATAATCTTTTATTAATAAAACCTGGTGAAGGAGATATACAACAACGGTCTGCAAATCCCCCTCCGTGGGATGGTTCCTTTGATGTCCTTTTGCTTCAGTGGTCGATTCTCTCTCAAAATATGTAAAAACCCCAAAACAAAGATGATAGTGGGAGCTCAAATGCTAGAATATGATAATGGTGAGAATGATAGTGATCATGGTGAAAAATGGATGGAAAACCCTCTTATTTATAACAAAGTATTGGGTTGATCTCTAGAATAGGAGACCAAATCAACATCTAACCATTAGGAATACTTTATTTTATTTTTTGGAGAGGGAAAAGATATTCAAAATGGTCAAATATCTTTATTTATAAATAATTAACAAAGAAAATTAATTATTAATTATTTCGTGAGGATTAATAAAGGTGTGAAATTGAAATAAATATTAAATAGTGATTTAGCAATTATTCCAAAAATAGAATTAAGGAATAATAAATAAATAGTGATTTATTTAATTATTCCTAGGTGATTTAATCAAATGTGACAAGGAATAATTATAAATAACGATTTAATAATTATCCGTAGAGAAAATTAAATAAGTAATGATTTATTTAATTATTCTCATGGGGTTTTTTTAATTTTAATAAGAAATAATTTAATAAAAATGGTTTACTAAATTATTTCCCGTGGTGAAAGTGATTTTACTATAGTATAATTAATCCTACTTGGTTTATTTCGACCTGCCTAGTTAAAAATGGCTAGCTTCTCATTTTAAGGTGATAACAAGCTCACTCTTATGCTTTCAGTAATAGGATATGGAATAGAAGAACTAATACCAGAATTAGAATATGTTTTACCTTGCACTCCTACAATTGTGACCTAAGTTTCATCCCTTGAATCAGATCCCAAATCTTGTTGCACTATTACAACAGTCTTTTGCTTTCCTTTGCCTCTGAACCTTTTAGGCCTTACTTCACAAAGTAGCTTCCAATAGTGAGCATCATCATTCCCTTCCTTTTTACAATGAGAGCATGTCAATTTTTCCTCTTCTTTCTTCATTGTAGCCACCTTCTTTCTTTTCCATTTTACTTTAAATTTTCCTTTAGAGAACTTGGATCGTTGCTTATTTTTGAAATCATTCTGCACATTCTTCCCCCTAGACTCAAAATGAGTAGCTTGGACACATACTTCATCCAAATTAGTGGGATTAAATAACAATATTGGAGAATGTAATTATGCAATGCACCAATGTATTTTTAAAATGTTTCTAGAGAATATAATGGAATATGTAAAGCCAATGATTTTTTCCTAAATTCTTTAGTAAAACATTTCACACTCTGTCATTTTCCTTGTCTCAAATTTTTCCATTCGATGGTTTCTTTTTTAGTATAAATTAAAGTATAGAATTGTTTGTTTTATGAATTAGTGAATTCTAACCATGAAAAAGGGATTTTAGCAATCTTTTTTATACCTTTGAAGTTTACTTTCCCACCAAACAAGAGTTGTACCTTCAACTTGAAGAGAGGAAATTGAAAATTTACTTTTTATTCAATTTTTTTCTAAATACAACAATAAAATTCTATATGTCAAATCCAATTATCTAATATTTATGCATTAAGCTCTCCATATTCCTTTTTCTTTATAGAGCTCTTCCATCCTTGACTTCACTAGATTAAATGCCTATAGAAAATTTGACTCAGAGTTAAAATGATTTTATCTTCTTTTTTAATCCATCTCCCCTCTATAAGTGAAACTCCTTGAACCAACTTCGGGATTGTAAGCATCAAGTTCACCTTCTCCTTTCTTGACCTTATACCTAGTAATCATCCACACTCATAAGCCAAATCAAACTAGCTCATTATGCTATGATACCAAAATCAATCAATATATTTTATTACGAGCCTATGATTTGATGTCCCGAATAGAATGTGAAATGCCAAACTAAAAAAAACATTTAAAAAACTATGAATAGAAACAAATAATTGTCGATAAATAAAAGGAACACAACGACATTTATAATGGATTTCACCCACTGTGGGCTATGTCTCTGTATTTTCTTCCAATGGAGAATAATCTTCAGTTATAATGCAAAATAACCCAACTTGCATTAAAATCCTCAATCTCAATAGTTGTCTCTATGTTCTGCAGATGTACAAAATCCTCAAGAACCCCTCACAAAAATATCTCCTTTATCTAATACACAAAAGGGAATAAGACGAGTGTATTATCAGACATATAGTGATAAAACTCACGAGAAAACTATGTATCTTGACACTTTTTCCACAACCACAGCTTGTGGTGAAATGGAAAAATGTTTTTGCATATATATTTTTAGGGGTCTGCAACCCCAGGGTTGAGCCCACATAGGTTGCATCCCCAAAGAATGATATTAACCATATATTAAACCAAAAATATAATAAGTGGCCTATTCAACCTTGGTCCACATGCATATATTGTTATAATTTTATAGAAACTTACATCATACTTGTGGCAGAACATAATATAAAACGTTGGTTACAATAGGTTATGGGGTCAATCCCATGACCATCCCTTAGTTAGTATCTTGTTACAACCAAAACTTAAATATAGATTTTAACATATGTATTCCAATGAATATGTGTGGCTCATTAGTGGAATGATTGGGTTTTTTGTTAGGGTTCATGGGGTCAAACATCATTGGATCCACATGTATGCCTTTTATAATCATTATGTTACACCTATCCACTGAAATTATGAGCTCAGAACTCAATCCTTTTTGGCCTTTTGGAGACTAATCGGTGGCAGCTTCTAATTGTTCCACCTTTCAACCGGTCAGCCAAATAATCACCACCCAATCAATGAGCACATGTCACCAACTTTTCCACTTCATCATCTACTTTCCATGTGTCGACCATGCAAGATGCCACTTGTCCCTCCACGCAGGGCCATGTCAGCACCTACAACACACTGCCACATCATTGTCTATTTTACATGTAACCTGTATATACTAATACATCAATTGTACGACCACACTATGTGTCCTTCATATGTCCTACCATGTTTCACCTTAAGGGGTTTCCATATGTCACCTATGTCCTCCCTTTTACATGTTTTCAAGAAACTTCATAAAGCGATAACTTTCTCATACGAAGTTTGTTTGACCCTGTTCAAGTTGTGTTGGAATCGTCTCATCAAGATATTCAACATGGAAACATTTTCACCTTAATTCTGTACTATATAATTTTGATGCATCTCTAATACTCATGGATCATTGAGGTTTCACAGTGCAACCACTTAAGGAATTAAACTAGATCCATATTTTCAACCATAGTTCCACATTTCTCCAGGTTTCATGGTTGAATGGTTGAGTTATCCAAGAATATGGTCCTTATATGATCATAATTTATGAAGGAATGAAACTAAATACATATTGAAACCAAACACACAAAGATACATTGAAACAAAACTCCAATTAATGACTAGAAAATCTTGAAAATTGTTTACATGTAGAAAGGAAACAAACTAGCTCGACAATGGTAGCTTATCTCTGAGAAGAGATGTGGCGGCTACTTTCCTTCTAAAATGAGTTATAATGATGTTTTTATGCCTTTTTAACATGAATAAAAAATGAAAAACCCTCAACATCCAAAAATATAAGCCTAGGAGATGAAGCGCCAAAATCTTGTGGGCCCCAATGGAAGTTAGTTGGAACATCAACTTCTCGGGGTCGTAACTTTGGCATATGATATTCATTTGGAATGCATGATAGCTCGTTAGAAATATCTATCTATGGAAAAAACTTTCAACTAAAAATTTTATTTGAAGACTTTTGTTTGGCCATTTCCCCAAAAAACGCAGTTTAGGGCCTCAAAACGGCTCTGAAAGTTCAGGACTCAAAAAACTGTCAAAAATATAAAAATGTTGAAATAGGAAATTGTTCTAGAAAATAGGAAACTAAAAAGAAACAGTGTTGGGGGTCCAAGTAGGACAGGAGGGTGGCCACCATTATCCACCTGGAACATTCCTCCCCCTTAGGAAGCAATGGTCCACATTTTGTTGAGTTCCTCCATGAGATGGGGAAATTTTTGTTGAACTTGGTCCCTATTGAGCCACTTGCATTAATGCAAGAGTTGGCTACCTTTGGCAACCTAATATAGTTGGATCCTCTGTTGCTGAGTGTTATTAATCTTTGTTTCATGATTTGATCAATCATTTCATGTTAAATGAAATCTACGTCAAGATTTGTTGGGGTCAACTGCTCAGCAATGTCTAATGTGTCCAAAAATGGTGGAAAGTATGGTCAAAGGTGGTACACTTTGAATATTGGGTGCAGGACAAGGAATGGGGGAATATTTATCTCGAAATAATTATCACCCACAACCTTGGTGATGGTGTAAGGCCCGTATTGGAGTGGTCAAAGCTTCTGATGGGATCCGGCATGGAATTCCTTTTGCAAATGTAACCAAACCCTGTCTCCCACTTGAAACTTATGTGGCACCTAATGTTGATCATGACGTTGTTTCTATTTGGAATTGGAATTATCTATGATATTATGAACCTGCTTTTGGATACGTTGAATGCATTCAATAAACTTAGTGGCTCTATCAACTTCAGACTGAACATGTGCATATTTTGCCTATAAAGTTTCAATAGGCATTACAACATCAATGGGACACAATGTTTGAAATACCAAGCCCACTTAGAAGTGGTTGTGGCTAGTCGAGCTATGGAGAGTTGTGTTATAGTTGTGTTGCACATAGAGAAGACTCCCATCCCATTTTCATGGATTCTTATATTTATACATGCATAGTATGTGCATTATCATCTTGTTGATGACCTTTTTTTATCCATTAGTCTAGGGGTGCAATGTTGTGGACTTGGTGAGCTTGGTGTCCAAAAATGGGCATAGGCTTGACCAAAATTCACTTAGGAACCTGTTATCATGATCTGATATAATGGTATGCAAGATCCCAAAATGTACCCACACTCATTTGAAGAATAAGTTGGCAGTGGCTTTTTCTATGATACTCTTCTTACATGCATCCAATATGGCAATCTTAGAAATCTATCAATGACCACAAATACACAGTCATTACCATGCTTGGTAGAAGGAATTCTAGACATGTATTCCATGGAGATGGATTCTTAGGTTTGGCTAGGAGTAGGCATAGGAGTGTATAGGCCTTGCTTCTTGATGGTTGTCTTGGAGATGACATGGGTAGTGTGGGATCTGATATATTTTCCAACATCTTGTTGGAGTTTTGGACAATAAAAATACTTCTACAATACTTCCACTGTCTTCTCCACACCAAAGTGTCCTACGATCTAATTGTAGTGTGCCTCCCAAATAAACTTGGCACACTCGCTTGAATGAACACAAAGGTGTTCTAGGTAGCATAACAATGCATCTTGGATATGGAATTCTGGAACTTACTTTCCATCCAAAATAATTTAGTATGTGGTGGTGAATTCTGGATATTGTTTGTATAGTTTCGGCCATCCAAAATTATCATGGCCAGAAGAGTTGAGAACAGTGGTCAGTGCCACAATCGGGGGCTAACTAAGGAAATATGCAACTTTATTGGTATTTTCGTTCTTGTATTTAATGTTCAAATGGAATTTTTCCATATATGTGGACCATTTCTAATGGCCACTGTTCTGCAACTCTCCTTATGTCTGCATAAACTGAATAGGTCAGTGATTTGTGTGGATGATTTTCTCCTTACCCAGAATGTAATGTTTCCATTGTCAATAAGCTTTCACGATGGAATACATATCCTTATCATAAGTGGGGTATTTTTGAATCATATCAGAGAGTGTATCACTCTAATAGGCCATTGGATGCCCTTGTTGAGTGAGAACTGCACCAATAGCATAGTTGAAGGCATTTGTCTCAATTTAAAACGGTTGTTGTAGGTTTGGAAATGTGAGGATGAACACAAAGAAAAGGTAGTGTTTTAGCTCAACAAATTCCTTCTATTGTGACTTAGACCAAAAAAAAAATTCTTTCACTCCCCCCTTGGTAACTTGACTCAAAGGCTAAGTGATGTGAGAAAACCCCAACATGAATCTTCGATATAAATTGGCAAGGCCTAAAAATTTGAGAAGCTTTGTTAGAGTCATCAAGGCTGGGAAATCCCGAATGAATTTGATCTTAGCCGAATCTGCATGCATGTATTTCTCATTAATTATGTAGCCCAGATATTAGACCTAGTCCATGCTAAAGGAGAATTTCTCTAAGTTGTAACATAGTTTATTCTATTCTAGGGTTTGAAGGATCTATTGAATATGTTGCAAGTGCTTTGTCCAACTCTCATTGAATATGAGGATGTCATCCAGATATATAACCACAAAATAGTTCGTGAAATGTCACAATATTTCGTCCATCAGCATCACAAAAATTTTAGGGACATTGGTCAACCTCAAGGGCATGACCGACCACTCAAAGAGACTCTACTTGGACTTGAAGGCAATATTCCATAGATTTTTGGGTTCTATTAGAACTTGGTGATAGTTTTACTTCAAATATATCTTGTTGAGCTACTTATCTCCCCTGAGATGGTCAATAAGTTCATCAATCCATGGAATTGTGTATTTATTCCTGACGGTGATTTTATTCAGTTCCTGATAATCAATTCAGAGTCTCCAGGTTCCATCGCTCTTCTGTATGAGTACAATTGGGCTCCCACAAGGTGAGTAAATTGGTTAGGTGTGCCCCTTTTGTAGAAACTTTTGGATTAACCGAATGATTTCTTTGTTTTCTAGAAGTGAGCACCAGTAGATTGGCCTATTAGGTAGAGGTTATCCGGGAGTCAAATAGATCAAATGCTTGAACTGATAGTGTAAAGGTGCCCCTATGGGTGAGGAGAAGATATCCCTGTACTCTTCCACTACCTTATCCACCTTCTTATGTTGTGAAAAGGGACCATTTTTGGGGGCCATGTATGTGGCCATGATCTTCCCCTTACTTTGAGAGTGAATCAGAAAGGAAACAAAGTTCCTGGTATATGAGATGATCTTACTGCATGTCTTAGCAGAGACCAAAGAAATGTTGGTAATGGCGCTACCTCTAGTATCTTGTATAGTACCAAAAGTAATAATAACATTGTGAGGCCTGGATTCATTCATAGCCTGGTGCTTCCAAAAGTATGGTTGGCTTAATAAAAAATCACAAAATTCAAGGGGAGAAACATCACACCGTACATAGTCTGTGAAAATCTTGATGTTGTAAGGAAGGAGACATTGCTAGCTGATGCAGATATCTTGCCCTTGGTGGAACCACCCAATGGTAAATGTTTATGGATGTGGTGTTGTCAAAAGGCCAAACCACCTAACAACCTTTCCTGATATGGGATTGTTTTGACTCCCACTATCAACAATCAACTGAAGTGGAGAACCCTTCACTAACATTTGAGAGTGGAAGAGATGCTTACCCTCCTATGGGTATTCGGACTCAATATTCTTGACCTTGGTGGTGGAAATGGTATTATTGGGTTATGCATCAATGATTTATTTCCCATTTTTTAGTTCTGATTCAAAGTAAGAACATGCATCTAACTCTAAATATTTTACCTCGACTACTAGTGACTTAGAGAATGGATATTTCCACAGTCATAAACATCATGATGAGAACTTCTGGAAAACTGTCTATATTTCCCGATGAGCCCAACGTTTCGAGTGAACACTTCACCCATCTTCAGGGGCAGGAAGCCATAGCATAAGATGAGAAGAGTGTTGAACCACGATTATATAGGGAGCGAAAAATTAGCCGTTAGAATGAATGGGGGCTAGTAGGGGCAATGAGCATTAATTGAGTCAAATTAATGAAACCAATTTACAAAAAAGGAGACTAAAAATTAAATTTAGATGATGATATTAAATTAGTTAATCCAAGAAAATTGACCTTAGGAAAGTCAACAATTGAATATGAAGTTAAATTATATTTAAGTTAAAAATTTTGAATTGAATTAATTTAATTTAATTTAAAATTAAAATTAACTTGCATTAGCATAAAATAAAATAAAATTGGATATATATTTAACAAGATACAATTGAAAAGTCAGCAATTGAATTAGGACTTAAAATGAGTTTAAATTAAATTTAAATTGAAAAATTTTTAAAATTAAATAAAATAGATTAAATTAAAATTAAATTAGAAATAAAATTGGATATATGTTTTGTAATTTGAGATCACGAATGACAAGATAGAAAGGAAAAGTCAGCAATTGAATTTGGAATTAAATTGGATTTTAAATTGAAATTTAAATTAATTTTTTTGAATTAGATTGGAATTAAATTAAATTAAATTGGAATAAAATTGGACAAATATTTTATAATTTGAGATAACAAGAAACAGATGAATAAAGAAAAGAGAATAGGGGCTTTAGATTGAAAGAATGAGAATGAAAAAGTGGGGGGGTGGGGGGGTAAATTAATGGAGGGTTTAAAGGTTTAATTATTATATAAAGAGATGAGAGCCGAAAAAGGGGGAAAAATATTTGAACTAATAATATTTATTTCATTTAAAATAAGGATTAAAAATTTTGAGAACCAAGGAGGAGCAAAGCTCTATACGAAATTATCAAAAAGGGGAAGGGGAGGAAAAGGCATACAAAAAAGAGGGGGGGGATGATTTTAGGATAGGTTAGAGTGCTTAGAGTGTTTAGAGGACAAAAAATGGATGGTGGGTTTCCAAGATTGGCTAAAATGATACCCATCATCGCAATTAAAGTTATTGGGATGCTTCTCAATTTTTAGGGCTTCCCTGATGATCCGGCTGGAATGGAATAGGGCAGGAGCTAGGATTTTGGATTTATCGAAGAATATAAGGTGGCTAGTGGAGTGAGAATGTTATGTTATGGCCGATTTGGTGACACAGTTATGGTAGTTGTCCCCCATTTGTTCTTTCAATCGGGTTTTGAAGGATCTACAAGTTTTTCCTATGTAGGACTTATCGCAAGAGCAGGGGATCTCATAAACACTCATTTTTGTTGTGACTACTTTTTGCGACACTCATTTGTGTTATGGGTGGGGCTCTTGTGGAACTCCTGTCAATTTCTTATAGATTTCTTTGTCCTACCATTGCTATTATTTTCTTGTGGCTTCAATGCATTTTCTTAGGTCATTCCACATTGGCTCGGTCCTTTATTCTATAGTTTGGAGGTGTGTTGTCCCTGCTTCATATTCGTAGATCCAAAGTTTCCCTTCCTCTATTTAAATTTATGCTCAATATTAATAACATATCGGTACGTTGCACCAAGCAAGAAGATGTTAAGACAGCCACGATATTTGATTACCACATGGCGCAAAGATTCCTTGATACCCAGCTTCATGTGTAGGGTATAAAAAATATTTTTGAAACTCTGGCACCTCTTGGTCCCTTTCATGTCATAGTGTGGTATATTTTATGTACATGTATTCAAAGCTCCAAACAAGGTAATATTTCTCCTTTATGGCATCTTGGAAATAATTCCAAGAGGGTGCGACTAAAAATAGTGAGGGTGCCTCCTCGTCCTTTTTCTTACAGTGAGTTTCCACAAATTTTTGACATGGGGGCAGCCTTGAGGAGTGAAAGATCAATATTTCCTTATTGAAAAAAATATGGACTGAAAAATATCCTTCTATCATATCTAACCATCTATCTACAGTATATGTGTTTACCTAGTCTCCAAATATAGGAATGTCAAAGTTAACTTGTACCTTAAAGGGGGTGGTACCTCCGAAGTGATTGTTGGATGAATATGCTTCGCCCACTGGAATTTGCCTAATTATCTAGGAAAAATTATCCATCATCTCATTCCTTTGTTTCTCGAGGGATTCTTCGAGCAAAAATTTGCAATGATCTCTTTCTCCCTCATATTTCTTCTCTTCCACCACGGGAGGTCATCGAGGTTGGTGAGGCCTTTCTTGCAAGGGCTCAACTAGTTCAAGTCCCAACTCCTTATAACTCAACCTCGTTGGGACATGCACAGAAAAATAGAGAAAGGGAAGACCGTTATGATACCAATGATCCAAATTTATGAAGGAACAAAATGAAATATAGATTGAAACCAAACACACACACAGACTGTGAAAAAAACTTCAATTAATAACTAGCAAATGCTAAAAATTGTTTACATACAGAAAGGAAACAAACTAGCTCAGCGATGGTAGCACATCCTTGAGAAGGTATGTGGTGGCTACATGCCCTTTTAACTGAGTTAAAATGAGGCTATGATGCATTTTTAACATGAAGAAATAATGAGAAACCCTCAACATCAAGAAACCTAACCCTAGGAGATGAAGCACCAAAATATTGTGGGACTTGATGGGGTTAGTTGGAACATCAACTTCTAGGGGTCATAAATTTGGCATATGATCTTGTTAGGTCCTTCATTTTTTGAAATAAATTTTGAAAAATATGGCTGAAATGCAATTTCAGAGAAGGAATGGTCATACTTTCCGGAACCAGCCACCAAAAATCGAGAAGCGACAGAGAAGTTAAAATTAAATAATAATGGGATTTTCAAAGCCACAAAATAAGGAAACACATGCCATAATTTGAAAGAATCAATGTTGATAAGAAAAAAAACACCATAACCCGTCAAAGTGGATCTGACCAAGATTGGGATCAAGGAATCTGCGTGTTGATTAGATTGGACCAAATCAAGCAAGCGTGATCTATAAAGAGGGCCAAATATGAAGAAATTGGGTTGTTGTTAGTTGAAAAATTGGAGTTATGTTGGTTTAGCGTTGTGTAATAGCTTGAATAGAGTATGAATCTTTTCTCTCTAAAAATTTTTCATGTCTTTGTAATGTAACATGGTTCATAGTAATAATATCTCGCAATAATGTGCATGTTTTTGGTGTAATTTCTCTGCCAAATCAATAAAGGAGTTGTTACGGGAATGAACTGTGATTTTATGTTTGATTATTATGTGTCCCCTTTAAAATTTTAATTGTTCTTGCATGATCATTTTACTGTATTTAGTCATGTATGTTTAATCTGCATGTTGGCTCAGTTGTGCTGGTTAATGAGATGTTTAGAATGAATGTATAATATGATGGTAAAAAATTCTTCACAACTCTTCTAGATCCCTTATCTCTTATTTTTACAGTATGCCTCATGTGACACACCAATTTTTCCCAAATGGAGTGAAAATGTCATCAATAAGCAAGACTATGATTGTGCTTTTTGTTGGAAACCTAAGGTTGAACAATGGGTCTTTGATGTTTAAAGTTTACGCCAATAGATCTCTGTTAGCCGTGCGCGATAGCCCATTAGAAATATATATCCGAGGAAAACAACTTTTGACTGAAAGTCTTAAATAAAAGCTCACATTTTCTTATTTCCCCAAAAAACGTCATTTAGGGCCTCAAAATGGCTTTAGAAGTTCAGGACTCGAATAACTGCCAAAAATAGAAAAATGTTGAAATAAGAAATTGTGCTACAAAATAGGAAACTAAAAAGAAACAGTGTTGGGGATCCAAATGGGATAGGTGGGTGGCCACCAATATCCACCTAGATCATTAGAAGAGTTTATAAAAGAAAAACCTAAAAAAAACATGGATGTCAAATTATGTTATGCAACCAACTGACAAAATAGTAGAAAATATAGATCAACGACTTAGAAATCAGCATCTTTAAGGGGGAAACCTCCTTTACATTACATAAATGAAAAATTCTTGAATGATACAAATGAGAAAACATCATTTATATATATAGGAGTCCAAGGGGTCACAATATAATCCTAGCCGGTATAACAATAACAATGTAAGGGTACAAAAATAACAATAGTGGGCTTGTATGGGGCACAATAAAAACAATATGGGGACTACATGGGCACAAAAATAACAATAATGGGGTTAAAATAATAACAATAAGGGGATACACTAGTATTATAGGGACCTAGCATTCCCCTCTCCTTCAAAAAAGGGTGTTCCTCAACGCTTGAGTAGTTTTGGTTGCTTCTGTATAAAACTCTCATCCTCCCATGTCGAATATTTAGCAGGTAAGTTCTTCTTCCACTTGATGAGATACTCTGAAATTGATCGATTTTGTAGCTGTCGAGTTCTTTTTTCTATGACTGATTCAAGTTCCAATATGATTTTTCCTTCCTCGTTAAGTTTTGGAAATATTGTTTGAACTAAGATCTTATCACCTATAACCTTGTTTAAGCATGAAACATGGAAAACTAGGTGCACTCGGGAAGATGTAAGAAGCTCCAATTTGTATGCCATAGTACCAACCTTTTGAAACACCTTGTAAGGACTGTAATACTTTGGTAATAATTTATTATCCTTCCTATCTTGCTTGAGGGACATTTTTTTGTATGGTTGTAGCCGTAAAAATACCCAGTCACCTATATCAAAAATTATTTTGCTGCAATGTTGATATGCCTGTTGTTTCATTTGATTCTGCGTTAAAGTGAGTTTATCCTTTAAGAGTTGGAGAACTTGTTGTTGATGCTCGATGTGATCTTCCACTGCTTTAACCTTATAATTGTCTCTTAAAGATGATGTGATGGATGGTGGATGATATACATACAGTGCCATAAATGGGGTCATTTTTGCTGCAATATGGAAGGAATTGTTATACCACCATTCAGCTAGAGTAACCACTTGACCCATTGTGTGTGTTTATCATATACAAAGCAAAAAAGATATCCTTCCAAACATTAATTCACTATCTCAGTTTTCCCATCAGATTGAGGATGATATGATGAGCTATGAAAATATTGAATACTCAAACAAGAAAATAATTCCGTCCAAAAATTTCCTGTAAAATGAGATCTATGTCACTTACAATAATCTTTGGGTTTCCATGTAGCTTTTGAATTATTTCCATAAATGCAGTAGCAACTATACTAGCTTTAAATGGATGATATAATGCACAAAATTGTGCATGCTTAGTGATTCTATCAACTACCACCATGATCACATTATTTCCTTCGGACTTGGGTAAACATGTGATAAAATCCATTGAAACCTTCTCCCAACGTTGCCTTGGAATGGAAAAAGGTTGTAACAGACTCGGGGTCTTAATTGTCAAAACTTTATTTTGTTGGAAAACCAAAAATTTTTCCACAAACTTTTGAATATCATATTTAAGGCCATCCCAAAATAATTCCTTCTTGACCCTGTGGTAAGTTTTTAAAAATCTTGAGTACCCTCCTAAGGGAGAGGTGTGCAATTCCAAAATAATATTTTGTTTTAGTTGGGAATTATTACAAAGATATAAGCAATCATTTTACCATAATGAAACATTTTTCTAGCTAAATGTTTCATATGTACTAGAATCCTACTACAAATTTTGAATGTGTCCACACCTCTTCATCATTCTTCCATTCATCCCTTGCTTTCGTTATCCACTTAGGTTGGATAATAGAAATTGCACAAGGAAATGCTTCCACATCCTCATCCTTTCTTGAGAGTGAATCTGAAACAAAATTTTGCACCCCTTTTTTGTAGATGATTTCAAAGTCATAACCCAGCATATTTGTGACCCATTTTTGTTGCTCTTCTTAAGATAATCTTTGTTCCAAAAAGTATTTATGACTATCATGATTTGTGTTTACCTTGAAGTGCCTTCCCATTATGTAAGGTCATCATTTCTTAAGTGCATGTTATATTTCCAAAATTTCCTTCTCATAAATAGTTTTCTGTAAATACTTTCCTTTGATTGGATGAATTTCAAAAGCAATGGGTCTTCCTTCTTGCACTAAAACCGCACCAATTCCATTTCCAAAGGCATCACATTCCACAATAAAAAATTTGTGAATTCTGGCGTAGCTAAGATGGTGCTTGGCACATTTCCTCTTTAAGATGTTCAAAGGCCTTAGTTGCTTTTGGAGTCTAAGAAAATGCATTTTTCTTCATTAATGATGTTAGAGGTGTCGAAATTCTCCCATAATTCGTAACAAACTTGCGATAATACCCTATTAACCCAGAAATCCTCAAAGATGCTTTATGGTTGTGGGGATTTTCCATTCCTTAATGGATTTAATTTTGTTAGGGTCTACCTTAACACCCTCTTGATATACAATATGACCCAAATATTCCACCTCATGTATTCCAAAGAAACATTTGGAGGTTTTTTCATATAATTGTTTCTCCTCCAATAGTTTGAGCACCCTGTCAACATGTTGAACATGATCCTTCCTAGACTTGTTGTAGATTAGTATGTTAAGTCCCTATATTAATATTGTAGTCCCTTCGTATGTTAGTGTATCCCCCCTTATTTTTATTTTTGTATCCCTGTAACCCCCATATTTTATTATTGTGCCCTTACATTATTATTGTTAGGTCGGCTAGGATTACATTGTGGCCCAATGGACTCCTATATATAGAAAAGAGGTTTTGTCATTTGTATCATCCAAGAATTGTTCATTCATGTAATGTATTAGAGGTTTCCCCCTCGAAGTGGCTTATTTATAAGGCATTGATATCTCTTTTCTTCTATTTTTGGAGCTGGTTTCTCTACATTTGGTATCAGAGCTTTAGATTCTAGGGTTTCGCTGCACCAAACAGCTCATCGTGAAATTTTCGCTATAATTTTTTTTCTATGAAGGTTCTGAAGCTGAAATTGTTAGAGCGCGAAGTTGAAATCCTAAATAACATCGTTGCAAAATTTTAGAGCTTTGTTCACAACATTTTCGAGGATATGATCTGTGGAAGTTAGGTCTTTTTCAGGCTCCTGAATTTCATCTCAAAGAGGTGATCGTGGGAAATATTCATAACTCTTTCTCTGAGCATCGGATTGGAATTATGTAAAAAATGGCTACAAGTACACAGACGTTAGTTTATTTTCTATAAATTTTAGAGCCGAAGGAGCAAACAGTGACACGGGGCAAATCGTACAATTTTGCTCTACTGAACCAGTCCATAATTAGGTCATTGTGGGAGATTGGAGATAAATTTTCCTTGAAGAATAAAAATTAGGTCAGACCTGTGGCATTAGAAAGAGGATTTAGAGGGCTACCTCAGGGCCAAATTTCAGATATTGAAGATCTGCAATCACAGAGATAATTTAATTTCAATATCGAGCTCCTTAAAAGCAAGAAAAAGGTGTGTATTTTTTTTCTGAATTGCATAGGTCTTGTTTGAAGAATCAATTTGAATTGATTCCGAGGGCATATTGTAGAATAGATATAAATATTGGGTTCTAAAATGCCCCCTAAAAATAATTCCATACCCATTAATCCCTCAAAAATCTATACTATGACGCATGAAGAGGAAGAATTGCAGTATGAGGTATCAAAATTACGGTACCAAGTGCAACAAATTTTGATCTTACGAAGAGCAACCAAAGATGACATAGATGGTTTAAAAGCATAAATGGAGGCTAATTTGGATGGTTTGAAGGGTCAAATAATAGCTAATATGGATGATAAATTAGTGGAAAATCACATCGAGCATCAACAACAAGTTCTCCAACTCTCAAAGGATAACCTAACTTTGGTGCAGAATCTAATGAAACAACAGGAAGATCAAAATCACATAAAAAGAAGTTCTGAAGTAGTCACAGAAACAAGAACTCGAAAAGTACAATCAATTTCAGAGTATCTCAGCAAGTGGAAGAACTTTCCTGTAGGAGATTCCACATGGGAGGATGAGAATTTTATATAGAAGCGTGAAGAAATAATCAAGCGTTGAGGACAACACTAGTTTGAAGGAGAGGGGCATGTTAAGTCCCTATATTAATAGTGTAGTCCCTTATTATGTTAGTGCAGCCCCCCTTATTGTTATTGTTGTACCCCTGTAACCCCCATATTTTTATTATTGTGCCCTTACATTATTATTGTTAGGTCGGCTAGTATTACATTGTGGCCCCACTAAGATTACATTGTGGCCCCATGGACTCCTATATATAGAAAAGAGGTTTTGTCATTTGTATCATCCAAGAATTTTTCATTCATGTAATGTATTGGAGGTTTCCCCCTAGAAGTGGCTTCTTTCTAAGGCGTTGATATCTCTTTTCTTCTATTTTTGGAGCTGGTTTCTCTACATAGTACATCATTAAAAAATACTAATACAATTTTTCTAAGGAAGGGCTTGAAAATGGAATTCATCAAACCTTGAAATGTGGAAGGCGCATTAGTAAGGCCAAAAGGCATGACCAAAAATTCATAATTACCCTCATGAGTTCTTAATGTTGTTTTTGAAATGTCTTCAATCTTCATTCTAATTTGATGATATCTAGAATGAAGATATAGCTTGGTAAAGTAAATTTATCCATGTAATTCATCCAATAATTCATCAATGAAGAGGATGGGAAATTTATCTTTAATAGTGAGCTTGTTGAGCTCTCTATAATCTGAACACATACACCATGATCCATCCTTCTTGTGCGCCAATACTACTGGAGCAGAGAAATAACTTTGACTCAGTTGAATTATACCAGCCTCTAGCATTTCTGAAACCATATGTTCATTCTCACTCTTGTGAGCATAAGGATATATGTAAGGCCTGATGTTTGGAGGAACACTTCCTAGAATCAAATGAATAGCTTGATCCTGATCAAAAATAGGTGGAAGTCCTTTGGGAGTCTCAAACACCTTGGAATGTTTGTCCAATAATTTTTGGAGATCTAGATAAATAGCTGATTTTGATGTTTGAACCTATAGAAATCATAATTGTGCAATTACGCCTCATTTTTATTTCTTCAGAAGCTTTTTCATGACATTGGGGATCATTATATTTCCCGGCTTCCCTACAATACCCCGTAATTCAACTTCCTTTCCTTCTGAAAAATAAATAAATAAAATAAAATAAATTTGCAAGAAAAGTTATGGAAAATTAAAAGCTACCATCCCCAAATATTGTAACCATTGTACTCCCAGTACAACATCAGAACCACCCATTACAATGGAGAGCATTTGAATAATCCATACATATTCCCACATGGTTAGCTTGATACTATGGCACTTTCCAAAGAAATTTATAGTTCCTCCATTTGCAATAATCACTTAACACTCTAGTTCTAGGTATATGAAGAAATTCAATTCCTTAGCTACCTTACAATGAATAAAATTATGGGTACTACCCAAATCAATCAACACTATTACATTTTTCTTCTTGATATGTCCTTCTATGTTGAGAGTTTGAGGAGTGGTAATTCCTGCCAATGCATTACAGGATATGGTCGGATTCATTTCTTCTTCATCTAGGGTTGGTTCCTGGTGTATATCATCTTCTTTTGAAGTTTCTTATTCATTTTCTTCCTCATCTTCACAATCTATGTAAAATAATTTCTTCTCAACGCACTTATGACCTTTTGTGTATTTTCTATCACAACTATAGCAAAGACCTTTTGCTCTTTTTTCTTCCAATTTTTGTGGTGTCAACCTATTAGGTTGTGGAATTCTAAGAGTAGTAACACTTCCATATTTATAGTAGTGAGTGGTAGGCCTCCTTATCGCCATAATTTTTCTTTCAATTTTTCTTGCCAACTTGAATGCCTTCTCCGATGAATCGGGTTCCCAAAGTTGAACGTTATGTTGGATGGCTTTAAAGTCCCTATGAATACATAAATCATGTGCTCCCTAGAATATCCTTTACCCTTATATTCAATTTTTGTAAGTCCTCAATGTGCTCCACCATTGAACCCTTTTGTTTGAGATTTATCAATTGGCTAAAGAAGGTGTTTCTCTTTGTATCATCATAATGTGTTATCATTTCCTTCATAAAAATTGACCAAGTGAAAATTTGTTTAAGAAATCAAAGCCATCGATACCATTCAAATGTATTGGGTTCTAAATATAAAGTTTCAATGCGTACCTTTTGCATGTTTTTCACATTATGGATATCAAAGTATTTCTCCATCTATAGTATCCATGTTACGAGATCCTTTCCATCAAACTTCCTCATATTGATCATTCAAATATGGTGGGTCTTCAATACAATATTAGATTCTATGAAATCATGATTAACATTTATTTTGTTCTCATCGCGAGTTTCCTCTACTACCTTTTCTCCATTAGGAAGCTTTTCTTGTAGCAATTTTGTCAAATCTTCCTTCAAACCTTCCATATCTTTCTTCAAATCTTCCTTCAAACCTTCCATGTCTTTCTTCAAATATTCCACGTTTCCTTATATACCATCGATCTTAACTTCCATGCCATCCATATTAGCTTATATTACATTCTTCAAACCATCCATATTATCTTCCAAACTTTTCTTCAAACCATCCAACTTAGCTTCCATTTCATTTTGGTTACTTTTTGCGAGAGCAAAATTTGTTGCACTTGATCTCGTAATTTTGATATCTCATGTTACACTTCTTCCTCTTTATGTGTTATAGTAGAGCTTTATGAGGGATTAATGGGTGTGGGATTATATTTGGGAGGAATTATAGAACCCAATATTGATAACAATGCTTCAACATGCCCTTAGAATCACTTCAAACTGGTTTTTTAAACAAAGGTTATGCAAATGTTTTTAAACGAAACACTTTTTTTTTTTGCTTTTGAGGAGCTCGATATTGAAGTTGATGCATCTCTGTAATTTTGGATCCCCAATATTTCAAATTTGGTCCTATCATATCCCTCTAGATATTCTTTCCAATGCCACATGTCAGACCTGATTTGGATTCTTCAAGTCAAAGTTGTGCCCAATCTCCCACAATGACCTAATTATAGACTGGTTCATAAGAGCGAATTTTACGATGTGCCACATGTCACATTTTCATCCTCTAGATCTAAAATATATATACAAGAAACTATAGTCTGTGCAATTTCGGAAACCTTTTACAGAATTCAAATCTGATGTCCGAAACGAAAGTTATGATGATTTTCCCTCGGTCATTTGTTTGAGATGAAATTATGGAGCCTGCAAAAACCCTAACTTTCACAGATCATATCTCCCAAAATATTGCAAACCAAGGTTTAAAACTTTTACAAAACAGTCATCAAGATTTCGGCTCCTCGTGGTAAAAATTTCAGATTATGAAGCCTCGTAAAAAAAAGGTTATAGTGAAAATTCCAAGATGACCTATTTGAATAAGTGAAACCTTAGAATCTCAAGTTCATGCAAGCAGCTCACAAAATAGAATAAAATATAGATCAACGACGTATAAATCAACCTCTTCGAGGGGGAAACCTACTTTAAATTACATAAATAAACAATTATTGGATTATATAAATGACAAAACCTCCTTTCTATATATAGGAGTCCATGGGGTCACAATATAATCCTAGTTGACATAACAATAACAATGTAAAGGCACAACAATAACAATAGTGGGATTTTATGGGGCACAATAATAATAATATGGGGACTACATGGGCACAAAATAAGAATAAGGGGGCTACACTAACAATAACAATAAGGGGATACACTAATATTATAGGGACCTAGCAAATTCCTCCCTATGTATAGGTGAGTGACATGAAATAGTGATGAGGTTAGTAGCGTGGCATACATGTGGCAATGAATGGACCAGTGTGATGATGTGGCACCTCAACAGCGTGACACATGGTAGGTTTTTTTGGCCCTTATGGGTGGCCAATTAGGTTGAATAAGAGTGACACGTGGAACCACTCATAGTCTTCCATGTGGGAGTGATTATGTCAACTAATGACATAGCAAAGCCTTAGGATTCATGCTAAGAAGTCAGTTGGTAAACATCTTCCTATGTTAATAGGTTCTCAAAAAATGGAAATAATTGATTGCATGAAGAGGAAATGATGTGGTAGCAAGTAAAGGGTGGTTGGGAAATGGTCCCAAACTAGGCTTGAGTTCCATTCAAATATCTATGCATCCAGGCCTCTAGGGAGCCTACACAAGATATAAACTCCTGGTTATCATATTCGGGCCTAAGAAATTTAGAATTAAGGTGCATTTCTAATGAATGGTCACATATGTTGAGAGATAAATTTTTAAGGGCCCAACATAGTTGAAATTTGGTGTTTTGAACATTAAAATACAAATAAGTGGAAATGGTTGTGTAGACCAGGAGTAGAAAACACAGTTGTACACTCATGGTACTTTAAGCACGGAATATATAAATAGAAGCGCAGTTTCTGAAAATGGTTGATGATCCAAATTGATGATTAGGGGTCATGACAAAGTGCCAAATTAGACAATAAGTAATTAAATACAACATTGTAACCAATTGCATTAGTTTATAAGTACCTCTTAGAGCTATGGGACATTAAATAAAGTTCCATCTCAAGTTGTATAATTGATTTGAAGAAAAGGAATCAATGATAAATAATATCTATAGAGGTGTACCTAGTGTCTGAGAGTGTAGTGTGGAGTGTAAAAACTCTGGTAAACTTGAATAAGTATATATTACTATTTATAAAAGATGAGATATGAGAGATGATTACAATGGGGAATCACCGAGGCTTTAAATATAGCCTCATGGTGTCCCTTGGTGAAGAGGCATGATCTTTGATCATGCCCTTTCACTTAATAAAACCTAATATAACTATATCTGACTAATAATTAATAAAATATACATAACATAGTGGTTGAGAGTGTGTAGTAGAGTGGGTGGGGTGAATCTAAATTTATGGGGCTGGTGTGCGTGAATGAGAGAATTCAATTGGAATAGAAGATTGTTGTGATGAGCGAGAGTGAAAGAAATAAATTGAGTTTGCAGTTGTCATGTTGCATGTGAGTGAGTAGACACAATTTGAGAAAGGGAGGAGGTTGTTGGAAAAAAGAATTGATATTAGTCCATTATAAAATTTAAGAACACTACTAGAGGTCTCAGTCTAAAAATGTATGAAATATAGATCTCCCTAGCTATAGCAGTTTGGTACCTGTAGAGATCTGAGATTGGTGCCTCTAGAAAGATGGTGCTTGTGAATATAAGGGGTTGGGGCCTCCTATGAGTAGGTTCTCACAAAAATTCATGTAATCATAGTTTATGCTTTTGATTTACACCATAATAAAAACAATTTTTTTTGGTTTTTCTCATGGAATGGTTTTCATGTTAAATCATTGTGTACAAATGTCGTGTGAATGTTGTGTTGTTATTTTTTAATTGCAATTGATTGAATGATGGAATAAATAAGTGTAATTTGTAAAATATTGATTAATCCCCCCTCTTAGTATTCCTCGATTCCCAACACATTTTGGGGAATGCAATGGATTGAAATAGCCTCGTTAATCTGCAGTAAATGCAGTTGGGTGGTGATATATGGAGAGGGCCCCACTTGGGCGGAGCTAGATGTTATTTCATTTGGGGACGAAATATGAGATCTGGGTGATCTAGGGTTTTTGCTTGATGTAAATATTCATGACACTGGATACTAAAGGTGGTGAATGAATCATTTAGGATCTGGAGGATCCAAGACTTAGTGCATATCGTAAATGTTTGTGGAAGGCCAAATTTGAAGTGTAATATATTTGGGGTTGGGCCCATTGTAGTGGAATAATTGCGTAGATCTAGATTTACTACTTCATGTATGTATCTGAGGCTTCGAAGGGTGCTTCAAAGTGAAAATTTTGGTTCACCTGTATTTTCCCCAAAATCTGGATACAATATTGTTGTGTGGAATTTACAATTTCTTACAAAAGTAATTTCCCTGTACCTTGTGCACTGGTCTAGAACTATAGAAGACAAATTATATATATTTCCTCCTTAGAGAAATTGAAGAATGGGGGGAAATCCTACTTGGAATCTGTCGCAAGCTTTACTTTCCTCCTTGATTATAAGCTCCAAGTGTTATAATTAGAACCTACACACATGACTAAAACAAGACAAGGATCTACAATATCTACATAGCATAATTCAGTTACTTTATTCTATGAATCAACAAGGCATTGAAATACATGAACATAAACATAAAATAACACATATAGGAAAACAAGATAATATTTTTTTCATAGAAATAGGAGAGAGTTTACAACCATAAATAGAAGTTGATCTTGTAGCGATCTCCCCAAATTGACTTGTCCTTCCTTGTCACAAAGCACACCTCAATGTCACCCTAATGCATGAAGATGATGACTCCTTTAGGTTCAAGGCAGCAACATGAGGGCATAATCAATCTCCAAAACCCAACCCTGATGCTATGGATGGCAGTCAATTTATAGGATAGGGATGGTATTTTAGGATTTACCATAATGGGTTTGAGATCCACATATGATGGGAGGATGAGCTCAAGGGATAAGAGATGAAGTTTCCAAGGTAGGATCATTATAGGATTTGAGCTTCTTATCCATGGTAAATGTTTAAAACAACCACTGGAAGTTCTGGAAGAGGAAGCTTCAAAAATATTTTTAATTTTCCCGAATTTATAGAATCAACACACCTGTATAAGAGAGAGACCAGATCTGAACAGCGTTGGTACAAAAAGGAGAAACCAGCGCTGAATGCAGGTGGCTAAAGAAGAAGGATGTGTTGGGGCTAATAACATTGATTTTGAGCAGTTAATTCCAGAAAAGCATACTTTTTGGAAAGGTCATGCTTAGGGATTTATGAAGGGATGATGACAACACGTTCACGGATATTGATTGATCTATTTTGTAGGCCTATTGACCAAATGTGACAAAATGTCTTATAATAAACATGAAATCGTTGAATTACACAAGAGACTTGATCCGGATTTATGCAGGAACGCAACAGAATAAACACATAACCATAAATACAGAGATGCAGCAGAAATAACACTTCATTTCATTAATATCAAAGAACTGAAATTTGCTTACAGAAAGAATGGAAATAAAACTAGCTAGGCATGGTAGCTATCTCTCTGAGAAAGATGTGGCGGCTACTACAGACCTCTGAATCGCGTTACAATGAGGCTCGAGGGCCTATTTATTATTGAGAAACAATGAGAACCCTAAACATCCCAAAAACCTAACCCTAGGAGATGAAACGCCAAAACTATGGGCCCCGTTTGGGTAAATTGGTGTTTCAACTTCCCAGGGACGTAACTTTGGCATACTATCTCCGTTTGACGCACATGATACATCATTAGAAAGCTCTATCCGTGTAATACAGCTTTCAGGATGAATCTAATGATCAAATTCGCATACCCAAAAAACGTCGTTTAGGGCCTCAAAACGGCTCCGGAAGTTCAGGACCCGAAAAACTGCTAAAAATAGTAAGTTATGCCGAAACTGAAAAACTGAAAGAGACAATGGTGGGGGGCCAAGTGGAATAGGTGGGTGGCCACCAATATCCACCTGGATCAAGACTAGACCCAGTGGGGCTTGTGAGTTGAGATGACATGGAGGATGCCACGATGGCCATGGAAGCTATGTGGAAGAATTTTGGGCTCCACAATATGTCTTGCAAAGGAGGAAATCCAAAGTCTAGGTAATCCAGGGATCGAGAAATATTAAAAAATGGGAACTGTTATCCACACCATATTTTCCTTTGAGGCCAAATATAAGGTATAATTTGCAAAAACATCATTGGTTCAGGTCTACTGGTACTTACGGATCTGAGCCCACGAGGATGCTACATGGTAGTGCAATTTTAATGTGGTGCCATGTGATTGGCCAAACTTAGAACAATCATATATTTCAATATGGAAGTTGGATTGAGATAAATTTTACATCACTAGAAATATTTTGACGAGTTAAACATGATGGTGATACCAGAAATAAATTCTGCAATTGTTAAATAGGGATGTTTTTTTGTAACCCCATATTCATAGTGAGACCATGGCAATTAGGTTAGCCAAAAATAACACCTCCCATAGCTCGATAAGAGCCAAGGGGTGGGAGAGAGAATTACAGTGTGGTATCAAAGCACTCAAGTTCGATACCTTGATTAAATGGGCATATGAGGATAATTTTATATTTTGTTATAAGGTGTGACATCAAAAAGAGAGTTCAATATTTTACCCTTGGGGAAAATATAATTGGTTTATGTTACAACGTGGTATAAACCACATAATGTGGAATTTAAAGGATGGTTGTTTGTTGTGTGCGTGTAACACAAGATGTAATTTGAAATTTGGTGGATTGATGGTTAATATCCAATCAAGGTCATCCTTCATTCCTTAGTAATAGCTCCAATGATAAGTCATGCAACATAAAGTTACATCATAAACTAGGAGTGTATGTACTATAAATTTTTCCTTATTCTAGGGCTCTTTTGGAAGGGATTCATCTCCAAAAATCCCATCTTTGTATATGTGAATAATATACCTCTCTTGAGGAAAATTTTGATTTTGGATAGGAAGGATCAGTATGAAAGGCTTAGAATTATGATGATTTATTTATTTCTAACCAAATTCAAATTTCGATCTAATACTAAATTCCTCATTATTGTTAATATATATATATATATATATAAGGGTTTTTCTCTTTTTCACTAAAATCAAGTAAAAAAAAATTATAAGATCGAAACTTTTCAAATGTCTTTTTTTTGCATAAATGGGTTCCATTCCCTAAAAAACCTCTAAGACACTCAAATTCTATAGATTACACATCTAAAACTTACAATCCCAAGAAATCCTACTATATTTCAAGGAAAAAAAATTTGTGGGGTAAATATTTTGTATTTCTTGAAAACGTGAATTACATATTAATTCATGGAGTTCAACGTTAGCATGTCACTGAGAAAACTACACCAAACCAAAAATATCAACCTTTTCAAAAGAGAAAAGGAAATATTTCTTCTTGTTGATATAATAACTAAAAAACAAAATCTAACAATTCGGCCACATAGGCTAATTATAGACTGGGTGATACAAATAAAGAGCATGAAGGAATAAGATAGAAAGAGACCAGATAAGGAAATGTGTCCTGCTTAGTTATGGTCTAGCATTATTTCTTGAGGGTAGATTCTTCAAAGGATTTCCATGGGGATGAGATCTGTGAAGCTAATGAGACACAACATTGATTAGCTAACTTATCTACAATTTCATTTATAGACATTTTGATGTGAGTTGGGATGATCATTGGAATGCAAGGAAGGGGTGATGTTATTTGTATGAGTAGGATTTTAAGTCTCCAAGTGAGAGAATTTTTTTTGATCTCGATGTGATATAGGATCTTGTGAAATGTTTATAATGAGTTGAGAATCTCCCTCCACCATAAGTGTGGTGTGGCCTTGAGTCTAGGCAATCAATATTCCCTCTTCCATGGCATTCAATTATGTTGCATTGTTATTGTTATATCCCATAAAGTATAAATAAATGTATATAAGGGATTAGAAATGATCCCTTAACATACCTCCATATCCTGCCTTACGTGGGTTACCTTTTGAAGCATTGTTAAAATTGAGATTTATAAAATTAGGGGAAGGAGGGCTCAAGGAGGAGGGAATAGGTTTTGTAGCAGGGTGAAGAGAGGGGGAAATTGTGACTCCTAGGGTAGGGAACAAACTTTAAAGTAGTTGTTCCTCCTCACCTAAGGCCTGACAGTCTTGATTTGACTAGGATAGTGTTACAATTGATTCATTTACATTCTTTTTAATTGTAATCCAAAGAGAGTTGTGAGGTAGGGAGAAATTCTTGAATATGTGATGAGTCATCTCTTTCCAGATAGCCCAATGGAGTAGGCCTGGAAAGAGATTCCATATGCAGTTCAAGATAGGATTATTAAGAACTTGATCCCTCCAATTGTTCACGGTGTGAATGATATTGCATAGATCATGGTCTAATCTCTTCGTGCTAAATTTTATATCGCGCCATAGATGATTGGAATATGGGAAAGTATTTAAGAGGTTCTCCACATTTTCAATTTCTTGAAGGAAAAAAGAACAGTGGCAGGGGCCCATATTATTATATTTTTTAATGTTTTCCCAAATTAAGTTTTTCCCTTAAACTAGGAGCCATAGGGAGATGTAAATTTTTGGCCATATATTTCTCTACTAGATGTAGCTCCAGATGGAATATTTTGGAAATTATTGTAAGCCTACTACTACGTTATAGGCCTCACAAATGGAAAAGGAATCGCTTGGTTTGTAGCTCGTTAAGAGTTTATCAACTAGGTTAGATATTGTGATGAGTCTTTGTTGAAGCTTCCACCAAAATTCTGACCAAGTTTCTTCCCTATGCTTAAGGGTTTTATTCCCTATTAATTAACCGTGGTCTCCATGTTTGATCTAAGTTAGAGGCATCCCATTAGTATTTGGCTTTGTGAAGACCTTGGGAATCCATCTACAGGCACAAGTCCCTTAATTTTTTTGGCCTTGGAATTTTGGGAGTTGTTTCCATGGGTCATCCCAAAATATGGTTATCTTTCCATCACAAATTTCCCAAAAGGAGTGTTTATGGATCAAACACATTCATTTTTTTGATATATTCAAAACGGAGGAGCCTACTTGGGATAAGGGAATTCTTATGAGATGCCCAATATGAATGTGCTTTGAATATTTTTTCATCTAGATACATTTCCAAAGGTATTAACCTTATTGGAGCCAATGCCATTAGATCTTGGCTCACATAACTCTAGCTAAAGTTGAAGGATCTATTATCCCCAAACCTCCCTTTATTTAGGGTATGTAAATCTTATCCAAAGCCAATAAGCATTCATTTTTTTTCCAATTTTACTCCCCCCCATAGGAAATACCATTGCAGGCTCTTGATTGAGTTAAGGATGGAGGAGGGAGCCACTAGAGCAAAGAAAAAACATATGAGAAAATCCTTTAGAACTGACTTGAGGAGGACTAATATTCCTACTAATTTTAGTGATCGAAAGGTCTAATTGGTTAAATTTTTGTTGAATTTGTTTATGAGATCCCCTCGTAAACTAAGTTTGAGGGAACTATCCAAAAGTGGTGTTCCCAAGTATTTCGCTGGCAGTATATCTATTTGGAAACCAAGCATCATTGCAATATGTTTATGTAAAACGAAAGGTGTATTGAAGAAAAAAAAATGACATTTAGCTTTTTTTATTTCCATACCTAATTCAAGAGAGAAGTCCTCCATAATTTATAAAATGCTTTGGCTTCTTGAATAGTTGGAATTCCCATACCCAAGGTTTCATCCATAAATTGTTGGTGCAATAGAGGGAGATCATCAACAAATAGACACAATACTTTGATTGTTTTATCCTCAATCTTTGAATTGAATACATATTCAAGACCCTCTGCTGCTATAATAAAAATAGAAGGTGACATTGGATCTCCTTATCAGATACTACGAGAGGCTGAAAAGGGTGCAGCAAGTGATCCATTTAGTAATAGAGAAGAAATTTGAAGAGATAAGGCTCATGATCCAATAGATCTAGCCAAGGTCAAAGCCAAAGGCATAGATAATGTTGAAGAGATAGTTCCAATTGAGTCTATCAAACACCTTATAGAGATCAAGTTTTAGAATCACACAAAGTTTCTTGGAGGATTTTAAAAAGTGAATGGTTTCATGTGTAATCATTATACCATCTAGAATTTGACGTCTCTCCACATAAGTAGTTTATTCTACTGAAACGAGATGAGGTAGGATGGCTTTAAGGTGATTGGATATTATTTTGGTGATCACTTTGTAGATTACATTTCAAAAATAAATGAAGCAGAAGTCACTAGGGTCCTTAACTTTGTCTTTTTTTGGAACTAAAGTAAAGAAGGTACCATCAAGAGCGTTCAAGTTCATTTTCGATCTCCTAGGCTGCTCCATTGCTTGCCAAATATCATGTTTGATCGTTGACCAACATGCCTGAAAAAATTCCATAGTGAAGCCATCTGGTCCAGGGGCCTTATTCCAAGGCAAATATTTTACTACTCTTCCAATTCTTCTATAGAGATATCTCTTAAGAGATCCGCATTCTTCTCTTTGGTAGCCATAGGTGAAATGTGGTAAACTATTTTGTGTATAAACTTTGAGTGCTCTGACTTGGGGTTTGATGGTAGATATTTATAATAATGAGCCAACATATTAGCCATGTTCCAATGATCCTAAACCTTGACACTTTCCTAGTTATTTAAGGAAGAAATATTATTGTGGTGTCAATTTTTAAGCATTGAATTGTGGATGAAAGTAGTATTTCACTCTCCTTCCTTCAACCAACTAATTCTAGTTTTTTGTTGCCAAATTGTTTATTCTTGTTTCTTATTTTTTCAAGCTAAGTGAGAGTGCGCACTTACTCCTTTATGAGGTCCTATGATCATATCTGGTGAATGGATTCCTATTGGATGCACTCCATTTAGGCTTCCAGGTTCCATTTTTCCTGAGTGAAGTTCCCAAATATTTCCTTATTCTAGGTTTCAAGATTTTATTTGGAGAAACATGTCTGATCCTTCCAAGTTGACCAGTTCAACCCACCAATCCTTGTTGATGGATTGGAATTCGGGATGTTGGAGCCAGAAATGCTTTAAGTGAAAAGGCATATTTCTGGGGTGGGACTTGATTTGAATGTATAATTTGATTGGATAATGATTCAAGCCATGGCTAGGGAGGATGGAGGCTCCATGAAAATGTCCCTAGAAATGATATTTTCATAGATGAGATACCTATCCAACTTTGAAGCTAATTTTTGGGAGCCACCTTTTCATTTTTCCAAGTATAAGTGACATTGAAGTTGTTGAGGTCAACCAAATGAGAATAAGTTTTGACATATTGGAAGAGGTTAGATTCCACTACTAGCTTTCTAACACTGCCCTTTTTTTCTTATACATATTTAACAAATAGAAATCCCCCCCAAGATCCAATATGTTAGGTAGTTGATAAAAATAAGCTACTTAATGGAGTTAATAAAATGTGACTTGTCTGTGGGCATTGAAAGGCCATATACATTTGAAAGAGAACAAGTTTCTAACGATCCTATGAGTTAAAATTGTATAGTGAGAATTTTGAAAGAATAAAGCATGTTAAGGATGGATACCTCTTGAGAGTTCCAGATGATAACTAGACCTTTGAATTCATCTTGGGCCTCAAGAGCTACTAATTGACATCCTCGACCCCATTTTTCTATTAACTTGCATACAACTTCATGGGAAGTTTTAGTTTCCTGAACCATTGAAAAGGTTGGATGTTTTGTGAGCCAATTCTCTTTGAGAAGCCTTTTCTTTCCCTTGCAATTGAGGCATCTAATATTCCAAGGTATTTTCTTCATTGGGGAGATTATTTGGTGCAAAGATAAACCTCCGAGATCAAATTTACTCTATTTGTGATCTAAAATTGTGAGAACAAAGTATTTCTTATACAGAGATTGACAGTAGGGGACTTTTACTGGTTATTTCACCTTTACTAGAAAGGATGAAACCAGAAGCTTCTGGCCCACAAACTGGCTCTGCCTAAAGAAATATAATGTAAACACTTAAATAGATCTGATCAATGAAAGTATTTGTTTATGTGCAAAGTATTCATTAATCAAAATTTTCTGTGTGAATAAGAAAGTTCAAGTATTCTACAAAGGAAGTAATGTGGTTTGAAGTGAAACTAAGGAGTTGTGTTCACTATATAAGTCTGATTGGGAAAAGTGTACTTATGAAAATTTACTGTTTAATGAAGCAAAATCTGAAATATAATAGCAAAAATTCACAGCATAACAGTAAGCAATTGTTTAAGCAGTTCACCCCTCTCTTGGGCTACCTCTGCTGGGTCCAAAAGCCTCTAATTAGGCTTTTCCCTCTTTCATTAATGCTCAAATTAAGAATTACACTGTGTAGAAAGCCTCAAAAGGAAAAATAAGCTGTAAATTCAGAAACAAAGGACTAAAATCAGTATAAATCGACTATTCATTCACCTCCAATGGATGAGTATAGTCCAACACAGCTGATATTTCATTAGGCCCTAGTGGCTCCACAACCAAAATCGCTGGTAAAATCACTGATAGAGTGCCCTAATGGCTCTGAAAACTCTCCCAACAGCTCCAGAATGCTTCAATACCCCAAAATCAAAAACAAAATCGTCCTAAAAGGACTTCCCTAGCCAAATTTATGGCTAACTGAAGTTTGCCCAGTGTCACCTAGAAAAACTCCACTAAATGTAGAGAAATGGAGTTAACTCCAGTTAAAATAGGTGACGGGCGCTAAATTTAGGGTGCCGCCAAGTATTCCGCCGAAATGAGGGTGCTAGGTTTAAGCCCCCATGTGGCCACACCGTTCGGAGGTTGGTTGAACAACTTAACGTTATACACGACATAATAATAATGTTTTAACCATAAATTTAAATGCACCCCGCACCTTCCGCCGGTGCACGGGACCACGACCCAAACAAAAAACACGCCACACAAAATTCAACGTTTAAATATATATTCGTTCCGCCATATAATAAGATTTTCTGTCGTGGCCCAACGGTTGGGTCTCTCCACTATTATCCCGCCGACCCATGTTTGAATCCGTCCGCGTTCAAACCAAAATTTTTAACAACATTTCCATTGGATCTTGGGGCCACGTGGCGGCCTCCGGGCTGGCCACGTGGCGCCCGATGATTGGCCACCTGCGAAATATTCCGCAGAATATTTTGTGGAATATTCCCAGAATATTTTGTGGAATATTCTTTTTTTAATAAAAAATATTTTTTATAAAGTCAACTTTGGGCCATTTTTTAACTGAAATTGGAAAACTTTAAAGCTGAATATCTTCCTCATACGACGTCGGTTTTCAGTGTCGTTCGCATCTACAGGATCGTTTTTCCGAGATCTTTCTAGTCGATCTGGTTCGAACCAATTCTGAGCAACTTCATTTTTGAGCATTTTTCTACAAGGGACTTGATCTCCTTATCAATTTGAGATGGCATGAATGTCACCCGGTTCTTCTAGAATTTGTTGATTTCTCTTACATATTTTTTCTTCTCTTATGTGTGCTACTTTATAGTCTCCTTCATAGGTTGGACATGAAACCATATAGGATTGGCACTGGTTTGTCCTATTGACAGGTTTTGGGCTTGTTTCCTTGTTTTGAGAATGAATCCACTTAGTATTTTGACTAGATGCTCCAGGATCAAGTTTGGGTCTTTATATTTCCATGCCTTAGCAATTTTTGGAGGTATAGAGCATCCAAATCCATTTCTTCAATGCCCCCATTATTGTGTGGAAACTTAGAAATTTCTTTGAAGGTTTCTGAGGATCTGGATTCGGGAGTTGTGAGGAGGTAACAAGAGGAAAATCGGAGGATTCTTTGGGGTTTCCAATATTAAGCATCTCTATATCTAAGGGGGGCAGGTTCAGAGGAGGGGATGGGGATTAAATATTTACAAGTTGTTAAAATATGTTGCTAGTAACAAGGGTTTTTCCAAAGTGTGCTTGCAGGAGTGAAGTCTTGGGTCCATGGTGGCAATTAGGCAATCTATAGATTCCATCCTAATCTACATCTTAGCCTTGATCTAGAGTGGTCTTAGGAAATAGCATGGGTAAAATTATGTATATATTCTCCTATTCATGACATCTACAACAACAGAAGGGAATTTTTTCTTTGTCAAAGGTTTGCTTCAAAATTTCACCTTGATAGTAGATATCAATTGACTTTGTAAGGGGCTTTGATATATTCATATACATGCATATACTATAATAATATATGTATCTTGCTTATTTAGTGACTTATGATACTTTTACAAAATGACCCACAATATTTCCAATTACTGCTAATATTTCTTCATACTACAATTCTCTAGGTAGTGAGTACATGTAGACCCAAATAGGGGCTGACGTAAAACCCTCTTTGTTCAAAAAAAATATCTCTATCCAAAACCTAAGATGTAATCCTAAAAATTTGATCAGGCACTCAGTTTTATACTAGTGCTCGTCGTTCCGAATCTGGCACACTTCGTTTCGCACAAAATAGACTTCGTATGCTCCCAGAAATGAGTTATATTTTCATTGCTAGACAGGCAAAATTTTGAAAAAAAAGGCAGATAGGTAGCCCAGTCAGCAATCTATACTGCTGATGTGGCACGCTGACTGGGCTGGGTCAAAATTTGACATTTTCCTCTAGCTAATGTGGGATTTCCAAGTGGCAGCATCAGATTGGTTGAAATTGTTGGTGATTTGGCATCTTGTTATTGGTGGAGATTCGGTCCAATGGGGAGAGGACACATGGTGTAGCCTGGGGCCGCCACATGGCTCCCCCTCCACGGTGGTGTAAAATTTTTTGGTTGAATACCAGATGGAGGTGCCAGGGTTTGACCCTGCGACCTCCCACGCCAAAGCCACACAATTTACCAATCAGCCTATATGTTAGCTCTTAACATGTATACGTTGTCTCATCTATTTCAAGTTTGTAACGTTCGCCGACGAGGGGAGAGGGGACCAGCCCCCAACACACGTGACCAACACCTTAGAACCACAATGAAGCCTATCCACTAAGCGTGGAATTAACGAATTAAACCTCATTTATTTGGCTCTAATCCGTATTACTTAAACATTAATCTGGTTTTATCCATAAGCGCGGTTTAATTGCTAACCACGCTTAATTAGTGTTAATGCACTTAATTAATTTAATGTGGGTTAGTTTGGCGATCCGCCAAATCCAAAAAAAATTCTAGTTTAGCACCAACTAACCAGATTTAACTCCAGTTAGCTAAATTTAGGCCAGAAATTGTGGAAAAATTGGAGATGGTCATAATTTTTGGAGTTTTCGACCAAATAAGGGGTAGAAAGAGGCTAGATGACCATTTTTGGGCACTATGGACTCATTGGTGTAGGTTTCAGGAGCATAAAAGCATTGTAAACACATCATTTTCAAAATTTGATCATAATATAGAGGCCCAAGCCATGGAAGCTGGACCAAGGAGATGTAGCCCAGGAGGGTTGAACTCCTTCATCAAATTATTGTGTTGATGTGTTGTATGGTGATGTATTGTGATTTTATTTTCTATTGTTTAGCCTTTATTTTATGTTAAATTGTTCATAAAATTAACATGAATAATGCTCATGAGACTCAATAACTTGCAAGATAACTTGAACCCTTAAGCACATATAATACATTGTTTGCAAAATCTGAAAGAGGAATTAGCACAGCAACACTACATACTTCATTCAAATAATTTTTGGTATCAGAGCTTTAGGTTTTTTTGCGCAATAATTGTTTGCAATTTTTTCATGCAGCTTACAAGGTTAAAACTCAAAAGAGGAGAAGGGAAACTGGTTGAAAGCCCTGCAGTTGGGTCAAGAGGAAGAAGGGAAATGTTTCCAAAGTCTTCAACACCAACACATCCTCAAGTTGAAGTTGAGTCTTCAGTGAGCATGTCTCATGAAATATAACCTACCATGACAGAATAAGAGAGAGCATTCAGAAAGGCATTTTTTTATATGGCTGACATGGTTAAGGTCCTCTATGAGGAGAGGAATTTAAGGATGCATGGAGAAATTTATAGGCCTCCAAGAGGAGAGGGTTCTCTGGGAGGAGGAGGCCATGGGTATGGTAATAAGCCACATCCACTCCACCATCATTCTCATCACCATATTCACCTTCCCCTTCATCATCTTCCACTACCACAACCCTTCCATATATTCATACACATACTTCAAAAGGAGCTGGTAAAACAACCTTACTTAAACTTGATGTTATATTTGAGCTTGTGATGTATAATGGAAAATTAAATGCAGAGAATCTGGATAATTGGATTCATCAATTGGAGGTTATTGCAGAATTCAGAATCCTCAAGAGGATGACATAAAGATTAAATTGGCTTCCTTGAGAATGGAGGGTGCAACACTTGTACAATGGGAAGCAGAGACACAAGATGAGATTAATAAAAAGAGTAAGATCTTGTAGAAATTTATTAATAGTTTTATGTATTACCAGAATCTCCTGATCTAACAATTAAATCCATTGTTAAATACTGAATCCTTCTACTTAATTCTTTGCGGAAATTTAATCGCCAATTGCAAACACATGAAGAAAAAACAATCGCACATAACATAGATGTTTTTACCGGGAAAGCTTAAAGCTAAAAACCCCAACTATCATATATTATGTATATCATGGATCATGAAACAATCTCATACAAAACTCTACTCCAAGATCTCTTAGTACAATATACAATCGTCTCACACTATCATACAAAAATTGGCTCACACATGCACCAATTTACTGCCTCTTGACAGCATGCCTCCACTATGCAATCCCTGCTGATGAACATCCCTGAATGAATTCGATCTTGCCTTGACTTGACTGTGCAATCCTCATTGGCATCTCCAATGTGTGTGTAGCTACATTGAATGCACCACTATAGTCACAACTAATAGTCAAACAGGCCCTTTCACCTATCTCTCAACTGGGTCTCCACTGGATCTGACATGCATGTAGTTAATAGTAGTATTTCTTCAGTTGCATGTGAGACCACTGCTTGTGAAATAGTTAAATAATTAATTCACTAATCTCTCACTAGTGTATCTTTAGTTACAACTAGTTACAACTAGCACAACTGAGTTTAACTCACTTAACTGAGTTAAACTAAATAACAACTCACATAACTACACATCCAACTCTGTTACAACTTTGTATCACTCAGTTACAATGAATTCCACTCTTCATGTCCCACCAACCAACCTTAGAACTCGTAATTCCTTCATTCAACTGGTTTTCCACATCAGTTAACTGAAATCAAGTGCTTCAAGAGAATAGATTATTATTTATTGTCTAATTATTATTAAGGGATAATAATAATTGACATCTGATCTATTTTTAGACATTTGATCTATAAATATACTTCACCCATGCATATAAAAATAGAATCTCATCTATAAATATAATTTTCTCAACAATATATAAATAGACTCCCGCTATAAATAGAATATGCTCACCATTCTAAAAATAAACATAAACCTAAAAATAGCTTGTAGGCCCCACCTAGTGAAGGTGCCTAATTTACACTAGGATCATCATCTTTTTGAATCTCAACACTCCCTCTCAACAAGAAAGGGATTATTTTTCACCCCAATCCTGTCTTTATGGTATTCGAATTTGCTCCTGGTGAGCGCCTTCGTCAATATATCTGCATCCCGATCTTCTATAGGAATGTACTGAAGCAACATGATCTTCTGCTGCACACAATCTCTGATATGATGATACCAGATATCTATATGCTTAGATCTATCATGAAACACGGGATTAATCAAGAGTTTAATGCAACTCTGATTATCACAATGAATCACTGTGGGATCTAAATGAGAACCGAACAAACCGACCAAGATCTTCCTCATCCATATAGCCTCACATGCAGCTTGACTTTCTTCCATGTATTCTACTTCCGATGAACTCAGTTCCACAAATCTCTATTTCCTGCTATACTAAGAAAAAACTATAGATCTGATACTAAAAACCCCTCCTGATGTGCTCTTTCTATCCATTGGGCTGCCTGCCCAATCTGCATCTGTGAAGCCCTGCAACTTCACCTCATCCGTCTGTCTGTACCATAAGCCATACTCAGATGTGCCCCTGAGATATCTTAGGACATGTTTTCCCACCTTCCAAAAGAGCTTGGTAGGCTTAACCATCACTTGACTAAGTTGGTTCACCGCATAGCATATGTTTGGTCTTGTATTAACTAAATACATGAGCAAACCCACCAATTGTCGATAGATAGTAGCATCCACTACCTCTGTCGATGTAGCATCCTCTTTCCTCCAGTTTCCTGGAAGAGGAGTATCCATGGGTTTTCAACCCTCCATGTGAAACTTACCGAGTGTCTCCCTTGCATACTTGCCTTGAGACACAAAAAGTTCACCTTCTCGCTGCCATATTTCCAATCCAAGGAAATAGTGAAGGAGGCCCATGAACTCCTTTGCAAGATCCTCCTTGCATGAATGTATCAGCTACTCATCCAATCAGTATTAAATCATCAACATAAAGAAAAATGATTAAAATCTTACCCTCCACCACAATCTGGTATAGGTTTGCATCCGCCTCGCTCTTAGTGAATCCAAGTCCAGTGAAATAGTTTTCGATCCGAGTGTACCAAGAATGGGTGCTTACTTCAACACATACAACACTCTTTTGAGTCTACACACAGAAGACTCGCTGCTGAAGATCTCAAATCCTTCCAGCTGCTCAATGTACACTTCTTCCTCAATGATCCCATTAAGGAACGCAGTCTTCACATCCATCTGATGAATGTGCCAACCTATCTGCACTGAGAGAGCAAGGATGGTCCTTATGGAAGGATATCGTGCGACAGGTGCAAAGGTTTCTTCATAATCAATCCCCTCGATCTATGAGAAGCCCTGGGCCACAAATCTTGCCTTATACTTCTCAACACCCCCATCAGTAGCTTTATTTACCTTGTAGATCCATCTTGAACCTACCACTGATTTATCAACCGGCATTGGAACAATTTCCCAAGCATTGTTTCTGACAATGGAGTCATACTCCTCCACCATTGCATCTACCCATGTGGGCTCCTCCACTTCTTCTTGAAAGGAATATGGCTCAGTCACAATACATTTACTCATGAAAGCCATGTATCCATTGAATCGATCAGGAGACTGTCTCTATCTCCGTTGTGAAGTAGGGACTCCTACATTCTCTGCCGCATCAAGCTTCAACCTCTCATCTTATGTGGTACGCTTTCTGCCAGTTATGATGTTTGGCTCTGCGTGAGTGGACTCCTCCACTCCATGAACCTCCTCCTGTGGTTGATCCACATCTAGAGACTCATCTTTGGGAACAAGCAGTTCCTCGTCTGCATGCAAGTCTAGCTCCCTCTCAAGCGACAACTTCATGGCTTTCTCCTCATTGAATTTTATATCCTGTTGCACCACAGTCATTTGACCATTTGGAAAATACACACAATAATTATGGGGTGTTTCTGTGTACCCCACAAATATCCCAACTTTAGTAGTCGGCTCCAGCTTCTTCCTGGTGTTCTTAGTCACATGCACATAAATAGATGAGCCAAAAATCTATAAGTGAGAAACATCTGGTTTCTTACCAGTAAAATCTTCTTCAGGTGTACTCATGCCAAGTACTCTATGAGGACAACGGTTTTGCACACAAACCGCAGTGTTTCATGCTTCCGCCCACAAGTTCATTGGTAGGCCCTGATCATGCAGCATAGCTCTTGCAGCACCCACGATTGTTTTGTTCTTCCTCTCCACGACCCCATTCTTTTATGGGTTATGAGGCGCTATGAGTTCTTTTCCAATTCCTTCTTTGCTACATAAGTCTTTGAATTCGTTTGAGATATATTCACCACCATTATCGCTCTGCAAAGCCTTCACTTGCTTCCCTGACTCTTTCTCCACCAATGCTTTAAACTCACAGAACTTTGAGAATGTTTGATATTTCTTCTGCATGAAGAATATCCAGCATCTACGAGAATATTCATCAACAAAAATAACATAACACCTGTGTTTTTTTGTTGAAGAAACTGAGAATGGCCCACACACGTCTGTGTGAACTCTCTCCAGGATCATCGAAGCACAGTTCTCCTTTTCATGAAAGGTGGTCTTCAAAAACTTACCCATAGTACATCCCTTGCACTGATCTATCTGGGCAAGTGTACCCTTGGGAAGTCTAGTAGAAATCTGCTGCAAAATCTTCAGGGCGCCATGGTGAAGATGGCCCAATCGCCTATGTCATAATTCGCCCTCATCTCGGCTCACCACTTCTTCTTCTTTTCCCACCATTGCAGCTCAGCCATCTACCACCATCTTTTAGAGATCCTTGACTCGAATCCCTACCCTCTTGGTTTGACCCATTGTTTTATGTCGCAAGAAATATTTTCCATCGCTGAAAACAACGTCATAACCTCTGTCCTCCAACATCGCGATTGAGACCAAGTTTTTCTTCAGACCTGGAACATGCATAACATATTTCAACAGAAATGGTTTACCTGAATCCCTCTCAACGGTAATGGTACCAATCCCGGTTGCACTGTATCATCCATCGTCGCCCATCTCTATATGCATTTCGAGATCTTTCTCCTCCAAGTCACTGAAAATTTCCTTATCTCCCGTCATGTGGAAGGAAGCACCACTATCAAGATACCACACCGATCCCATTGTGCTTGAAACCAAGCATGCGATCAAAGAGAAATTAAGTTCAAATGGTGAGGCAAGGGCCTCACTAGCTGCAGCTCCAGCAGCCTTCTTGTTCTTCTTTTTCTGTGGGCAGTTAGTGGTGAGATGCCCATGTTCATGACAGTGAAAACACTTCACCTTGGACAAATCCAACTTCTTGCCTTTGGCCTCGAATTTTGAGTGGAATTTCTTCCCCTTCCCTTTCCTTGATTTGGAAGCCAAAGAAAAATCCTCTTCATCATGATGCTTTGATGAAGAGCCATCCCTGGTGTTCCGCCTGAACTCCTCTTGCACTAGATCCAACCAAATTCGTTCCCAATCTGGCAGTTTTTCCCATCCATTGACAGAGTCCATATAACTGCGCCAACTCTTAGGAAGTCCCAAGAGAGCCAAGCTCACCAAATCATCATCAGCAAAAGTGATTCCCACACTCCCCAGTTCATCCCGACATTATACAAACTATGTGATATACTTTGGAATACTATTGCCCTTCTCCATTTTGATTTTTCTGAGTTTATCCTTCAGCGCCAATTTCCTATGGTCGTTTCTGCTTTGGAAAGATCTGTCAAAGCCTTCCACATTTCAAATGGAGTGGCTTTCCCATGAAGGCTTGAGACAATATGGTCTCTCACACCTTCCAACATAATTCTTCTCCTCTTCGCTACTTTATTTTGCCAAGCGTCAAGTAATGCAGCATCCGTTGAAGTGAGATTAGGAACATCGATATCGAAGAAATCATTCAAGCCATTATCTTCAAGCATCGCCTCCATCCTATCCTTCCATGCAATGTAGTTCAAGTTGCACTCGAGTGCATATTCTAACCGCAAACCATTGAAAGCCATTTCGATGTTTACTCAACTGTCGCACCAATAAATTCTTGCAGCAAATTCGAATTGTTTCCACCAACAAAACTCAGCTACTGCTTCAATATTGCAATCTTCTCTGCTCCGATAACATGTATAAATTTATTAATATTGTTATGTATTACTAGACTCTCCTAATCTAAAAATTATATCCACTGTTAAATACATAATCCTTCTACTTAATTCTTTGCAGAAACTTAATCGCCAATTGCAAACTCATGAAGAAAAATCAATCGCACATAACACATATGTTTTTACCTGGAAAGCTTAAATCTAAAAACCCCAACTATCATATATTATGTATATCATGGATCATGAAACAATCTCATACAAAACTCTACTCCAAGAGCTCTCAGTACAATATGCAATCATCTCACACTGTCATACAAAAATTGGCTCACACATGCACCAATTTACTACCTCCTAACAGCCTGCCTCCACTACGCAATCCCTGCTGATGAAGATCCCTGAATGAATTTGATCTTTCCTTTCCTTGAATACGCAATCCTGATTAGCATCTCCAATGGGTGTGTAGTTTCATTGAATGCACCACTATAGTCACAACTGATATTTAAACAGGCCCTTTCACCTATCTCTCAACTGGGCCTCCACTAGATCTGACATGCATGTAGTTAACTGTAGTATTTCTTTAGTTGCATGTGAGACCACTACTTGTGAATTAATTAAATAATTAATTCACTGATCTCTCACTATTGTATCTTTAGTTAAAACTAGCACAACTGAGTTAAAGTAAATAACAACTCACATAACTACACATCCAACTCAGTTACAACTTCGTATCACTCAGTTACAACGAAGTCCACTCTGCCTATCCCACCAACCAACCTTAGAACTCGTAATTCCTTCAGTCAATTGGTTTACCACATCAGTTAACTGAAATCAAGTGCTTCAAGAGAATATATTATTATTTATTTTCTAATTATTATTAAGGGCTAATAATAATTTTACATCCGATCTATTTTTAGACATGCGATCTATAAATAGACTTCGCTCATGCATCTATAAATAGAATCTCATCTATAAATAGAACTTTCTCAACCATCTATAAATAGACTCCTACTATAAATAGAATATTCTCACTATTCTAAAAATAGACATACACCTAAAAATAGCTTGCGAGCCCCACCTAGTGAAGGTGCTTAATTTTCACTAGGATCATCATCTTGTTAAATCTCAACAGATCTCAAAGTCTTGGTAAAATTTTATTGCTTCCATTAAAAGGCAATTCTATCCTCTAGCTTACATGTAAAAAACTATTATGAGTTGGAAAAACTTTAGACAATTGAAAGGTCAAAGTGTGCAATATTACACTCATCAATTTAGGAGAAGAGCTCTTATGTTAAATGTTGATTTTCGTTCTCAAGAAACTTTGTTGAAGTACATAGGGGGTTTGCATAGTTATTTGAAACATACCATCCTCATGTTTAATCCCACTATTCTAGATGAGGTTTGTGTGCAAGCAACACACCTTGAGGCAAGAGGGGAAAATGTACAAGAAGAGGGTAAAAAGAAACCATTTAAGGGTGGTGAAAAAGGAAAGGGTTTCAAGGGTAAACAAAATAAAAATGTATCTATTAAAAAATAAGGGGAGAAAACCATATGTAATCATTGTTCCAAATAGGGTCATGATGAAGCCCATTGTTGGAATCTTCATCCAGAATTAAGGCCTAAAAATTCAACAACAAGGGGAAACAAAATATAATCGCTACCACACAACATGATCTTGGATCTGACCCAGGAGATGAGACTAAAATTGCAGCCATGGTCACAAAGGGAAAATAAGCCATAGCAAGTACTAGTTCAACAAATTGTCACAATAACACTCCAAGTGAAGAAAGAAGAATAGAGATGTTTCACGTAAGAGTGATCTCAAAACATACAAAAAGTGACACGTTATTTTATATTGGGTCTCAAGCGAACTTAATATCTAAAGACTTAGTCAAGAAGCTTAACCTTGAAACCTTGCCTCATCACAAGCCATACCCAATGGGTTGGATAACCAAGGATACAAATGTACAGGTTACAAGAAAATGTATTTTCCAATTTGCAATTACCGCAAAATTTACTGATGGAGTTGAGTTAGATGTTGTACCACTTGACATGTCAGGAATTTTTTTAGGAATTCCCTATCCCTATGAGAGGAAAGCAGTCTTCTATCCCCATGAGAACAAGTACCACTTATTCAAATATGGAGTGGAATATATTGTGAGAGCTCATCGATAAAAGCTAAACCTCTCTTTAGTTAATGCTAGGAAAATAAAGAGACTAGTAAATTCAAGCAAAACTTTTGTGCTTCTTATGATCAAACAAAATAATGATAAGGATTATGAATCTTTTGAAGGTTGTGATGATAAATTAAAATCTGATTCGTTTGATGTGGTAAGTTAGCATGGTGAGATGTTGCAGGAACCAAAGGGGTTACCTCCCAAGAGGGGAATCCAACATGAGATACAACTGTAGCATGATGTTCCACTCCCTAACATTGGCATGTATCGCATGTCGATAATGGAAATTGTAGAAATAAAGAAGAAAATCCAAGAATTGTTGAATAAAGGTATCACTCGCCCATCTACCTCACCATGTGGTTCACCAATTGTGTTGGTGCCCAAGAAGGATGGAACATGGCGAATGTGTGTGGATTTCCGTGCACTCAACAAAATCACGCTAAAGAATCATTATCCACTCCAAAGGATTGATGATTTGCTTGATCAATTGAGGTATGAAAATTATTTCACTAAGGTAGACTTAAGAAGTGGTTATCATCAACTTAGAATAGCTGAAGAGGACATATGGAAGACCGCATCTAAAACCAAACAAGGATTGTTTAAGTGGCTTGTTATGCCTTTTGGTCTTTGCAACACTCCAGCTACTTTCATGTGAGTTATGAATGATGTATTAAGACCATTTCTTGATGAGTTTGTCATTGTCTACTTAGGCGATATTTTGATATTTGATAAATCACCATATGAACATGTCGTGCATGTCAGAAAGGTGTTTTATGTCTTGAGAAAAGAACATTTTTTTTAAGATTTCAAAATTTGATTTTGGTAAAAGTTCTTCAGTGTATTTGGGACATATTGTTGGAGGAGGTGAGTTGAAGATAGACCCCTCTAAGGTTGAGGTCATTGTGAATTGGCCTACACCCAAGATAGTCACTGAGGGAAGAAGTTTTCTAGGAGCAACATAATATTGGAGGAAGTTCATTGCTAATTTTTCTTCTATTGTAGCTCTGTTACATGCATTGACTAGTGTTAAGAAGGTCTTCCACTGGGGAGGAAATCAACAAAAATAATTTGATGTTTTGAAAGAGAAGATCATTTCAGCCCCAATACTAGCACTACCAGACTTGAGACAACCCTTTGAGATTGAAACCAATGCAAGTGACTATGCCATGGGTGCAGTCCTTTTACAACATGGTAAGCACATTTCATTCCATTCAGAAATGTTTAATGGTGCAGTGATAAATTATCCTACATATGACAAGGAGCTATATGTGTTGGTTCAAAGTGTGAAGAAGTGGAAACACTATTTGATGGGAAAGGAAACCATCATTCACACCAATCACCAACCATCGCAATACTTCCAATCGCAAAATAAATTGCAGCAGTCAAGGAAATTTCGATGGATGGGTTTCTTACAGCAATTCCACTTGGTCATTAGGTATAAGAAAGGTATATACAATAAGGTTTATGATATGCTTTCTAGGCCTACTATTAGTGCAGCTACTTTACTCAATAATACTTCTGTTTTACATGAAAGTTACATTGAACAATATGCATTTGATAATGACTTTCAAGATGTTTATCCAAACTTGAGTCAAGGTCGCCAAGTTAAGGAATTAGATTACCATGTACATAATATCTTATTATATCATTTGGGAAAGCTTTTTATTCCACAGGGTGAGAGAGTGAATGCCATAAGGGAAGCACACACTTCTCTTATTGTTGGAAATTTTGGTGTAAGAAAAACAGTGGAAAATATTCAGAGGTATTGCTATTGGCCTCGTATGCTTGAAAGTGTCTCACGGTTTATTAAAGGTTGTTCATTATGTGCAGTCAGTAAGCCTAGTAATAGGAAGTTAGGATTGTACACACCACTTCTGGTTCCTTCACGTCTATGGGAGAGTATTTCTATAGATTTTGTACGAGGTCTTCCTTTGTCAAAAATAGGTCATGATTATTTGTATGTAGTTGTGGATAGGTTCATCAAAATGTGTATATTGATACCATGTAAAAAGAAATTTACAGTTGAACAAATAGCTCATCTTTTATTTCAAAATGTTTGGGTTCATTTTGGGTTGCCTACATCTATTGTGAGTGATCAAGATTCTCGATTTGTTGGGAATTTTTGGTCAAGCTTGTGGGACTTGATGGACACTAAGTTGAAGAAGAGTACAACCTTTCATCCACAAACAGATGGTCAAACCAAGGTGGTCAATAGAACAGTCATTCATCTTATTCAAGGATATTGCAGCAAACATCCTAAGTTGTGGGATGAATAGTTGCATTACATTTAGCATGCTTACAATCGTGCAAAACACTCCTCTACTCAAACATATCCATTTGAGGCATGTCTTGGATACTTGCCAAAATATCCATTGGATTTATTTTGTGGGAAATATGTAGCTATCGATGGGAATGGCGACATAGATAAAGCAAAGAAATTCATAGAGAAAATTCAGTTGATCCATCAAACAGTTCAAGATCAACTAGAAAATAGTCAAGGAAAGTACAAAGCGAGGCACGACAAACATCGTGTGGATCATAAGTTTGAAGTTGGTGATGAATTTTGGCTTCACATTAGCAAGGAAAGGCTTCAAGGAGAAGGTAAAAAGTTGAAACCAATCCGTTATGGTCCTTTCAAACTTCTGGAAAAGATTGGTAACAATGCCTTCAAGCTTGATTTTCCTTCATACATGAAAATTTACTCAATTGTTAATGTTGAAAATTTGAGATTGTATGAGCCTCCTTTGATTGAAGATTAAGGAGATAATGTATAGCTGCCATCTATTGAATATTTTTCTCCAGATTTCTTTATCGAGCTTCAGCAAGACACTATACTTGACAGAAGAACAAGAGCATCAACAAGAGGCAGTGTCGACTATCTTTGAGTGGGACTTAAAGGAAAAAATACTTCAGAATCCAAATGGATTGAAATTGGGAAGGTGAGGGAACTGTACCCTCACCTGTTCAGCAATTGAATATGATATTTTCGGGTCAAAATACTTCCAGTGGGGAGGAATGACCAGGTGCTCAATTTTATGCACAAAAATAAAATTTCTCAGAATGGTTTGAAACATGAACAACCACGTAGTGCTCGTCATTTTGAATCTATCGCACTTCGTTTCGCGTGAAATGGACCCCATATGCCCCCAGAAATGAGTTTTGTTCACTTTGCTAAACAATCAAAAATTTGAAAAAAAAGAAAGACGGCTAGCCCAGTCAGAAGTCCATACTGCTGACGTGGCATGTTGACTGGGCAGGGTTGAAATTTGTCATTTTCCTCTTGCTAGTGTGGGACTCCCAAGTGGCACCATTGGATTGGTTGAAATTGTTGGTGATTTGGCATCTTGTTATTAGTGGAAATTCGGTCCAATGGGGAGAGGACACATCGTGCAGCCTAGGGCCACCACATGCCCCATCTCCACAGTGGTGTAAAATTTTTTCGTTGAAGACCAGATGGAGGTGTCAGGGTTTGACCCAGTGACCTCCCACGCCAAAGCTAGACAGTTTGCCAGTCTGCATATATGTTAGTTCTTAACATTTATACGTTGTCACATCTATTTCAAGTTTGTAATGTTCGTCGATGAGGGGAGAGGGGGCGAGCCCACAACACATGTGACCAGCACCTCAAAAACATGGCGGAGCCTATCCACTAAGCGCAGGATTAAAAAATTAAACCTAATTTACTTGGTGCTAATCCATATTAGTTAAACACCAATCCGGTTTTATCCATAAGCGTGGTTTAAGCACTAACCATGCTTAATTAGCGTTAATGTGCTTAATTAATTTAGTTTGGATTAGTTTGGAAGTTTTCCAAATCCATCGGAACTGCCATTTTAGCGTCGGCTAACCGGATTTAGCTCTAGTTAGCTAAATTTAGGCCAGAAATTGTGGAAAAAATGGAGATGGTAATAACTTTTGGATTTTTCAGCTAAATCAAGTGCAGAAAGAGGCTAGCTAACCATTTTTGGGCATTTTGGACTCATTGGTGTAGGTTTTAGGAGCAGAAAAGCATTGTAATCACATTATTTTTCAAATTTGAGCATAATATAGAGGCCCAAGCCATGGAAGCTGGACCAAGGAGATGTAGCCCAGGAGTGGTGAACTCCTTCATCAAATTCCTGTGTTGATTTTTTGTATGGTGATGTACTATACTTTTATTTTATGTTGTTCAGCCTTTATTTTATGTTAAATTGTTCATAAAATTAACATGAAAAACACTCATGAGACTCAATAACTTGCAAGAGAACTTGAACCCTTAGACACATATAAGACATTGTTTACAAAATCTGAAAGAGCTAGAATTAGCACAGCAACACTAACATACTTCATTCATATCAAAAGTGGAAGAAGTATGGGCCATTTTTTAAAACCCTTATGCAATATTTGACATTAGAAAATATAGTGGTGAAAAGTCCTTTCCCCTTAGCTCCAATTTGATCTATCCCTTTGGCTTCTACTTGTGTTGAATATAGTAGGTGAGATATTTTTCCGAGGGCCAAATTGCCAAGAATTTTCTTGTTAAAGCATGATCTCTCAAGTGTTGAAATTACTTCCCAACTCTATTGAAACACACCCTAGAATTTGGATATGTGGTTACGTTTGGAAGGTATCTTCCTAGAGATCTGAACCTTACCTTGAGGATCCTCGTTGTTGATTTGAGCCTGAATTTTTTGCAACCTCATTGGGGTAAGGATTATTTGATTGATTAGGGAAATGGTCACTTGCAGTAACTTTGCTATAAGAGGGAGCTTTACTTCCTCCTACAGCAATTTCCATGGTGACACGGATTGTAGAGACAGTATAAGCAGCAAGCAAGTTGGCGGCAAGGTAGGTAGGGTTTTTTCCAAAAACCTAGAGTTTTCTCTTCAAAATTGATCATAAAGGATACCCGAAAAAGAAATACACGCTTTTTATTATGTACTTTTGAGACATAGTAAATTAAATTAATATATTTAATTAGTGTTCTAGTTAAAGTGCTTAGTATTATATATCGCATTTGATGTCTCTATAAGATAGGTGCATTAATGGATGTTTAAAAGTTTATACTCAGCATACATACACTAAATATAAATTCAAATATTATATTTAGCTTATGGGTTGGGTGCTTAGCGTGGTGTATCTAGATTAAGTGCCATAATGAGTGGAAAATTGGACTAGAAAAAATTAGTCAATTTTTTTAATATTATTTAAAATATAAGTCAAACAAACTAATTCTTATAATAATAATAATAATAATAATAATTATTATTATTATTATTATTATAGATGAGTTATTGGTGTATGAAACCCCTTATTTTTGGGACAAGAAATAAATCTCCATCTAACTATTTCCCTACTAAAATTTACAATCATGTATATATTCTACCCCTCCTAATTTGAGCATATAATATTTTTTTTTTTAAAAGACATTTTAGCAATATATTATAAAACATATTATAATATTTAAAAAAAAAATAAAAATAAAAAACATTTTTAGCAAACATTTTAGCAATATATATATATATTCTACCCCTCCTAATTTGAGCATATAATATTTTTTTTTTTTTTAAAGACATTTTAGCAATATATTATAAAACATATTATAATATTTAAAAAAAAAAAAAACATTTTTAGCAAACATTTTAGCTATATATATATATATCATCAATCTTCCGGAAAATCACATTATCATTTGAGAAACTACGCGTTTCGAACTATTTAGTGTAGCTCATCATGAGGGCATAATGATATGGATAGTCTTGACCATTCATTATAAATAATGCCCAAATGCAACGGTCAATAAAATAACCACCACTAATAATTAATGAAAGGAAAGTTAAGGAAAAGAAAAAATCAAAAAACAAAGTCAAAGATGAATAAAATAATAATTAAACAGAAACAAAATTAATAAAGAAAAATAAAAAGCAAAGTCGAAGATGAATAAAATAATAATTAACAAAGAAAGAAAAAGAAAGAATAAATAAATAAACCAATCCTAAACGTAGGATTTAGTCAAAAAAAAATTAAAAATAAATAAATAAATCATACTAATAATATATATATATATATATATATATATATATATATATATATATATATATATATGACAATAGCAACGCAAAATGCAACCATAAAATCACAATTAAAAAGCCCTAAAAATAATAATAATAATAAATTAAAGGGGATAAAATAACCATAATGTAACTAGAACTATATTATTTATCATAAATAACCTTAAATGACGTTAGAAATAAAGGCAATAAAAATTATACACAAGGAGAGATAAACAAGGAAAGAGGAGAAAGAATTAAACTAAGAGAATAGGGGTGGAACCCAACAGCTACTAATTTTGCAACTAGCATCCCTATTCAGAGTATGAGATCTTTTCTCAATTTCAATCGCTTCTCTAAATTTGTGATGATGGAAATGATCAACCCTAGCAATGACCTTGGATTCCTCCAAACAAATGTGATGCTTAGTCTTCCCAAAATGCTCAGCAAGAGCAGAGGACCGAGTCCTACAATGTCTAATATCAGCAGCGTGCTCTTGAGTTCTCTTATTAATAGAGCAACCGATTTCCACAATGTAGGGAACCCCACAAGAATAAGGGATAAAATAGACACCCTTCATGCTTTTAGGATCCAAAGAGTCCTTAACAGATCTAAGGGAACTACGAATGGTGTTCAAGGGTCTTAAAATCAGATCCTGATGATAATATTGTTAGTTTTGAAGTGGTATCACTCTATAAGAACATCCCGATCAATGAGGTTGTTGAAGTGATAAATCGTATCACGGATCCAGACACTGCTAAATTAGTTGAAATTTGTCTTACTTCAACTTTCTTTAGATTTGAAGGTGAGTTCTATGAGCGGACTTGCGTTGTTGCAATGGGATCTTTGCTTTCTCCTGTTGTGGAAAACCTTTTTATGGAAGATTTTCAATCAAAAGCCTTAGCTTCTACTCCTTTCAAGCCTAATATTTGGAAGAGTTTTGTGTGTGATACCTTCATTAACTGGCCACATGGTCGTCAAAAGTTAGAAATTTTTCATCAACACCTGAATGGTCAATCTTTCTCTATTAAGTTCATTATGGAATTGAAATTGTTGGTTGCCTTCCTTTTCTTGATGTTCTTGCTTCAAGGAATTCTGGTGGCTCTTTTTCCCACAAAGTCTTTTGGAAGAAGGCCCACACAGAGTAGTATCTTCACGCTACTTCTCATCATTTTCCAGCGCAAAAGGTTGGTGTTCTAAACACACTAGCCACTAGAGCTCTTAGGGTCTCGGACGATGAGCACTTAGAGGAACAAAAATCCTATCTCCTTGAAGTCTTTAAAATGAATGGTTATAGTAAACATCAAGGTCTGAAGGCTTTTCTTAATGCTAGCAAAGGTTCTAGACCGAAGAAAGATCAAGGTGAGTTATTTGGTAATGTTCAATTGCCATTTATACATGGTACTACTGACAAAATAACCTAGATATTAAGGAAGCATGTGATATCTTCCACCTTTAGACCCTTAAACACCATTCATAGTTCCCTAAGATCTGTTAAGGACTCTTTCGATCCTAAAAGCATGAAGGGTGTCTATTTGATCCATTGTTCTTGTGGGATTCCCTACATTGGAGAAACCAATCGCTCTATTAATAAGAGAATTCAAGAGCACGTTGTTGATATTAGACATTGTAGGGCTCAATCCTCTACTCTTGCTGAGCATGCTAGGAAGACTAAGCATCACATTTGCCTGGAGGAATCTAAGGTCATTGCTAGGGTTGATCATTTCCATCACTGCAAATTTAGAGAAGCGGTTGAAATTGAGAAAAGATCTCATACTCTGAATAGGGATGATGGTTGGAAAATTAGTAATTGTTGTGTTCCGTCCCTATTCTCTTAATTTAATTCTTTCTCCTATTTCCTTGTTTATCTTTCCTTGTATATAGTTTTTATTGCCTTTATTTCTAACTTCATTTAGGGTTATTTCTGATAAATAATATAGTTCTAGTTACATTATGGTTATTTTATCCCCTTTCATTTATTATTATTATTGTTAGGGTTTTTTAATTGTGATTTTATAGTTACATTTTTGGGTTATTTTGTCATTTCTTTTTTTATTTATTTATTATTTTTATTTTTATTTTTTTATTTATATTTATATTTATATTATTATGATTCATTTATTTTATTTTTTAAATTGACTAAATCCTACAGGATTGGTTTATTTATTTATTCTTTCTTTTTCTTTATTAATTTTTTTCTGTTTAATTATTATTTTATTCATCTTTGACTTTGTTTTTTTCTTTTTCTTTACTAATTTTTTTCTGTTTAATTATTATTTTATTCATCTTTGATTTCTTCTTTTTTCTCTTTTTCCTTAACGTTCCTTTCATTAATTCTGGGTGGTGGTTATTTTATTGAATGAATGATCTAGATCAGCCATATCATTATGCTCTCATGATGAACTACACTAAGTAGTTATAAACGTGTCGGTTCTCAAATGATAATGTAATTTTCCAAAATATTTATGATAATTAGATATGGATCACAGAAGTTTAAACTCTCAAATATATATAATTGACAAACTTCTTCTTAAAAACAACTATATAAACTATAAAAATCAACAAACATATCTTAAATTTTATAATATTTCATTTTTATTATTATAAATATTTTATTATTTCACTATGCTTTAAAAAAAGTTAATAAATTAATAATATTTCATTTTTTATTATTATAAATATTTTATTATTTTACAATGCTTTAAAAAATACAAAATTTAATCACTTAACGTCAATAACCATTTAAATATATTATCTTTTTTTTAAGATTTCAAAATCAGGAATTGTCTTTAATTTCACTTTTTGGAGTTTCCAGTGGATTTTCTGGTTAGAATCAGACAAAATTTTGAGGTGAAACCTTGATATGTTATTTAAACTGAATTTTTTAGTGTCAACACCTCTGAGACACTTCGAAATTTAATCTCATTAAAAACAACTCAAATTAAAAGTGTGATTATAATTCTATGTGAATGTGTGTTAAAAGTGTTCATTGTCATAGTTATGACTCTAGATTTATGTGAATGTGTATTCTAAAAATAATATATGTGTGTATGGCTATGCTTCCATTATATTTTTTTTTTTTTTTATTCATTGGTGACCTCCCATCCCGTTTTCTATTTATATTTGCAAAGCAGGTTACAAAAATATAAACATCAGAAGTTGGCCTCAACCTGCCCGTAGGAAACCAGGTCTGTTGGCCATCTCAGTGCATGAAAGGCAAACCATAAACTGAAAAATTTTTATTCTTCTATATCTAGCTTGAGCTATCTGTTCTATTATTGAATTATCTACATACTGAGAAACTAAGCAGAGTTCATATAAGTCTGATAATATCATAAAAAAACATGATAAAGAAAAGAACTACTCTTCAGATGAAGAGACAGGTGCTGAAGCTTTCAGAGTAGATCCTGGCATGTCAACTTGCTGTAATTGCTGTATTTTCTTCTCCATACGGCGAACTCGGTCATCCACTCTACTAATTCTGTCAGCTGCTTGGTATTGAGTTATCTTAATATGTTGGAGTTGATCTTGCATATTCTGCATCATGTCCAGTAGACGGGGTTCAATCTTGGACGGGTCATATTGAGCTTGGCTAGGGTTAATACTCTGTATAGCCTTTGCTAAAGGGCTCTTTAGGATCCAATAAGTGTGAATGGTCTGTTGAAAAAGCGTAAGGCGACCCCTAGTGTTCCCTGGATCAGTAATGAAGTCTAAGATTTCTGTCTCAGTTTCATTATCTTCCGGGTCAGTTTGAATGTCTCTTTCCCATCCTCTGATTTCCTGACAGACTGCAGATGAGTTCCTAGTAACATAGTTGGCTGCCAGATTTTCAAGAATTTCTAAGTTTGATTTTCTTCCACGTTTCTTGGGGGTATTGTCAGCTTGAACCTGCTTCCCTTTAGCAGACTGGGCTTGTGATCGTCGCTTCCCCATATTACCAGAACACCTAAAAGGCAATACAGACAGGCAAGAAAACACGAAAATAGAGTGAGCAACGTATCGGTGCCTCCCTGCCCGAAACCTCTGATCTTCGGTGATTCGTCGATCTGCTGAACGAGAAATTGAGAAGGACTGCCATTGAACCAAATGAATGAGATTATGGGTGAAAACATTTTGAGTATACGAAAAGGCGGAGACTAAGAATCTTGTCTCCCAATACCCAAACATGAATTGAACAAGATACAACAGGACCAGCTGCATTCTAAGGTTAATGAGCATATGAGTGTATGTAACATGGCTTAGGGTGAGCACAGGGGTCGAAACAGAGATAGGGAACGACTGAAAGTCGAAATCCTTGTGTCGAACAGACAGAGAAAATGAAGACCAGACTCGACTTGTTTTGTCCCAACAAGCATTATTTTGACATCTCCTATAACCTCCTACCAGACCACATACTGTGAAACACGCAGGATTCACTCCTAGATGTGTCATGGTACAAAATCGGGGATACTTTACTTTGGGCCAGAAAGATGTCTAAATTACAGTAGTATGTATGGATTGGGTTTGAACAGGACAAGGGTCTCGGAAGCATGGTTTGACCGGCTGTAGAGAAGGATAAATATAACAGTGACCATTAACAGAACAAAATTCACGTTATGATACAAAATCCTAGACCAACCCATTAACAGTGCTATAGTGAGTATAAGAAAGAGGCCAGATACATACCCCCACGAGAAAGAGCGGCTAACAGTTCAAAGATTTCTCGGATTCCTCCTCGGCGACCTCCAGACGCTAGCATGCAGAGAGTAATGCGAGAACGAATGGAGGAGGGGGGGCGAGCCACTTATCATTTCTACAACTTTCCTTCCACTACCTGAAGAACCAGGCTGGCCTGTTTGCGATATCATTAAAGGCGGATCTGTCACGTATAACCATAATCTGTCATTCCAAGGCACCATTATGGAATAGAAGTGTGCGAGGGACGATCCACTGCCATTTGCACCTCTTATGGCGCTCTATGGGACAAGCGTACACCTTGATCGGGGACTTGGAGATCCTTACTTAAAATCAGTTGGAGTGAGTGGAGTTCCACATCCCAGATAGCATCCATGGGGCGGCCATCTATGGAACGTTCCAAATGTTGACAACCCCAATTTGCTAGGTAATCTGCCGCTGCATTGTCGTTCCGACGGATGTGGCTTGGTAGCAAATACTAGATCTGTGTCATCAGTTGACTGACTTCTTGAATAAGAGCAGTTTTTCTCCAGATTTGTGTGATTTTCTCCCATGGTGTGCCTTGTTGTAGCTTTCTGAGGATTCCTGTGACCAATTCTGAATCTCCTTCTACTATGAGTCGCTGGTAATTCTCTCTTATTGCTATAATAAGACCTTGTTTGACTGCAATAAGCTCCGCTTCATTGTTAATGGCCTGGCCTAAATCCAAAGCATAAAACCGACAAACTGTTCCTTGAGAGGTTCGGAAAATGCCTCCTGAACCTGCTTGCCCTGGATTTCCTTTGGAGGCCCCGTCATAATTAAGTTTAATGAATCCTAGTTGGGGAGGCTTCCAGTTTTCCGCAATAGATTCATGAGGGGGTCTATACTTCCACAAGTTTTTTGATAGCATCTGCGGGTTAAGGTTTAAGGAATGTAATATCTGCAATTCATATCCCACAGTCTTCCAATCCTCATTTGTCCAACTCTCAGTTAGGATCGTTTCTCAGATATTTTCAATGATTCTGTGCCAAATATGTTGCAGTGGTTGTGTTGTGTCCTCGAGCACCCTGCGGTTCGCAAGCTTGCCAGAAGATGAATCCAAACGAAAGTGTCCATGCTCTATTAATCACCTGACAATGAAATTTCCCCTGTCTCCAGCTACTGATAGTTTCCGTTATACTGGCTTCGTTTTTATCTGTTTTTCGAAATAACTGTTCCAAATTCTCCCAAAGTGTCTGCACCAGAGGACATGAGTTCAAAAGATGTTCTATCGTTTCCGTCGTTACTTCGTAGAAGGAGCATCGAGAGGGTCCTAGCATTCCTCGTTTCTGGAGATTTTCCCAAGTCAGAATCCTTTTGTGGCTTACCAGCCATAAAAAATATTCCACCTTAGGCCAGTGTTTCAAGACATAAATTTTTTTCCATAGTGGTCGACTTGCAAACTGGGCTTGTTGTGACTGAATATAATATCCTTCTTTTATTGTATACTGCGCTTTCGGCAAATAGCCCCATCGGAGGATATCAGGACCAGGAACGTGTCTCAGTTTCCTAGTTTGAAGCTCTCTAGTAAAATTATCCCATTGCTGCGTGTCCGGTGCTGTTGGCCAGTATGTTTTGTCCTTCCATTTCCGCCATAAATCCCCCAAATTTGGACACCAATAGTGTTGAAGGAGCCTTTGGGCTGGCGTGTTGGTATATAGAAAAATCTCGCCCAAATCAAGTCGACTGAATAATTTCTCCCTTTGTTGCCAAGAGTCTTCCCAGAAGAGGGCTGTATTGCCTTCCCTGACTTCCCAAAAACTGTGAAGGCGAATTAATTGTCGGTTCATTGCTGCCAGGTTCCAAATTGATGACCCTTTTGGTGTCCTATCTACTTTCAAACGCACAGCTACAGTGAGTGGCATGTCATATTTGGTTCTCCAGATGTTTTTCCAAAGATCCGGTCCGCCCTGTAGCTAGCACCACCAGAGCTTAGCTCCCAGCACATTATTCAGTATACAAGGATTTCGGAGGCCCAATCCTCCGACAGCTTTCAGTTTTAATAGCTTGTCCCAGGAGAGGAGAGCCCATTTCCTATTAGCTTGAGCACCCTGCCATAAGAATTTTTTAAATTTGTTTACCAACTGCGAACACACTCCTTTCGCGCAAGCTCTGCCAGATAATTGATAAACTGGTAGAGCTTGAAGTACAGATTTTAACAATATAAGACGACCTGGCACATTCAAGACTCTGAAAGCCCAATTTTGTATCATCTTCTCGACTCTGATAAGGATATCCTGCCAATCTGCTATCCGGACTGGTCCTGTGTTTAGAAGCATCTCGAGGTATTTCATAGGAAAGGTGCCTCTTTGAAATCCCAAGGTTCTTGCTAGGAAATGTTGTGTCGCAATCGTGCAATGAAAGAAATAAACATTTGATTTGTCATTGTTAATCTGAGTTCCTGAAGTAGCCATGAATTCATCCCAAATTGTGAGAATGGCTTTACATTCTCTCAGTGACGCCATACAGAACAATAAGATATCGTCGACAAATTGTTGGTGAGTCAACGGAAGCTGAGGTCCCCACAATTTTAAGCCTTGAATCTTCCCTTCAGCCAAATGCGCTTTAAGAAGCCTGCCTAATCCTTCTGTTGCTATAATAAAAAGAAAGGGGGAGAGAGGGTCACCTTGCCTTAGGCCTCTTGAGCTATTGAAAGGAGCTGTAGGACTACCATTCAGAAGAATTGAGAAATGCGGGGAGGATATGAATGCTCGTAACCATTTGAGCCAGCAGTCATCAAATCCAAAGGCCCACATAACCTCGATTAGGTACTGCCAAATAATGTGGTCGTAAGCTTTATACAAGTCTAATTTGATCAACAAGCCCTTTCATTTGTCTTTTTTGAGTGAATGAATGGCTTCTTGGGCTACCACAATACCATCCAGTATTTGTCTACCTTTGACGAATCCTGTCTGTTCTCGGGAGATAAGATTGGCCATCAAGGGTTTTAAGCAGTTTACCATCACTGTGGAGAGAATTTTATAGATAACATTACAAAGGGCAATCGGTTGAAAACCAATAGGAGTGTCAACATTTTGCTGTTTTGGAATAAGGGTGATGAAAGTGGCATTCAGAGCGGGATATACCGCCTTATTTCTACGGGATTCTTCTACTACCTCTAGAATATCCGGACCTAAGAATGACCAGGCAGCCTTAAAAAATTCACTTGTAAATCCATCTGGCCCCGGGGCTTTGCTTTTGGGAAAATTCAAGACCACCTCTTCGACCTCCTGCAATGTGATTGCTCATAGTAGAGCAAGGTTTTGCTCTCGAGTGATCACTCTAGGAATGTTTGCAGTTATCTTTTCAATGGCCTCCTGCCAATTGGGTTGCGGTTGAGTGAGAAGATATTTAAAGTGAGTAACCAACTCTCTCTCCATGTCTTCGTGTTTTACCAGGCGTTCTCCATTATATGTTTTTAAGGAGAAAATTCTATTATGCTAATGGTGCTGGACCATAGCTTTGTGAAAAAAACTGTTGTTTCTATCTCCTTCTTTCAGCCAATTTACTCGTGATTTTTGTTTTCATAATATCTCCTCTTGCTTTCGGCGCTCTTCCTGCTAACTGAGAATTCGACCTTCCTCCACTGCTAGTTCCTCTGAGCGACCATGGAGTATGATTTGCTGCTGAATGTCTTTCATTTTTTCATTCAGCTGAATTTGTTCCTGATGAATGTTACCAAATTCAAATCTATTCCATTTTTTGATTTCCTCCTTCAGGTTTTTTAAACGAAGCTGAAAAGAATGCATCTTATTATGACCTCTGACTGGATTCGAGTTCCACCAATTTTTCACTTTTTCCATAAACTGGGTATCTTTGAGCCAAAACAGTTCAAACCTAAACGGTCGATTGTATCGGCTAGCTTTGACAGCCATCTCCAGGCTGATCGGCCAATGATCAAACCCCATGGTTGGTAGTATGGCAGCTTCATAATAAATATCTAGACTTACCAACGCTTCTGAGGCGAGAAAATGGTCCAGTCGGGAGGCAACTTGAAACCATTCTCCCCTTCTGTTATTCCAAGTATATTGGCCGCTGATTGTAGGGATGTCGACTAGACGAAGATCATGTAGTAGCTCACGAAAGAGTGCCATATCTGGATCCTCCCTTCTTAGCCCTCCCTTTTTTTCCAAAAGGTTCAAAATCATGTTGAAATTCCCTCCTAAGAGCCAATAGTTTTCATTACGCATTGTAATTAACCTTCATATTGTCTGCAAGAACTCTGTTCGCTCTCCTGGAATTGGAGGCCCATAGACGGCCGAGATAAGGATTTTATCCTCAGCACCAATCTATCGAAATGTAGCTGTCAAGATTCTGGGGAGACCGATCCATCCCTCTGCACTAATTTCAGTAACATTCCAGAGTATAGCTATTCCTCCCGAGGTGCCACTAAATCTATAGCCATAGCCTCACAGTGTAGTTTGAAAGATTTGAGTATATCTTCAAGCTTCTGTCCAGAGACTTTCGTCTCCTATAATAACATAATCTGTGGTTTATCAGCCTTCAGTCTGTCTTTCAGATATCTCTACTTACCCTTACTATTTAGACCTATGATATTCCAGGAGAGCACCTTCATTAGTGATTTTTGGGTAGTTGTGGAAATACCGTTGTTAACGGTATGATTTTGCTAGTATTAATCAACATCTCTCCCACTAACTGTATTGATTCCTGTAGAGTTCGTCGTCCTCGCTTTTTGTCTGGCTTTGCTGGAGGGGGTGCCTTCTTATTGGTAGATTGTTCTTTTTCTTGAGCTTCTCTCTGTGCTTGCACTGTGAGATAATTCTCAAAAGTTTCTTTATAGAGTTTCTTCTGATCTGTCGGTATAAATCGATCATCTAGGTTTCTCCATTCAAAGAGAAGGCGTTTCAAAAGTTTCTCTTCAGCACTAAGATATTCTTTGCTTTTTTCAACCTCCATGGGGATAAATTCTTGTATCTGATTGTCATCTGGTGCCTCCATTTCTTGCCCTTCTTTTTGCTTGGAAGAGTGGGTTTTCTGCGTTCCCTTTGAAACCCCCTCTGCAGCACCGTCTGCCACAATTTCGCTACCTGATGGTTCACCTTCTTCCTGGAGAACTTCATATCTATTTTCTGGCATTTTCATACTCTGCTTTGTAGCCACAACAGGTCCTGTCGTTCCTGAACGTGAAGGCCATTTTTTTGCAACAACAGGGACAAACCCTTCATCAACCTGGCGGTGTTGTTCCTCTGAAGCAGGCTCTCGTGGAGGTGGTTGTTTAGCTCCATTCAGGGGGCAATATTTGTATAAATGACCATACTCATGACAACAGCTGCAGTGAAAAGGGATGTGCTCGTAATCTAACAACTTCATCCAGATTTTCCCTTCATATTCCAGTTCAATCATCTCTGGCAAGGGTTCTGAGATATTCATGTACACACAAATTCTAGAAAATGATGTATAGCGACACCGAGCAGTGGAGTCTGCTATTTTGACAAAATTTCTTAAAGAGTTTCCTATTCCTTCCAAAATTTCAGGGTCCCAAAAATCCATGGGAAGTCCAAACAGCCGAACCCAAACTAGAGCAGCCAGAAATTGCTCTTCTTCAGGGTTATAACATTCCTCCCATTGCCGAAGGAAAAGCCCAGCATTGCTATAAAAATATGGCCCTCCTTCAAAAATGCATTCTTTATCAGGAAGATTAGAAAAAATAACTGTAAAAAAACCCTTTGCCCCAAGTTTTAGATCAATATGACCCTTGGGATGCCATTTTATTTGAATCCATCTCAAAAAATCTTTCTCTGAAGGCCAAATGCCTATAAACTTACAGATTAGAGCATGATTCTTCATATATACTTTGTATTCGTCCAACTTTGATGGTGGGATAACAAATCGTGGTTTCTTTGTTGCTCTGGGCAAGCATTGTCCCTTCAGTTTAGCTTGCCATTCTGCTCCTAAGACAGGGGCAGTCCTGTGTGAAGCAGTTCTAGAATATGATGGGCGCATCGCGTGATCTCCAGACGTAACATTGCAGCAGGAGGGTAGCAGCCCTCCTCCCGAGGAGGCAGCCATGAATGGTACCAGTCGGCTGTAACAATCTAGACCGAAACCTAACAAATACTGCGAATTCTTAACCTAATGTGAGGCTAGCTCGACGCTTCTTTTTTTCATCTAACTTTGCTTCCATTACTAGCATTTTAAGTTTGGTAAGATTTGTGCTTAATATTGTAAATAAATTTAAAAAATATTTAAAAATATTAATAATAATATAAAATTTAAAAAATATTAATTAAATATAATGGTTATTTTGAAAAATATCATAGTATTAATAAATAATTGAAAAATCAAATTTAATTCTTAAATAGATGTTTTTAAAAAATATAAATTGAAAATTTGTTTTTAGTTGTAAATTAATTTATATATATATGGTTAGTGAAGTGTTACCATGAATGATAATAAGTTTATATTTAGTAAATATGCATAAAATATAAATTTTGATATTGTTTTTAGTGGGTGGATTACATGTGTTATGTATCTCATTTGCATTAGGGAAATGTAATAATGAACACTAATAAATTTACACTTAGTAAGCATTAATGAAATATAAATTTAGATACGTATTAATGTGATATTTCACCCATCTTCGGGGATATTAAGGTTTTTTTATGATGTGAGTAGTGTTAGACCGAGTTAAGTTAAGCTTTTTTTTTGATGATGTGGGTAGCCTTAGACTGAGTTAAATCGAGTTAGTTTGATTTAGAGAATATAACAATCGTTAGAGTAGGTGAAAATATTGAGACCGTTAATAAATATTGACTATAATGAGAGAAAACTAATAAATATGAGAAGAGTTAAAATTGAATTTAAATTAAAGGAATCAATTTGAAAAGTCAAATAGGGCAAAATAATATTAATTGGTTAAAATAATAATAATAATAATTTTTTTTTAAATAATAATTTAATTTAGTTTAGTTTGTTAAGTATTTGTTGTATTCAGTTAAATATAAATATTAACTTAAAATTGATTAGATTGAATGGAGTTTTTATTGGAATCATGATTTATTATTTTGAGATAAATAATATAATAATAATAATTAAAATGATTTTTTTTTGTTAAAGATAAATTAATGATAAAATTAATAAATTAATTAATCAAATCAATAATAGTAAAAAACAAATCAATTTAATTTGTGAAAATAAGTTATAACAAATCAAATATAAATATTAACTAAGTCAATTAATCAAATCAATAATAGTACAAAATAAATCAAATTAATTTGTTAAAAAAAATTATAACAAATCAAATATAAATATTAACTTAATATTGATTAGATTGAATGAAATTATATTATTATATATAATAAATAATTTAAATGCTTTTGATTTTGAACATAGTAAAATTAGTAATTAATATGCACTCACCACCAACACCTAATGAATTTACAGGCACAGAGATGCGAAAACGATGTCCCAAGTTTCATTTTTAAAAGTTGCATCTTAAAATACAAGTCAAACTTCTTAAAATACAAGTCAGAGCAATTTGCTGATGGGGATGTTAGAAAGTGCTTACACGTAAACCTAGGCCAAAGTGGTCATGTCAAGTGCATATTGGTATATTAGATATTGATCAACGTTCTCTTTGGGATAGAGATCCTAAATAAAAGTTTTGAGATGCCTAGGCCTTTTCACAAGTTATTGGTATATGAGGCTTTTAGGTTGTTGGATACTCTTACATAATAATAGGAGTTGTAGGTTTGATTTAGGGCTTAGCCTAGATCGTTCCAATGAATTAAGTCACAGTTTATTGGCATATTTGGGTTACTGGTATATCTGGCTTGCAGGTTGTTGGATATATTCTTTCCTTATAGTGATAGCTAGAAGGTTTGATTTATGACATAGCTTAAATCACTTCAATGAGCTACTGAAAATGAGATCTAACACCTAGATCACTCCAATGAGTTACAGATTCCCATATATATTCCAAAAAAATGTATTAAAGCTCTCATAGCTTCTCATGACCGATGTGTATGAAGTATGTAGAAAGCTGAAATAATATATATATATATATATATATATATATATATATATATATATATATATAATATCGCCTTTAAAAATTACTTACATACCATATAAATAAACAATTAAAAATAAACTTAAACAATATAATTTTAAAATATGAAGAGTTTACTAACACTCAAAAAAAGGATATGGTAAATAAATATAAATATAAATAAATTAGAGGTATGGTAAATAAATAAAAAAATATTAATAAACTAGAGATATGGTAAATAAATAAAACCTCTTTTTATTTAAGTGAAGCCTATGGTCCAAATACCATGGAACATATTATTATCTATACCATGGGCCAAATACCATATTTATAAAAGAGGTATAAAAAATTAAGGTAAATATTTAAAAATATATCAAATAGGAGTAGAAATCAACATCTAATTATATTTCAAGTCTATGGACCAAATACCATGAACCAAATTAATAATAATACCATGCAAAAAAAAAACATTATTAACAATAACATTAATATCAAAATTTATTAAATTTAATAACTTCATATTACTACAATATTAAATTTGTTATATATATAGATATATATGGGAGGGAAGAACAAAGACATATGATAGAGGTGGATAAATAGAGGGAGTGATAAGGGAGTGATGGAGATAAAATTAAGGAGAGGGCACAGGAGGAATGAAGAGAGAGTGAGGGAGAGGAGTTGGAGAGGGAGAGAAGGGTGAGAGAGGGAGAGGGAGACATAAATATGGAGGTGGTAGAGAGAGAGAGAAGGATAGAGGGAGGGAGAAGGAGAAAGGATTGGAGAGAGAGAGAGAGAGAGAGAGAGGGGTAGGAGATAAAGGGAGAGAGAGGAAGGATGAGGGGAGGAGAGAGGGAGGCATAGAAAGACAGAGTTGGAGGAGGAGAGAAGAAGAAATACATAGAGAGTGAGAAGTGGAGAGAGAGGGAGTGACAAGGGAGAGATGGAGAGAGCGTGTGTATGTTTAGTGGTGAGATAAAGAGACATAGGAGGATTGATGGAGACAAGGGGGAGATAAGGAGAGGGAAGAAGAAATGGATGGATATAGTAACATATTTGGAGAGATAGACAGAGTGATGGGGGAAGAGAGAGGATTTGAGGGCAGAGATAGATAGATAGAGAGAGAGAGGGGGGTGAAGATAGAGGGAGACAGGAGATAAAAGGAGAGAGAGGACTTGAGAGAGAGGAAGAGAGTGATGGGGGAATATAGAGGATTGTAGTAGAAATAGAGAGAGAGAGAGAGAGAGAGAGAGAGTGTGTGAGTGAGTGAGTGATGGGGGGAGAGAGATGGAGGTAGGAGAGAAAGGGGGAGAGAGTAAGGAAAAGAGAGGGGACTTGAGAGAGAGGACGAGAGTTGGAGGAATAGAGATATGGAGTTGGAGGGGGAGAGAGGGAATGATATATAGATGGATCTGGATGGGGAGAGAGGGAGGGATAAAGATATGGAGTTGGAGGGGGAGAGAGGGATGGATAGAGAGATGGAGCTGGATGGGGAGAGAGGGAAGGAAGAAGAAAGACACAGAGAGTGACAAGTGGAGAGAGAGAGAGGGAGTGACAAGGGAGAGATGGAGAGTGAGTGTGTATGTTTGTGGGTGAGATAAAGAGACAAAATAGAAGAGATGGAGAGAGAGAGAGGATAGCAAGAGGGAAGAGAGATAGAAGCAAGGGAGAGGGATGGAAGGGGAAGAGAGAGAGAGGGAGGGAGAGGAGGATGAAGTGATATATAGATATATTGGAGAAAGAGAGTGTATGTTTTGGGGTCGATATAGAGAGACAAACGAAGATAAAGATATATATGGAAGGTGAAGAGAAAGAAGAGATAGATGGAGACAAGGAGGGAGGGACAAAGAGATTGATAAATATGGAGTGAGTGAGTGTATGTGTTTGTGGGGGTGAGATAAAGAGACAAAGAAGGAGAGATGGAGGGACATATAGATATATATAGAGGGGGGAGAGAGGGAAGAAGATTTATAACAATATATGCATCGATTTCAGTGTAGATGGTGATTTCTAATTATATTTGATTGCTAGCACTAAATGCATTGATTTTAGTGTATATTTTGATTTCTAATGATATTTGATTACTTGCACTAGATGAATTGATTTCAATGTAGATCATTTATAGTTTTATTTGATTGCTTGCACTAAATGCATTTATTTCAGTGCAGATGGTGATTTCTAATCCTATTTGATCTCTTGCACTAGATGCATTAATTTCAATGTAGATGTTGATTTATAATTATATTTGATTGGTTACACTATATGCATTGATTTCAATATAAATGATTTCTAATCCTATTTTATTTCTTGCACTAAATGCATTGATTTCAGTGTAGATGGTGATTTATAATCCTATTTGATTGCTTGCACTAGATGCATTGATTTTAGTGTATATGTTTGTTTCTATTCCTATTTTCTTACTTGCACTAGATGCATTGATTTCATTGTAGACATTGATTTCTAATCCTATTTGATTACTTTCATTAGATGCATTAATTTATATGTAAATGTTGTTTTCTAATATTATTTGATTTCTTACATTAGATGCATTGATTTCAGTGTATATGTTGAATTTTGATTTGATGTAATTGGATGTATGATGGTACGTTAATTTTAAATTCATGATATAGAGAGAGGGAAGGAAGAAAAAACACACACACAGTGACAAGTGGAGAGAGAGAGAGGCAGTGATAAGGGAGAGATGGAGAGTGAGTGTGTATGTTTGGGGGTGAGATAAAGAGACAAAATAGAAGAGATGGAAAGAATGGGGGAGAGAAGGAGAGAGAGAGGCATATAGTGACAAACTTAGAAGGTGAAGAGAGAGAAATAGAGAGAGAGAGAGAGAGAGTGGAGAAAGGTAGGGAAAGAGGGATGGAGATGGATGGGGAGAGATAGAAAGGTAATAAGAAATACATAGAGATTGAAAGTTGAAGAGAGAGAGAGAAGTAGTGATAAGGAAGATGGAGGGAGAGCGAGAGAGGATAGCAAGAGGGAAGAGAGATAGAAGCAAGGGAGAGGGATGGAAGGGAAAGAGAGAGAGAGGGAGGGAGAGGATGAGGGAGTGATAGATAGATAATTGGAGAAAGATAGTGTGTTTTGGGGTTGATATAGGGAAACAAACGGAGATAGAGATATATATGGATGGTGAAGAGAAAAAAAGAGATAGATGGAGACAGGGAGGGAGGGACAAAGAGATTGATAAATATGGAGTGAGTGAGTGCATGTGTTTATGGGGGTGAGATAAAGAGACAAAGAAGGAGAGATAGATGGACATATAGATATATATGGAGGGGGGAGAGAGGGAAGAATATTTCTTACAATAGATGTATTGATTTCAGTGTAGATGGTGATTTCTAATTCTATTTGATTACTTGCACTAGATGCATTGATTTTAGTGTAGATTTTGATTTCAAATGATATTTGATTACTTGCACTAGATGAATTGATTTCAATGTAGATTATTTATAGTTTTATTTGATTGCTTGCACTAAATGCATTTATTTCAGTGTAGATGGTGATTTATAATCCTATATGATCTCTTGCACTAGATGCATTAATTTCAATGTAGATGTTGATTTATAATTATATTTGATTGCTTACACTATATGCATTGATTTCAATATAAATGATTTCTAATCCTATTTTATTTCTTGCACTAAATGCATTGATTTCACTATAGATGGTGATTTATAATCCTATTTGATTGCTTGCACTAAATGCATTGATTTTAGTGTATATGTTTGTTTCTAATCCTATTTTCTTACTCAAGCACTAGATGCATTTATTTCAGATCCTATTTGATTACTTTCATTAGATGCATTAATTTATGTGTAAATGTTGTTTTCTAATGTTATTTGATTTCTTGCATTAGATGCATTGATTTCAGTGTATATGTTGATTTTTGATTTGATGTAATTGGATGTATGATGGTACGTTAATTTTAAATTCATTGGATTAATAGTGTGCATTGATTTCACTATAAGCAAAAAAGATTATTGACTAATTAAAACTAATCATATTGGAGAGCAAGAGAGACAAGGTATGATGTTTACTAGAAAAACTCTAGCTAAATATTTAAATGGTTTATGATTTATGATTTCTACTGTATTTTTCATATAATCGATATGAAAAGATGACAAAACTAACAAGGGTGACAATAATAATAGTAAAAGAAAATATTTTGAGATTGATCAGAAACTTTGTAATTGACTACATTTTTATTATTCATCATTTTTCATCATTAAAGTTATTTTACAATATTTATCATCTCAACAAACTGAGGTAACTAAGCAAATTTAAAATTAAAATGACTCCATAAATCTCAAACATATTTAGCATATTTAAAATGGTGATATTAATATTAGACGTATTTACATATTGTTGATAAAATTAATCATATGTATTTAAAATTAAAATAACTCGATAAATCTCAAACATATTTAGCACATTTAAAATTGTTATATTAATATTAGACGTATTTACATATTATTGATCAAGATCAAATTAACCATATGTTACTCATGTTATCGATAGATTTTCTTTTGTCGCACACTAGCGAAACCAGCCTAGATCCATCTTAACTACGGATCTATCAAGCACCGAGAAGGATCAAATCTCTTGAGGTGCAAACTTTTCCTCAAGTTTTTCACTCAAAAAAGAGGTTTACAACTCTCATAGCCTTTACAGATTCTCATATATATTCCAAAATAAGATTTAAAAGTACATTCAAGAAAAGTTACGGTAAATGACTTAGGTTATATTTTTGATATTACATGTACTTAATAATAATTATATTTTTTTTTAATCTGAAAAACTGAAGTTGGAGCTAGCCACATGTTTCTTGGCACACAGTTAATCATAATGTGGTTCAATATAGATCGAGAGGACTTACACTGATTGGATTGGATTAGGGATAATATTTGATATGCATTGGATTAGGTATGATGTTTGATATGCATGATTATATTATTTTCTTTTCTTTTAGAATAAGGAGAATAATCCACATGTCTCTTGGCACAGTGGATCATGATGTGGTCCAGTACAGTATATATCAAGAGTAGTTGCAGTATGGATACTCAATGCAATTTATAATGATTTTTTTTTTTAAATTGAAATAGAGTTTAAGCTAAAGTTAACACACATGGTGCATGAAAAAAACAAATTGTTTCCATTTCAAAAATAGTATTATAACAATTATATATAATTGTATGAAATATATTTGAATTTATACATTCTTATACAAAAGATTGAACGATTTCCCAATTTCTGATTTCTATGCACTATTTAGTAAATTTGCATTTTAATTTTCTAAAAACAAAACAAATTTGAAATTATAACTAAACTTAACAGATGAAACTAAATTTGTTTATCAATTTTATTTTACACTATTTAGTAAATTTGCATTCTAATCTTCTAAAAACAAAACAAAACTGAAATTTTAAATAAACTTAACAGATGTGAAAACTGAATTTGCTTATCAATTTCTTTTTATAACAATAAATTTATTTGAAATTTTTCACTTTCCAAATCAATTTAGAAATATGAAAAATTAATTTCATCCTGCAATGCAATACAACCATCACTTAAGTCCTGCAATCACTTGTTTGCTCATTTCATTCCACCCATGACTTGAGTATTGCAATCACTTATTTGTTCATTTCCATTTACAACATCCATTTAAGTTTAATGAACATATTGCAATATTTTTAATATTATAAATTTAGTAAAATATAGAAGTATTTAATGAAGATTGTATAGTATTTTAAATTTAATAAAATTTAAAGATTGGACATCAAACCTATAGAAAATTTGTGTGGAGAAATTGCTTATTTACAAAAAAAAAAAAAAAACAAAAAAAAAAATAAATTATGAATTTTCAAACTTACTGTGGTTAAAAGATGAGTATAGTGTTAGCCTTAAACATTAGACACTGAATTTCTCCACACATATTTTCATATATCTACAATCTAAAATTTAAAAATGCTAAAATGTTAGTATCCGCTGCTTAATACCATATTATACAATGCAGTTGCAGAAATTGTTTATGGAATATTCTGCATCTTATTCTGCAAGTTTATTGGCTGTGAAAATTTATGGCAGATTGGAGATCTTGACAAGAAAAAAAAATTGCAAGTGAAGGCCAGAAGATCTGGACATTGTGAGTAGTGCGTATAAAATCAACAGCCAACGCAGAGATAACTTCGAATCAGAGATAACTTCTCTGATTCGATTTTGCTGCTTTGGATTTCTTCCAGAGATTTAATATTGAGAATAAAGAGCGAAGATGGAGCTTACAGGAAGTCATTCGGATCTGGAGTTTGTCCTTGCTATTACGTATGCTCTGGATATCAGGTAAGTTTTCGATTTACTTACAGTTGAATTGCAAATTTATATGGAAGATAAACAGAGGAGATGGAGTTTTTAAGAAGATCAGTAAATACAACTTTAACCTTCAACTCGTTTTCTCATAAGAAAACAAGGTCTGTTGGTCAATATGGAATTTGTATATTCTACTACTTATGCTTCAATTCAATATCAAACAATGTTTCATGTATTCAAATTTTCAGTTCAATAAAATGAATGTAAACTGGGAGATTAAATATATTTATAAAAAGCAAAGTAAAACAATGTAATTTTTAAATAGATTTTAATAAATTTGCATGCAGAAACTTCATGGGTGAATTTTAAATATTTTTGTTTTTATTAAATTATAATTTTTTATCTTATAATAAATATTTTATTTTTATTAAATTATAATTTTTTTATCTTATAATAGTTAGGTGTTTACTTGCCGATGTTGGATTATCAGAACATTGTTGGATTATCGTAACATTATTATCAGATAAATTCAACTATTTTGGATGGAACTCAAAAACTTTTATTTAAAATAGAAACATTGTTGAACAAGTTTTTAATTTTATTTTATTTTTTGGTAAATTAGACTATTTCTATTAGCAAAGCATATGGTACAAGATGTATTACAATCAGGTAGAGTTAGATAGCATGGAACTGGAAATGAAGAACAATCAACCTCGGTCTCGATAAGTAGCCAAAAGAGAAGCAAGAGATTCAAGAAGATAAGCAAGGGAGCTAGAAGATATTCACTGGACTCTACCTAGAGTGGGTAGAATCCTCAGTACGACTTTTCTTTCCTTTGTTTTTTTTTTTTGAGACTTTGACCCAGGCATCCTGGGGCAATTGGGCTAGTATCATTTAGAGCCTGTTGATGTCTGAAGGAGTGGGCTCCTTGTCTGAATCTGAGGAGGAGGTTTCATGAGACCGTTTATGAGCACTCGAGGGACCAGTGAGCACTTCAGGGCCTACTGGGGTCATGTCCTTCTCCTACTTTGCAATCTCCACATCTGCTTCGATCTCTTCCTCATCTGAGCTGAAGGAGTCGATGTCATCCATGGGAGGCGGTACACATGGTTTCTAGCTTTTGGAGTTTGACTTGTTGTTACTCCCCTTCTTTTGGGCAAGGAACGAGGAGCAAGCATTCTGGAGGTGTCATGTTTGATGACAGTGAAAGCATCAGAAAGCGGTGTGCTCGTAGTCCAGGGTTTGTGTCCAATGGTAATCTCCTATTTTGATATTGATTTGATCTAGAAGGCCCTTGATGATCTCTATTTCAGCGCATATTCTACCATAGGTGTATATGCTTGATTCCCCCCTGGAGGTATCCATTACCAGAAAGTGTCCCAGGGTGTTACCGATTCCTTGAAAGACAGAAAAGTGCCATAGAGGGGTCGGTAAATTTGGAATCCTGACCCAAATGGGAAGCTTGGTAATAACAATCGTGGAGGGGTCGAAGTCTGGGAACCATGGTGTGAGGAATAGCCCAGCTTTTCCCCAAAACCAAGGTCCTCTTGTTAAGGCTTTTTGATAGTCCTCATCAAAAGTGAACAAAACTATGAAGAAACCCTTTGAGCAGAAGAAAATTCTGTTGTTATTAGTCCAAGCTGAATGGACCCATTGATAAAGATATGTTGAGCATGGCCATAATCCATTGAATCGGAAAATAATGGCCTTTTCTGCATGTGCTTGAAACTGGTCATCCAGTGTTGGGTGGGAGATTTCCACCGTTGGTATGTCTTCCATTTTATCCACTAAAAAGGGCTTGGGAGCCTCAAGGGGATGGGCAGCTTTCTCGGGATGTTGTGCATGGATAGCATCCTTTTAAGAGAAAGCTTGAGCAGAGGATGTCTACCCGGTGGCCCCTCCTCGCATACGAAGGGAAAAAACCAGAGTGGTGTTTTTTTTCAATATTATAGAAAGAGAGAGGAAAAGTGTTTTCGAGTTGTTTACCTCTGTAGAGGAATGGATCCAGTCGAGAAGGGATCTTCAGCTTAAGTTCGAGACCTTGCGTTAAACTCTGCACTAGATCCGTAAATCGAACCCAGCAGAGCATGTTTTTTCCATTGAGAAGTGAGATCTGGATTTGGAAGGAGAGGGTTGAGTCTTCCCTTTCAAGGGATGCGCCACTGCTGGTAGAGGAGGACTCGTGTGAGGACAGGGATGCACCTAGGCTCTAGTTACTTGGCTCAGCATGGCAGATCAGTGATGAGACGGTGGAAGAGGGTTGTGCGCTGATGCAGGTCTGAGCTTTCATCTTCCATTGCGCAGCCACACAGATTTGAGGTGAGACGGTTGCAGGGAGGTGCGCGTAGATGCAGATCGGAGCCAGTAAATTCCAATGTGCAACAGCGTCACAGAGAAACCGGATTTGTCCCTCTAGTGGTGGGTCTGTTGATCTCCCAGCTTGCAGATCCATGAGGCTAAGATTCTACAAAGCTACGGTGGTGGGAGGGATGGCGCCTTTTGCAGTTGCAGGCTCCTGCAGCCGTTTGGACAACTCCCTTGCGTTGAAAGATGGTGTTATGCGTACCCTGTTATGATCCTCATTTCTGAGGCCAAGAGGATTTGTGGCTGATTCATTCTCTATAGAATCCGTTGTAGCATCATGCTCAGTGATGGCAATAGCTGCAAAGCTTTCCGAAACCTTGGCTTTGGGAGGCAGCGTTGCGGTCATGGAAACCTGGTGCGATTTGGCCAAATCTACACACAGTGCCGAGCCAAGCTTAACCCCATGGAAGAATGGTGAAGGTGCAGGGCAACCAGCAACAAATGAGGTGTCATATTTGGGAACTCCAATGTGTTCTGCAACACAAGCAGTGGACGCCATCTCTTATCAAATGGTCCCTAATTCTCACAAGTTTTTCATTGTTGCCAATAATTGTCATTTTCTATTATTTTTGTGAAGTGAATTGGAAAATTTATTAGTTTAATATTATTGTTGTTTTTCAGTGATCATGGTGTCTAGGATAGAATATTAAATCATTGACGCTACCAAACCAAGTGTCACAAGGAAAGTACTTTTCACAGCAGAATATAAACAACAGTAAATTTACCAGTAAATTATGTACAATAACACAACATTGTTATATTAATCCAACTCAGTCTAGGGCTCTTGTACCAGGGATAATGGCCCTCATACATCCATTAATACAAGATACAAAAACTAGGGCTTGGTGTTTGTCGTGATGACCACCAACCTACCCAATACAAACTCTAATTGTCTAGTTGATGTATAGCTCCTCACAACTGCCTTGATCGTACCCTAAACACATCTGGCTGGTCTTTCGGCTCCCCATTTGCAGTTGTTGGAAATACTGAGAGGGGGGTGAATTAGAATTTCTTTTCAGTTTTTATGTTTACCAGTTAAAATTCTTCACAATTATAATCAGAAAATGAATAATAATAATTTTATTAGGAACAAGTGAGGACGCCAATCCTCTTTCTACAAAATTTTGAGTATAATGATATTGAGGGCTCCAACCCTTCAATCTACCAAGCTCCAAACTATTTCCAAGCTCCAACTTGGACTTTTATGAGGCACCAACCCTTTCTCTCCCAAGGCTCTAACCCTGTTTTAGAGGATCCAACCCCTAGGGCACTAACCCTTCAACCTTTTTAATAAAATGAATAAGTGACTTACATTAACTGCTCCACAAGTATGTCCCAGACTTTTGATTTGTTCATTAAATACTCTTCATTGTCCAATACTTCACTTGTCCAAAAAAAATTCTCCAAGACTCCTAGTGCTTCACTGTCAAAGACTTTTCACTTCACTATTCAGAATCATAAATTATATATTAATTCATGCCTCCAAATTCATCATTGATCCAGCCTTCAATTCTTCATGGGTTCATCATTGTCCAGAGGTTTTGAGTCTAAATTATAGGTGGTTGTTGATGTGAGCTTTATAAACAACTGTCACAAGTTAACTCCTTGTCATAGATCTAAAGGTATAGAGGCTTCAACAATCCGAACATCAACAACACCGAGCCACAGGAGGTATGCTCCTTCTTTACAAATATTTTGAACCCTTAAAACAGATATACCCTTTAACTGTGATGAGGTCTGAGCCTCTAACCCTGGTCCGAAATTCTGGGCTCCAATCTGAAACAAAAATTTGAGGTTTGTTACAGGTATACTCAGGTCTGAGGTTTATCACTAAGATAGGAAGCTATATGTCTAGGTTTTTTTTCCAAGTTTCAATGTCCTCCACAGGTTCAAACTTCAGGTATCCTTTACTGTCAATAGTTCAAACTATCAGTTGATCTGAGTTGTCCAAAAAGGGAGTTATCATAGGTCTATCCAAGCTTCAGTTCAAAGATATCACCAAAGAAAAATACACTGAAGGTTTTGTTGCTATAACCCAGATCTGAGGCACTGCAATCAATTAATCTGAAACAAGGAGGCTTGACCCAACAAGTCTGGGAGGTTTTCACTTTTTCTAGGCAAAGATCTTCATAGGTTACCCACTATTCATTTTTGACCTTAAACGATGTCTTCTTGGCCTCCTTTAGTTCACAAGATGTAAACTTATATTCTTATCTTATCCTCTAAATTGATCTTCACCAATTGATGAATGAAAAATGAAGTATTACACTTATATTTATAAATATTTTCTATTGAATTAAGGGACATGAATTTTATAGGGAGGTCGACTAGGACTGAGCTTAGGTCGGCTAGGGTAGAGAATAGGATATATTATCTTAAAAATTTTGATTTCTCTTGGACTACTAGGATTCAGAGGATGAGTGAGGGCTCGTTGGAAAGAGGAAAAAGTCCTCTACAAGATACTGAAGGAGTCATTGTAATATGATGTCTTCAAGATGTCAAAAAATAATTTTCTTTATGATTGTTGATGAATTATAGTGCAGACCTTCGGGATTTTAGGATTCTTCATGCATAATGTTATTGGGACAAGGATAAGGGTTAGGACATCTTCATTAGGGCTCCAAGTGTGGCCTCCAAAAATCATCCATGTCATTAAGACCTTCAATAGTGCTCATATTGACATCAATGACAATTATTGATCAGAAATATTAGGGAATCTTCATTAAGGCTCCAAGTGTGGCCTCCAACAATCACCCATGTCATCAATACCTTCAATAGTGCTCATATTGACATCAATGAAAATTATTTATCAACATTGGCATCTGCCTCTAACAATACTCCAAGTCCATTTGGCCATTGAATCTTGGCTTAACAGTCTGCTCTCTTGTTCATCATTTGTCCATCAACACATCAAGACTCTTGTTGAGTTTTTCACAACTTCGTTTGTGAACAACTCACAACTGCCCATTGTTTGTCCTCATCTACTAAGGGGCTTATTCACACTATATTCTTCTTTTGTTTCTCTAATTAAGAGTAACATATGGAAATAGGGTTGCCACCTATCACCATCAAATGTAGTTTCTCCAATGATGAACACAGGCTACAAAAAATTGTTTCTCTTGATTATCAGACCTAAAAGCTCTAACAAACTGCCTCTCATAAGTCTACACTTGGTCCACTCTCACGTTGCCCTCCAATAGACCTCGAGCATCCAATACATGTTGTAACATCTACTCGCTGGTTAAGGAATCCAACCACTACGATCACCCTTCTTCTTGGCTGCTAACAATCTCCCACAAATTGTCCTCTTCCAGGACCCTAATCCTGCACCCTTCCTCCTTAAAGACGTTCACTTTTTCTCTTCAAAACATCTTGGATCTGAGCAAGACTTCTCTTTGTCTCTCCAATCACGAATTCCTGCAATCACACCATGAATTCCTGTAATCGCGAATTCCTACAATCGCTCGCACATGAATTCCTGCAATCGCACATGAATTCCTGCAATCACGTGTGAATTATTCTAATCAAAAATTTCTGCAATCACACGCAAATTATTGTAATTGTAAATTCCTGCAAACGCGCCTAAATTCCTGTAATCGTAAATTTCTGCAATCACGAACAAATTTCTGCAATCATGAATTCCTACAATCACACCCGATTTCCTGTAATTGCGAATTCCTTTGTCTGGCTTCACAAGAGAAAGAAGTGTGATGATTGGATGAGGAATGAGGCTCCTCCTCACTCCTATTTATACACTTTCATTTGGTGTCAAAAAACTTGTCTTGTGGCACACCAACACACCAAGAAACCTGACTTATGTTCCACAAAACCCATCAGCAACATAGAAAAATTAATGTATCTCATGATATACACCTCGGATTTGAGTGATTTTAGTTGCCCCTTTCTCCTCTAAGGGTCCTATAACACCTCCATGTGTCAAACCACTCAAATGCCTCATGGTTTCCCACCCACATGCTTGGGTGAATATCCCACATACTTGGGTTCTAATCCCACAAGCCATACTTGTGTGCCCATTCTTCCACATACATGGGAGAGTGCCCAACACTAAAAAATTTCCATCAACATAATCATCGGCGACACTAGCCCACCCGGTATCCATCACTACAGCATACTTTGTAGAATCAACCCTGCAATCTTGGTAATTCCTCTACCTCATCACATCTGAACCTGAATATATCCCAAACATCCATAAGTTTGCTCCCTCTGAAGCTAGACTCCCTCTAATTCTACATGATCTCCATTGCCTTAACCTATCACTGATTTTATGTCGTACATGATCAATCTGAGTTGCGGTCGAACATGAAACATCATCCCCATAAGCCAATCCTACAAGCACTCATCCTCCAGGATCAAATACCACACGTCCAAATCCCTTCAATCTCGGATATGCAACATCATGATCCAATGAAGAAGCTAGCATGCCAATCTACAGTCCATCACATGCAGCAATCTTTATCATACTGATATCATCCATGCGAAAGCAATCCTCGAGTTGTCCCAACATTCCACGACAATTCATAGGAATTCCATGATTAGAAAATTGCCCTACAAAAAAATTATGTTCACCAGACTCACCACCAATCCACCAGAACTCCCAAATAATATCATTTACAATCCATTCAATACCACATCTCCATGTCTTTAGTTGAACCCTCTACTTCATGATGTAGAAAATCCATCTTCTTTTGAGTTGCTTTGATGTGCACACTCTAGAGTCACTGGACCTTCAAAGTAGTTCTGATACCATGTTGTTTTTCCACGATCCTGGTGTCTAGGATAAAATCTTAAATTAATGACGCTACCAAACCAAGTATCACAATGAAACTACTTTTCACATCGGAATATAAATAAGAATAAATCTACTAGTGCACAAAATGTACATAACTTTTTACACAAATTATGTACAATAACACTACTTCGTTATATTAATCCAACTGAATAAAACAACAATCTAGGGCTCTCGTACCAGGGATAATGGCCCTCATACATCCACATATGAAAGATACAAAAACTAGGGCTTGTTGTATGTCGTGATGACCACCAATCTACCCAATACAAGATACTCTAACCGTCTAGTTGATGTACAACTCTTCACAGTTGCCTTGGTTGTACCCTGTACACATATTCCCAGTACTTTAGCTCTCCATCTACAACATATGCCTCTATCAATTCTCTAATTCCATATAGCCACTGAATCTCAGCTCAACAATCTACTCTCTCTTTGATCGGTCATCCATCAACACATCGAGACTCTTGTTGGGTTGTTCACAACTCCGTTTGTGAACAACTCACAACTTCCTATTGCTTCTCCTTGGCTACTCGGGGACTGATTCCCACTATATTCTTCCTGCACTTCTCTAATGAAGACTAACATAGGGCAGGAGGGTTTCCACCTATCAACATCAAATGTCACTTCTCCAATGATGAACAAGGGTTGCAACAAAATGCTTCTCTGGCTAATCAGACCTATGAGCTCCAACAAACTGCCTCTCCTATGTTGGAAAATCAAAGTAGTTATATTAGGGTTTGATTCTCCTTACTTGATAATTAATTGTGAGTGTGTTGGCTTCTTTTACTTCTTTATTATCTTATCTTTAATCAAGAAATTACCATACTATGTGTGTATGAAGATCACAAAAAAAGAGACACAAGATGTAGACACTATGCTAGGGAAAAACCCCCCTTGAGGGGAAAACCCAGTCAAAATAATTCTTCCTTTCAATAGTATTCTTTGAGACTCTTCACCCTAGACATAGACAAGACCTTCCCTCCACACCAAGTCATACTCCCAGATATTCGACCCCTTTGCAGCATCTTCAACTAGGAAACGGCTTCTGGCAATAGTGAAACTTGGAAGACTTCGATCTCCCAATATAGGGCACGAAAGAGATAGAGAGATGCACCAAAATTTTGATTTTCTTCTTCTCTTTATACTTCCCCAAACTCGCACTTCTTTCGGCTTCTCGGAAACATACTTCGCACTTCTCCAGCTACTCTTGCGATATCAAACTAGCTTGATATATTTTGTTCCAAATCACTTCAACTAGCTTGTATTTATAGGCTTATTGTGGGTCGAATAAGTGTCCTTAGGTCGACATGATCTCTTCTAGGTTGACTTGGTGTGGAGGATACATAAATCATATTTGACTCAATACTTAAACTTTTTACATGATTCAAAGGCCCAAGAAGGGTCTCTTTGAATGTACAATGAATCTATGAACTCAATGTTAATCCTAGGAGTCCACAATGGGGAATTTGACTAATCTAATGATGACCCAAGCATGAAACCCATGCTTTGATAAGTCATTGTTGCAATAATAAAAAATTATTTTCTTTATTCTTTTGACAAGTACATTTCATGATGACTCAAATACATTAAATGAAGACCGAACCTAGTTACAATTCCTAACATCCTAGGCCTACACTTGTTCCACTCTCACATGACCCTCCAATAGACCACGAGCGTCCAATACATTTTGTAGCATCTAATCACTGGTTAGGGAATCCAACCACTAGGATCACCCTTCCTCTTGGCTCCTAACAATATCCCACAAATTGTCCTCTTCTAATACCTCAATCACACACCCTTCTTCCTTTAAGACATTTACTTATTCTCTCCAAAACACCTTGGATCTTAGAAAGACTTATCTTTGGCTCTACAATCGTGAATTCTAGAAATCACACAATGAATTCTTCTAATCGTGAATTCCTGCAATCACACACAAATTCATGTAATCGTGAATTCCTGCAATCACACTCAAATTCCTGTAATCATGAATTCCTACAATCACACACGAATTCTTGTAATCATGAGTTCTTGCAATCCCACATGAACTCCTATAATTGTGAATTCCTTTTCTTGGCTTCACATGAGAAATAAGTGCGATGATTGGATGAGGAATGAGGCTCCTCCTAACTCCTATTTATACACTTTCATGTGGTGTCAACAAAAATGTCTTGCGGCACACCAACACACCAAGTTGACCTGACTTATGTGCCACAAAACCCATTAGCAACATGGAAAAAATCATATCTCCTGATAGACACCTTGGACTGGAGTGATGTTCGCAATGTCTATTTATACTATTCCACCTTTTTTCTTGTTAATTTTTGGAAACTAGGTCCAAAATCCATGTTTCACTGCTCATATGATGATGGTCATATTTTTTTTGGATTCCTCTTTCGAAGAGGTGCAAGATTGATCTAAAGATCATCTTGATCGGATGAGCAGAACATTGATTTTGAATTTATTTTCCACATGTGCAAGGTCGGCCAGATTTATACCACATGCCTAAGAGATGTGTCACACACCCTCATTGATGAATGTAAATTGGAGAGACTTGGAGGTCATTTTCTCATCATCTCATCACATTCTCTCATTGTGATCTAATTGATTTGATAGCCAATGGAGGCCCTTTTTCCCTCACATGTGTGGAGCAAAGCTACTATTTTCTGCACTTATCTGTTTAGGGCTTTCTGTTTTCTGCGATGATCTGTTTAGGGCTTTTCTGTTTCAGCATTGACCAGCATTGACTATGGTCAGCCCTTTGGTCATTTGACCTCAATATTCTCCAGAAAGTCCTATTTTAGGAGGTCATATAGCTAGGCACTAAAATCGAGGAATTCTGGGATGTTTGACCAAAGCCCTATTTGTTGTGTTGACTTTTATGCAGCTGCCTGCATTGACTTTTCTATGTTGTCCCTAGTTTGACTTGTGATGAGCTATCTTTAAGGGTTGTGGGTGTGACACATGAAAGTGTTGGTTGACCGAGAAATACTTTGCTGGTTGAATCATCCTACTAACCGTCGTAACGCCACAATATCTCAAATCTTTGTTGGACAAAAGGAATTGTAAATCTGATCTATATTTGGCTTGTCTTCTATTGATCTATTATTGTGTTCTATCAGCATTTTACTTTCAAGTTTATGTGATTTCTATTTTGTATTGGGCCTAAGAAATATTGAACTAAAAGTGCATCAAGCATAGAACACCATGGTTATCTTAATTTAACATGGTATCAGAGTTGAGGTGAAGACAAAGTCCAAGAGTCCAAGCTGGTGTTAGAAGCTATCTCTGAAGGAATAAATCCTATCAAGGACAAATGGCCTCCTCAACCTACAAGGGTTTCAAGGCTCATGATAAATTGACTAATAAGTCTGATTATCATGCATGGAAGATGTCCTTGGATTTGGCGCTATAAGATCAAGATGTCATGGACTATGTACAGGGGAATATTCAAGAGCCTCCATCAAATTTAGCTATTTCCACGAAGACGAAGTATAGAAAAGGGGAAATCAAATCAAAGATGATAATCTGGGATTCTATTCATAAGCACTTGGTTGCTTAGATTTATGAGCAGAAGACATCTAAGGAGATGTATGATAAGCTGGTGAGCATGTTCAGGGCTAGAAATGCTAATCAAATCCTCTTCTTCAAGAATCAATTGAAGAATATCAAGAAGGGTAAGGATGAATCTATTCAATCCTATTTTATGAGGCTCACTGAAATCAGGAATAACCTCCTAGCTATTGGGGAAGCAATATCTGATCGAGAGATTGTTCTTATTGCACTTGGAGGTCTCCCCCGTGATTGACATGTATTCAATAACAATATTCTCAATAATAATGTTATTCATGATTTTGATGCACTCAAGAGGAAACAAGAATGATGGAGTATGCCTCTAATGGAAATGGAAGTGACCCTACTGCCTTCGTCGCTCATGCAAAGAAGAAGAACCATGGTGGCCCGACAAATCAAAACCATGGTAGAGCGGGGCCCAAAGGAAGGAAGGGAAGATGTTACACTATGACAAGACTGGTCATTATGCGAGAGTTCCCTAATAGAAGGGACTCTCCCGAGGATGTTGTCACCCGAGGATGATGACAACAACAAATCGAGAAGGAATGGCAGGAACAATAGGTTCCAAGGAAAAAGGAAGGCTCCCTCTGATCGTAATGGAAATGGGAAACCTTTAAATAGGTCAAGCAATTCCAGGTACAATGAGTCTAATGTTCTTGATAATAAGATAAATGATTTTATTCTTGTATCTTCCCTCTCTGCTACATCTCCGCCCGACACCCTGGATGTCTGGTTAATTGATAGTGGTGCTTCAAGGCAACTCACCGGTTATAAAGAAGCTCTTTCTGATTTGGTTGAGAAGGATAGTAATCTGGAAATTATCCTTGGAGATAATGCCACCTATCCCGTGAAAGGGACAAGGACTGTGACCCTCCATTTATCTCAAGGTCAAGTCATCTGATTACAAGATGTGTTGTAAGTACCTAATTTGAATAAGAAACTTATGTCCATTTCGGCAATGGAAGACAAAGGGTTCAAGGTGGACTTCGTTGATGGAAAGGTACTCATCTGGAAGAAGAACTTCAAGGAAGCTCTTTCTATTGGTTTTAGAGTCGATACAATCTACCAGGTTGGAGAAAGTCCATTGGGGGCTATAACATGTGATACAACTCTTCAAACAGAATTATGGCACCGGAATTTTGCACACCTTCATTACAAAGCCCTTCCCAAAGCAAGGAATGTGGTGACAGGGATGCCTGAATTGAGATATGACCATGAAGGTATATGTCAGTGTTGTGCTTAATGGAAGCATACAAGGGGACCATTCCCCTCAAGTGTCACAAAGACAACTGATATCTTGCAGTTGATACATTCTGACTTATCTGGTATGCTGCATGTGACATCCTTGGGAGGATTTTCCTATTACATGACTTTTATAGATGAATTCCCCCCCAAGACCTGGATATATTTTTTGAAGAAGAAGGACGAAGCATTCAAATGGCTCTGTACCTTCAAGGCCTTGGTGGAAAATCAAACCGAGAATAAAATCAAATCTTTGAGGACCGACAATGGGACCAAGTATGAGTTAAATGAGTTTAATGACGTTTTTAGAGAAGCTGGCATTAAGAGGGAGACCACAACCGCATACACTCCTGAGAAAAATGGTGTTGCTGAAAAAAAAAGAATAGGACCATTGTGGAAGTTGCCCGTGCCATGCTAAGTGACTAAGGTCTTCCGAAGTTTCTATGGTGATAAGTTGTGAATGCTATTGTGTATGTTCAAAATAGATGCCCGCATTCCGCTCTGGACTCCAAAACTCCCGAAGAAGTCTTCTCTCGTAAGAAACCTGGTGTTTCTCATTTTAGAGTTTTCAGTTGTCTTGTTTACTTTCATGTGCCAAAAGAAAAGAGAAGCAAGTTGGATGCTTCTGGAAAGAAGGGAATGTTTGTGGGCTACAGTGAAACTTCGAAGGCATATAGAATCTATGTGCCTGGTTAAATAGAAGTGGAGATATGCCACGATGTCACCTTTGATGGAGATGTTTCCCTCGAGAAAGTGAGAAATCTTCCTATCTCCAAGAAGACGAAGAAGATGAAGAAGCAGGGAAGTTGGAAGAGTCGAAGGATGACCTAATGCCTGGTGTTGAAGGACCTATGGATCCCATTGCTCCACCTCCTTCCAATAAGAGAAGACCCTCATGGATTAGGGATACTCTCGAAGATGACAAGAGACATATTTCCCCAAGGCAGACATTCCATGAAAGCAAGAAGCCGAAGAGATACCAAGGGTATCTAGCAGCCATGAGTACAATAGTACAATCTGAGCCTGGAAAATTTGAATAAGTCGTAAAGCATCAAGCTTGGAAGGATGCTATGCACGAAGAATATGAGTCCATTACGAAGAATTATGTATGGGAAGTGGTCCCAAGACCGGAGGACAAATCTGTTGTCACCTCGAAATGGCTCTATAAGATAAAGCATGGATCTGATGGAAGTGTTGAAAAGTACAAGGCAAGATTCATTGCCCGAGGCTTCTCTCAAAAAGAAGGCATAGATTATGATGATATTTTTGCACATGTGGTTGGCTATACCACCATCCGATCTATTATTCCCCTTGCTTCTATGCAAGGATGGAGTCTAGATCAGATGGATGTGAAGATCGCTTTTCTACATAGATCTATAAAGGAAGAGGTGTAAGTGGAGAAACCTTTGGGGTTCCAAGTCCGAGATAGAGACACCCATGTATGCAGGTTGAAGAAAGCCCTCTATAGGTTGAAGCAAGCCCCCGTGGCTTGGTACGAGAGGATAGATAGCTACTTGATGAAGTTGGGCTTCACTCGCAGTAATGTTGATCTGAACCTTTATTTTAAGGTTGATAGAGAAAGGCCTCTCATTTTGGTTCTATATGTGGACGATCTCTTCCTGACAGGTTTTGATCCTCTCATTCATCAGTGTAAGAGGGAGCTAGCTTTCGAGTTTGAGATGAAAGACCTAGGACCGATGCACTACTTCCTAGGCTTGGAGGTCTGGTAGAGGCCAGGTGAGATTTTCCTTTCTCAAGGAAAATATGTCATGAAGTTGTTGGAGAGATTTGGTATGGTGGAGTGTAAGTCTATGTCGACACTGATGGAACTCAACTTTAAGAAGTTGAGTGGAAACACTATTGGGCCCATGCTATCAAATCCTACCAAGTATCGACAACTTGTAAGGGCCCTGATTTTCTTAGAGAACTCCCGTCCGAACGTATGTTTTGCAGTGAATACTTTGAGTCAACATATGGTTGAACCTCGTCACATTCACTAGATTGGTGCCAAGAATATTTTGAGATGTCTTCGAGGCACAATCAACCATGGGATGAGATACAGTGCGGGGAGTTTGATACTTCATGGATATACTGATACCGATTAGGCTGGCAGTGTGGTGGATCGCAAGAGCACATCTGGATGTTGCTTCACCTTGGATTCTGCTTCGATATCTTGGATGAGCAGGAAGCAGAAGTTGGTGGCTTTGAGCACCACTGAGGTCGAATACATTGCAGCAAGTATGGCCTGTTGTGAAGTTTTTTAGTTGTGAAATCTCTTCAGTGAGTTTTTCGAGCATGTGTTAGATACCACCGTTATCCTTTGTGATAACCAGAGTGGGATTCGTCTTTCTGAGAATCCTGTGTTCCATGATCGATCCAAGCATATTGATATCATGTACCACTTTATTTGGGATATGATACAATGAAGCATTGTAAGGCTCGATCATATACGAACTAATGAGAAGGTCGTGTATATTCTCACGAAGCCCCTGGGTAGGTCAAGCTCCAGGGGGCTTGGGGATAGATTCTTGGAGCTATAAGCACTCACGAGGCTAGGCTTGCCCAACCTTGTGGTGCTTCTGCCCCACCGTTATGATATTGAGTTGGTTCACCTCTCTCTAATCTGTGCCCCACACGTATCCTACCCATGGAGTTTTAGACTCATGGGAAGTACCTCTAATTTGGCTAATGAGGTGGGAAATGTGGATAGAGACCATAGCAAGACAGATGAATGCATCGGATATTTCTATACACTCTATGTCTAGGATGGCATGTGTCCAACACCTTGATCTGGGATCAAGTATGATGAGTTTTTATCCACTAAACTGACTTCCGGTTATTATGAGACTCTTTTGAGTCTGAGAGAGGTTTTTACCTCTAAGCTGACTTCGGGTCAGTTGTGTGTGATGTCTTTGTGACTCAAATTTTGTTCTGAAATAAAGAACCAAAAAATCAAGTTACGGCGGGATGACACACGACGTTTGGTTTGGTACATGATGGATGGCACTTGTGGACAGATGGAGTTCTCTCTAGCTGAGAGGGAGTGTTAATTTTGGGCAACTAGGTCCAAACTCCATGTTGCATTGCTCATATGACGATGGTCATATTTTTGTTGGATTCCTCTTTCGAAGAGGTGCAATATTGATCTAAATATCATCTTGATCAGAAGAGTAGAACATTGATTTTGAATTTATTTTCCACATGTCCAAGGTCGGCCAGATTTATCTCACATGCCTAAGAGATGTGTCACACACCCTCATTGATGAATATAAATTGGAGAGACTTGGAGGTCATTTTCTCATCATCTCATCACACATTCTCTCATTGTGATATGATTGGTTCGATAGCCTTTGGAGGCCCTTTTTCCCTCACACGTGTGGAGCAAAGCTACTGTTTTCTGCGATGATCTATTTAGGTCTTTATGTTTTCTACACTGATCTGTTTAGGGCTTTTCTACTGCAGTGTTGACCAGTGTTGACCATGGTCAACCCTTTGGTCGTTTAACCTCAATCATCTGCAAACACTGTTACCGATGAAATAGGTAACCGCACTGTTACCTACTTTTTTTTGGTAACATAAAAAGCACCCGATTTTGAAAAGTGGTGATGCAGAATCACCGTTTTTTTTTTTTGCACATTTTTGACACTTTAATATTTTTATTTATGAAGTATGAATATTTGTTTTAAAATGTTAGTGATTTTCATGCTAATTTTGAAACGTATTGATGCAGCATCAACCTTTTTTTTTGAGTGGTGATTTTCATGTTGGTAATAAAACACAAAACTTATATATATATAAACAATAAAAATGTAAAAAAAAAACAAAATTAACTCGTAAAAATAAAAAATTTAAACAAAAATAAATTTAAAAAAAAAAACAAAAATATTTGAAAATTATATGAAAAGAAATGACAAAATTTGAAAAAAAAAACACATAATTTAAAGAGAAAAAAAAACCAAAATTAAAAAAAAAAAAAACATCAAAAAAAAATTTTTCTAAGTTATTAAAAAAAACCATATAATTAAAAAAAAAATTAAATAGAAAATTTAAAAATAATTTAAATTACAAAATTAAAATCTAGATAAAAAAAATAAAATACAAAAAAAGAAAAAATTAAATTAAAAATTAAAAATTAAAAAAATAATAAGAAGAAGAAAAAAAAATACAAATTTTAAAATTAACAAAAAAAACAAATTAAAAAAAAAAAACAAAACAAAACAAAATTTAAAACTGAAAAAAGAAAATTAAAATAAAATAAAACTATCATTAAAAAACAAAAAAAATGAAAAAAACCACATGCAAATAATTAAAAAACAAATATCCATAAATTTACTCTCTTTTTTTAAATGAAACAATTTATAAAATTTAAAAATGAAAAACTAAATAAACTAAAAGATTAAAAAAAAAAAATTAAATTAAATCAAAATTTAATAAATTTAATAAATAAATTTTAAATTTTAAAAAATAATTAATCTAAAATATTAAATTTAAAAACAAAATTAAAAAAACAAAACAAATTTTAAAAAAAATAATAATAATAAATAAATTTTTTGAATTTAAAAAAAAATTAAAATTAAAATTAAAATTTATATATATATATATATATATATATATATATATATTAAAAATTTAAAAAAAATAAAAAAAGAATTTTTTGATCGTGGTGGCGCCGCCAATCGGCCTCCCGCCCAGGTGGCGGTGGAGGCCGGTCGCTTGGCGGGCGGGGAGGCTGCATGCAACCCCCTGCTCGCCCAGCAGCCGGCCTCCGCCGCACCTGGGTGGGAGGCCGGAATCCCGCCCAACGGCCGGCCTCCGCCGCCACCTGGGCGGGAGGCCGATTCCGGGAATCGCCCTCCCGCGGCGCGAGGTTGATTCTGGGAATCGCCCTCCCGCCGCGGGAGGCCGATTCCCGGAATCGCCCTCCCACCGCGGGAGGGTGATTCTCGGAATCGACCTCGCGCAATCAGCCTCCCGCCCAAGTGGCGGCGGAGGCCGGCCGCTAGGCGGAGGCCGGCCGCTAGGCGGACGGGGGGTTGCATGGGCGATTCCCGGAATCGGCCTCGCGCAATCAGCCTCCCGCCCAGGTGGCGGCGGGGGGCTGCATGCAGCCTCCCCACCCGCCCAGCGACCGGCCTCCGCCGCCACCTGAGCGGGAGGCCGATTGGCGGTGCCACCATGATCAAAAAATTCTTTTTTTTTTTAATTCTTTTTTATTTTTAATTTTTTTTTTTAATTTGATTTTTTTTAATTTTTTTTTTAAATTCAAAAAATTTAAAATTATTTTTTTTAATTTAATTTTTATATTTGAAAATCAATTTGTTCTAATTTTTTTTGTTTTAAATTTTTTTTTATTTTTTTTTATTTTTTTTAAATTTTATTATTTTTTTTGTTTTCAAATTTTTTTTTTCTAAATTTTGTTAATAATTTTTATTAAATTGATTTTTTTTTTTTATTATTAAATTTTATGTTTAGTTTTTTCATTTAATTTTTTAAAATTTAATAAATTTTGTATTTTTTTTTTTAATTTATTTGAATTTAATATTTTTTTTAATTTTTTAATTTTTTATTATTATTTTTTTAGTTACATAAAATTATTATATTTTTTTATTTCAATTAAAATTGTGTATTTAAAATTAGATTTTTTTTTTTTAATTAAACTTAATATTTTCAAATTAATTTGTTTTTTATTTTATTTTTTATTTAATATATTTTTTTAAATTTAATTTTTTCAATTTTTCATTTTCAATTGATTTTTAAAGTTTTTTAACTTTTTATTTTAACCATGTTTTTTTTTCTATTTTTTTTTTCAAAATTCATTTGTGTATTCATTTATTTATTAAAATTTAATATTTTTCTTTTTTAAATTTAATTTGTTATTTTAATATTAACATTTTTTTTTAAAATTTAATAAAATCTAATATATATATATATATATATATATATATATATATATATTTAATTTAAGTTCATATATATATATATATATATATATATATATATATATATATATATATATATATATAATTTAAATTTAATTTATTTTTTAAAATTTATTTGTTTTTTTAATATATATTTTTTTTAATTTAACATTTTTATTGTATTTTTTTTTTCATTTTTTATTTTTAATTAATTTTTCATTTTTTTACTTTTAATTTAAATAATGTATTTTTTTTAAGTTTTAAATTTATTAAAATTTAATATATTTCTTTAAATTTATTTTTTTATTTTAAAATTAATTTTTTTTTTTTAATTTAATAAACATTTTCTTTTTCTTTTTTAAATTTAATTTCTGTATTTTATTTTGTTGGAACACCTAATCCTCTATGGGTAGGTGTGGAATATGAAAAGTCACAATGGAGTCCAAGTGACCTTGGAATATGAAACCAAGAGTCACACCATTGTACTATAAATGTACATCTTTGTATAATGGAAAATAAGAAAGCCTCACGCTTATCCTTCATTGTGTGTTGAGTCTCTTGTGTGTGTGCTCTTCTTCCTCATACACCATGTGTGTGCTTCAACATGGTGTTTAATATATTTTTTATAATTTCTTTCTTTTTTAACTTCTTTTTTTTTCTTTTTTCTTTTTTCTTCTTCTTTTTTTTTTTTTCTTAAATTTTAGGTTTTTTTTAGTGTTTGAATTAAAATTTTTATTTTGTTTTTATTTTTATATTTTTATTCGTATATATTTTTAAATTTTAAGCTTTAAAATGTTTTTATTTTTTAAATTTATTTTTTTCTTAAATTTTAGGTTTATTTCAATGCTTGAATTTTAAAAATTAAAAAATGTTATTTCTATTTTTTTAAATGTAAAAAATATGACACAATTTTTTTTTTGTTATTCTAGCATCAACTGGTTTTGTTTTGAGGGTGTTTTTTCAATCCTTTTTTCAAGAAACAATTTTTTTTTTAGCATAATTTTATAAAATGTGGAAATTTGACCTTCAAAAAAAACCAAGTGCGTTCTGGAAAACACTCTTTTTGTTTTTGGGGTGTTTTTTCATGTTTTTTGAGTCTTTTTGGGTTAGAGTTCTCGTTTTGAGGTCAGGTTACCTATTTCATCGGTAACATTGTTTGCAGAAATTATGATTTTAGGAGGTCGTACAGTTGGGCACTAAAATCGAGGAATTTTGGGTTATTTGACCGAAGCCCTAGTTTTTTGCGTTGACTTTTTTGAAGCTGCCTGCGTTGACTTTTTTGCACTGTCCCTGGTTTGACTTGCGTTGACTTGTGATGAGCTGTCTTTGAGGGTTGTGGATGTGACACATGAAAGTGTTGGCTGACCGAGAAATACTTTACTGGTTGAAGCATCCTGCTAACCGTTGTAATGCCACAATATCTCATATCTTTGTTGGACAAAAGGAATTGTAAATCTGATCTGTATTTGGATTGTCTTCTATTGATCTATTATTGTGTTCTATCAGCATTTTACTTTCAATTTTATGTGATTGTTATTTTGTATTGGGCCTAAGAAAGATTGAAGTAAAAGTGCATCAAGCATAGAACACCATGGTTATCTAAATTTAACGTTTCTCTTTCTACAGTCAAAGCCTTTCTCTTACCAAATAAATATACAAAAGCTAGTTACCTCAAGGGATCATGAGAATAATCCATCAATCGTTCTTTATGGTCCATCAACCCAAAACCATCTCTATCTTACACAGGAACCAGAATTCGTTTCAAAATCTGGTCCATCAACCCAAAATGAAATCACTCCATCAAATCACCTCATTCTTACACATGCACCATAATTCATTTGAAAATCAATATTTAATCTCTACAAGCGAAATGGTACAAGTTTATTTATAATTATTCAATTTAAAAAGGCCCCGTGATTAGTTCAATTGGTCAAATCTCCATCATCAAAACACCTTTGCTATTGAGAGGTCACATGTTCAATTTTATCAACAATTTCGAGGTCAGGCTCCATGGTTGAGTTGGCAGGAAATGATCCCTTCAAGTCGATCTACATAGTACAAATATTCCATGGATGTAGCGATCACCAATCTCTAGATCCTTAACCACATAATAATAATAATAAATTTAAAAATATGAATTTTATTCTCCCTACTTTTAGAATTTACTAACGTGTTTATAACTAATAATAATATAAAATCATTAAAATCACAACACTCCGTATTATTTTAGATATGTCATCCAAAAATCGTCCTTGAAATGTAATAGCCATTTTCAAATCACATTAGTGTGTTTAAGTTGTACATTTAATACATAATGTTTATTAAAAAATATTTACATATTTTGAATCTTTTACCTAAAAATTACGTTCTCTCTTTTATTGACACGTAGACCTATTACAAGTTTGGACTTATGAAACTTTGAGAAACAAGTCAATAAACAAACACGTTAAAGTTAGAGGTGAAAGCATAAACCCAAAATTGCCTAAAGGATGTGACATAAAGGAGGAATTTGGTGAATTATGTAAGAAACATGACACAAAGGCATGAGCAACATAATTGGTGGAAACTTTTGGTGACTAAAAACGCTCCCTTTTGGAGATTTCACGATTAGGTCAATAAAGAAGCATGCTAAAGTGTATTAAGCATGCTAAAGTGTATTGAGTAGCTTAAGAAATTGAAAGGTCTAAACGGGGATGGAATTTAACACGTAAATTATTCATCATAAAGAAATTTAGTTGTGAAATATGGTCATAGCTTTTTTTTAACTATTACCTATTTTTGTTGCAACCCTTTATGTGTTTGGGAATTGGGCTTCACTCATATCCGGGTTGGATTTCAAATTTCAAACTTGAGCCAAAATAAAAATTTAACTATGCATTTAAATTAGTAGAATCTAATATGCACGTGGAATTATTAAATAGAAAGTATATGTTAGATCTAAGATTTTTGTGATTCATAATGTAGATAAAATGACTTTTGGATAATCACATTATTAGGATTAGGTCATAAAGGATCAAAAGTAGTCATACAACATTGATGGTGGGCCTCTTAAAAGTCTTACTATTACCTTTATATAGAATTGTGGCATCATCATCTTAGGGCTTATTCAAATGTATCATCATCTTAGGCCTTAACTATTACCTTTATATAGCATTGCGGCACCATCATCTTAGGGCTTAAATAGTACCATTATAGATTGGTCAGCTATAGTATCATAGGTCCAATCATAACATTTTGAATCCATTAAATTATTGGTATGTACTCGCACTCTATATGACTTGTCGATAGAGTCATAACATTTTGAGCCGATTAAATTATTGGTATGTACTTTCACTCTATATGACTAATCCAAAGCTAGTCGATTAAATTATTGGTATGTACTCTCACTCTATATGACTAATCCAAGGGTTTGTACTTTCACTCTATATAACTAATCCAAGGCTAGTCGATTCAATTATTGGTATGTAGTCTCACTCTATATGACTATTCCAAAGCTAGTCGATTGAATTATTGGTATGTACTCTCACTCTATATGACTAATTCAAGGGTATGTACTTTCACTCTATATGACTAATCCAAGGCTAGTCGATTAAATTATCTGTATGTACCCTCACTCTATATGACTAATCCAATTACTAATCCAAGGGTATGTACTTTCACTCTATATGACTTGTCCAAGGTTACTCGATTAGATTATTGGTATGTACTCTCACTCTATATGACAATGTACATCCAATTACTAATCCAAGAGTATGTACTTTCACTCTATATGACTAGTCCAAGGTTATTCGATTAGATTATTGGTATGTACTCTCACTCTATATGACAATGTACTTTCATTGTATATGACTCTATTAAATTATTGGTATGTACTTTCACTTTATATGACTAATCCAAGGGTATGTGCTTTCACTCTATATGACAAAGGTCAAAAAAATAAAAAAAATTGAACACAAAACCTTCATCACTCACATAACTTCACACAACTCAAACTTGCCAAATAAACTACAATGGAAATAACTATCACTGCACCTAATCTTTGTAGTTTGAACCCATTGTGGACTACCATAGCCCAGAGTTCCATCATCTATTTTGGTCATTCGTAAACATCAAACAAATCATTTTCCATTTCCGTTTTTACAACATAAAATAAACATACAACAACTTCCAGATGTCAGCCATACTTGAATCTCATCCACAACATGAAGAATGGGATCGGTATTTCAAGTTCTCCAAGGAATGACAGAACGCTCTCAACAATACCCTCAGTGGCTGCTCGGTCACTCGATCGAACCTTGCTACGGCATTGCTCACGCTGCAGCATTGCTCAAAATAATTATTTCTTTAGTTCTTCTCAACCCTCCCCATGACTGTAAAAATTATAACGCCTTACAGCATGGCAGTCGGAGCTCCGGAATTAGAATTCAGCCCCTCAAAATCACAAACTATATATATATAACCCGATCTTAGGAAAAGTTATTTTTATATAAATCGATGTTATGTACACAAGAGGAAATGCATCATATGTTTTTCCATATGTAGCATTTACCAGCGAGTCAAGTAATACGGCCACAGCGATAAATATGAACAAAATCCTCCATATTACGGCAGTGGTACGAACCGTTTGCTGTTCAAAATCTTTTTCATTACAGCTGTCCTTTCAAATTCGAAAGAGATCATTGTTATTCAAATTTGAAATGGAAACTGGACAATGACGTCAGAATCGTCCACACCACAGGAATGCAGTGAAATATGCTTGTGACTGATAATTAACTCTTTGGCATTTGTGGACACGAAGAAGACAATAACGCTATGGCTTCTTGTTTTATGCGTGTATGTGTTACAACTTTCATAGCCGTTGTATTTTTTAATTTTTTTTAATTGAGCTAAATGTAGTGGTTGGCTTCGTATTTAGTGGTTGGCCTCGAGGATGTGTTTTTTTTTTGTTTTTTATAATGGTGAATTGGTAAATTTTTAGACTAATTTAAGGGAGGTTTTAGGATCATCACTACTGTATCTAGCAATTTGCAAGCCACATACACCAAATCTTTATGATTTAGCAAGAGTCGAGACTCAAACGGAAATGGGGGAGCCTACTCCTTGAGCCCAGATCATAGGAGGTCATATACTCAATGGATTTGAACCTCGGTCTCATTGGTTTCACTCAGCGAAACTTACAATTAAACTACATATCACTGTATAAATCTTCATGGGACATTGTTGCTCTATCATATCTAAACATTTTATAAGACAATTATTATCTCTCATAAGTGACTCTTATTCTTAACCCCTCCTTACTAGTAACTTAATAGGAATTAGACCCAAAATAATCAACTAATCTACACTTTATAGCTCAAACAATGTCAGTTTAAGTGGTTTTTACTTTCCTCATTTAGGAAAGAGTTATGAAAGGTTTCTTCCTGTATTATTTGTGGTGGTTACAGCTTTAGTGTCACTGAATCTTTAGATTATTGAAAGTACGTGATTCATATTGATTCTACCTAAATCCATATAACACATATTGAATTTTGAGTATTATATTCTTACAACATCTCTTTGCACCATTAAGGATAATTGCTAGTGATATGTAATATGAAAGAAAATTGAATTCTTGAATTTTATAATTACATCCATTATTTTATGTTGAATAATTTAATAACTAACATATTTAATATAAAATTGTTTATTATAATAAGTATAAAAATACAAGTTATCTGAGGATAAGTGTTAGTTGTTTCATTCAATTGGGAGATCAACTTTTTAGATTTCATGTGGAATGAACTCAAGTGCTAATACCAAGAAGTTAAAGTAGACATACATAGTTGAACTACACAGACAACTCACCAATATATCTAGAGCTAACGACATCACCTTGGATCATATCAAAAGATAAAGGGATCCATAAGTGTATCAATACTACAAAGTCAGGACATCAAGTATGGGCAACATTATAGAAAGGTGTTCAAGGAAGTAAGTCTTGAACATTGTTGAGCTAAATACTTAACTAATAGGTGATATATATGTTTCTCTCTCTACCACTAATGAATTCACTCCTCAGTCATATGGCATTCTGGGTCCATGTTATTTATTGGTGAAACTATGGGCTCTCGCTTTTGAAATGGATATGTAACTAGAAGGGATGTTGAGAACTATGGATTATATATGGTTCAATATGTTGGGAAAATGTTTTGAGGTAAGCCAGAAGTAAATGAGGGAAATTGAATCGATATTTAGAGCATACTTAGAACTTTTTACTTTTTCTTTCTCTAAAACCCATACGCTACTTTACTGAACACAACTCGCGTATACACGCGGATAACCTTCATAAAACTCGCGTATATACAGAGATCTTATTATGCATTTAGTTCTTTACTTAGATCTATGCATCATTCATTCATAAGATGTTTAGTTAGCAGTAAACATGTGCAGTAATAACAGAATAAATCATCACACATAAGCAACACACATGAACACCAGGATTTAAGGTGGAAACCCAAGTTGGGAGAAAACCACCGCTGTCGTCGTCTCTGTCTTCAATATTTTTATTATTAAGAAGACATCTTACAACCATATACTGGCACAGACTCATGCCAGCATGCAAGCACCCACCTGCGGAAGGCTACAACCTTCTCTCGTTTACCAGCCTCTCCTGGAAGGGAGCTACAACCCCCTGCTCTCGTTTACCAGCCTCTCCTGGAAGGGAGCCACTACCTCCTGCTCTCGTTTACCAGCCTCTCCTGGAAGGGAGCCACTACCCCCTGCACTCGTTTACCAGCTACCACTGGAAGGGAGCTACAACTCCCTCACTGAAGGCTTCGACCTTCAGCACCTCTGCGGACCACGTTTCATCAATTTTCATACTGGATCCAACAGCTTCCATACAACACATCTTGTAGGCCACTTTCATCATATTTTCAGACTGGACCCACTCCACACATTTAAGCTCAACTTTCATCAAACTGAAACTTATAACCCCATCAATTCATTCATTGAATCATCAACCAATCAACCAACAACTTGATCTTCAATTAACATAATCAACAACATATTCATCATTCAAACAACCCAGTTCTATATGAATACATCATTGACAGACAGTAGTAAAACAGCCAAACAGATCAGACATTTCATTCCACTTACTTCAGCAAACCCTAGATTCCATACGCGCTTTTACTTCACTGAACCGGCGTATGTACGCGCTTTCATGCAGATCAACCCGCGTATACTTCTGTGCATTATTTAGAAAACCTTATCTTCTCATACACCCTTTTCCTTAAGCAGACCCACGTATACACGCGCTTTTCCTGAAGCGAACCTGTGTATACATCTGTAACTTTTCAGGACTGTGCAGTTCTTCAAATCAGATAAACAGCTCAGATTTCATCCTTTACTTCAAAAAGTATTTCGCCTCATCTCAGATCTAAACATTCCATAAACAGATCTAGAAAATACATATACATTTCAGATCTAGAGATCCTTCTTCATCATTTTATTCATAAGTGCATCATACATTCAGATCTATCAATTAAGAACAGAGTTCATCCATGCAGATATTCCTTAAAGAGATTTATTCATTCACAACCCTTACTCATGCACACTTGCACAATGATCTTCTTCTCCTTATATAGATTTAGCCTTTATCAATACCATGAGTCAAAACCACACCACTTCCGATGGTATTCCTGGACGGGATCAAATAGATAATCAAGCGCTCAATACAATGGGTCAATACCATGGTAATTCCCCCTGGTTTTATGAATTAAGAGCGCAATAGGGCATACGCGACTTGGCACATACTTTTCCGCGTACATACGCTACTTCACCTCAACAAACCCACGTATGCCTTCTGACATACCTTGTTCAACATTATTTTAGCACTTTCTGAATTTCTTTCTTCTGCTACTTCTGAACTGATCTATAGATATATCATATTTACATTATTTTCATCAAGGACAACTTCATCAAGCAGGTTCCATCAAATTCAATAAATTGTGTCACATTGCCAACAATCTCCCCTTTAACTCATCATCAACTTTATCAAGTAGGTTGCCTCAAGGACAACACTCTGCATCATATAGCCAACAATCTCATTTCATCAAGTAGGTTACCATCAACTTCATCAAGTAGGTTGCCATCAAGGACAACATATGCCAACAATCTCCCCCTTTGGACTTGATGGCAAGCATGATGGTGTTTGATCACCACAACAAATAGATACATTGATTATAACCATTATGCAAACACCATGATGCTCTCCCCCTATTTAAACACCATGTTACTCTCCCCCTTTGACATCAAGGGCAAAGGGCAGATCAAAAACCAAGACAAGGTTTTTCTTCCCTTGTATAAAGAAGAGATCTGTAGATCTGATGTGCACTGAAGGTACCATGCTCCCCCTGAATCCATGTTGAATCATCAAACGAATTTTTCAATGACTCTATGACCTTTCCTATCACCAAGGACTCAAATTTACATCAATGATCCAGCTAAGTGGATTTACATATGAGACTCAAACACCCAACCAAGTGGGTTTACAAATTTGACTCAACTACCCAACCAAGTGGGTTTACAAATTTGAACAATCCCTTTACATGACTAAAAATTACAATTTACATCATAGGTCATAGCCTTTTCATCAAATTACAAATATGACATTTTATAACCAATACCAATACCAGAAGACCTCAAGAGAGAGATCATATTTCAGAATCACCATAATGCCAACAATGCATTATATTCAGCAAGGCTAATGCTCCCCCTGAAGCTGTGCATCCAATGCATCCTTTCCATATGACCAAAACTTCTTCTTAGCTTGTGCAGCTTGAACACTTTCAACTGCAAGAACATCAAGGAATCTTCACCCAATAACAAAGAATGAAATAGAAATATAAGAGCTGAAACACCACCAGAGATGCCAACTAGCATCAGAGAAACCAAACAGCACCACAGCTTGTGCTGAAGAAATGCTGACCCAGAAAAATTGTCAACAACCACCCATACGCGGTTTTCTGTGTATGAACTCGCATATATACGCGATTGTCCTTCAGGAAATCCGTGTATCCCATTTAATCATCTGAATTTAAGCAGTTCTGATCTTCTATTTGGCAGAGACTCCTCCCAGTTTATGTCTGAGATATTCGAACGCTTCCCTGGAATATATGAGAAGAGAAAGATAGGACAATGTAGTTGTGTATCTATCAGTTGTAGCAAAAGCATATTAGTAACCAAGCCTTCAGACTCTTTGCAGCAACAACAAATTCTTCCCAATAGGAATTATCATACCAGAACAACTTCTTCAATAGACAATATGTGTCAAGCAATCACCCATGTGATCTATTATCACCAAGATCTTCAAGATTTATCATGATGTAACATATGTAGGAATTATGTCAAAGGTCATCAGCAACAAACTCTGCATGTTCTATCCTTATTTCTGCATCATAAAACTTTCATCTCATCCATGTGTGAAAACAAAAGATATTCTTCAGCAAAAAGCAAACAGGGCTCATCCATAATCTTATCATAAGAAACCATGCATCACGTCATCATCATTTGAGTATGAGAACTAAGGAATAAGCAGATACAATGCCAACAATGCAATCATTAGTAGTTAGGCTGATGCTCCCCCTGAACTTGTACTCCTGTTCTTGAGCCATCTCACTGTTTTCCTTAACAGAAATGAATACACGACTGTCTTCAGCGTAACTCACATGTATATGCGACTGTTGTTCAGTAAACCCGCGTATGGAAAGTGAAATACTGAAAATTTCACACTTTTCATCTCCCCCTGAATTTGTACTACCTGTACCTGTCTTCTTCACATCAGATGTACTGTCAGAAATAAACATAACCAGAATTATCAAACCAACCATGAGAATCACCATATATTGCTCCCCCTGTGATGATACATTGTTGATTCCTCTAATGTATCTCACATCACTCTTGCAATCATTACGAGAAATAAGCTTCAGAAGCGGATGACTGCAGTAGGGTCAATATTCCCTATGTTTCTGACCGGTCCTCCTTCTTTTTCCAGCTTTGCTTAAAATTTCTTATTGTATGCTGGAAATTATCCAAATTCTCAGATCTATTCATCCTGCATTCCTTTTCTACATGTCCATACTTGTTACACACATAACATTTTGCATGACCAGAAAATTAAGCAAAGGGATCATAGTATGTTTTTCTATTCTTTCTTCTATTGCAATCAGCTGCTTTATGACCATACTTGTTGCATGAAAAACAATATCCCTTGAAGAAACCAGAGTACCTTTCTATGTAGAATTTGTTTGTATGTGACTGAAACATTCTGCTTCTGCAATTGGCTGCAACATGCCCATAATTATGACACTTAAAGCATTCAACATTATTGAATTATTTCCTTTGAGAGTTCATGATTGCTGGTTGATATTTTGTCTCTTTCAATACTTCAGGTTTTGCATTGACATCCTTTGAACCTTTAGCACTTCCTTGTGAACTAGATTCTCCTTTAACAATTTCATGAAAACCAAGACCATATTTAACAGAAGGAGACCTTTGACTACTAAGAATAGTATCCAGAATCTTAGTACTATCTTGAAACCTCAAGAGTTTATCCTTTTCTTCCAATTTACCTTTTAGAATGTTTACCTCAACCTCCAATTTTTGGCATTACTTCTTCATGCTTTCTTCGACCCTTCTTCCTTCTTCTACTTGATCATTCAAATTTAAAATTTCTTCTTTCAATCCATTTTCGTGTTCTTCAAATGTTTGTAGAAGTTCTTCATTCTTTTTGTTTGATTTTTCCAAATCTTCTTTGAGAGAGATGATTTCTGCTTCAAGTCCTTCATTCTTCTTATTTGATTTTTCCAGATCTTCATTTAGATCATTGATTTCTACTTCAAGTCTTTTATTTTGATTGCTTCCATAATTGTACAACTTTTGATACTTGTCTACCTGTCCATTCAGAATTTATATCTGTCCTTTCAGTTGAGAGATCATCTCATTGTAGATACCGTCTCTTTCTCTTTACAAATTGTTTCCCTTTATCATGATTTTCTCTATAAGGACATTTAGCAGCATAATGACCAACTCTTCCACAATCAAAACATTTGAAGGGAAGCTTACCTTTGAATCTTCCAGTACCTGGTTGGAGTCTTCTCACAAAATTTTCTTCTTCTTCTTCTGATATATAATTTGATTCCTTGACAACTTCCTTTTCTTTTTCTTTTGCACACGCCTTAAAAGCAGCTTCTTTGATTTGAGAGGGACCTCCTTGTCTCATTTCATAAGCAGTCAGAATACCATGTAGTTGAACAATAGTAAGAGTTTTCAGATCTTGCCTTTCTTCAATAGCTGATACTTTTGACTCAAATTTTGAAGTTAAATATCTTAAGACTTTTTCCACCAGAGTAGTATCGGTTATGGTTTCACCCAAACTTCTCATATGATTTACAATATCATCTAGACGTAAAAAGAAACTGGCAATACTCTCATCACTATGCATCCTTAAATTTTCATATTCAATTCTGAGAGTTTGGAGTTTTTCACTTTTTACCTTTGTATCTCCTTCATAGCTTAGAATGATTTTGTCCCATATTTCTTTTGATGAATTTAGCTGCATCACTTTAGCAAATTCTGGTTCAGAAATGCTCCCTAATAAAACATTGACTGCTTTGGCATTGATTTCATATTTCTTCCTTTCTGCTGCATCAGTAGGAATACTTGCTGGATACTGATAACCTTCTTCCACGATTGCCCATACTTCTGCACCAAGACTTTGCAAATATGCTTTTGTTCGTATCTTCTAGAATAACAGATTACTTCCATTGAATAGAGGTGGCTTTAGAGACAATACTCCTTCATGACTTCCCATTGCGACGGATCTCCTTCAAGCGATCAAGCTTCTGCAGAAGGACCTGCTATGATACCAATTGTTGGGAAAAATACTGAGAGGAGTTGTAAATTATTCGACATACTCATTACTTTTTACTTTTTCTTTCTCTAAAACCCATCGCTGTGACTAACTTCAACTTTCAACGTATACAGCTTCTGGCACCTTAATAAAACTCGTATATAGAGAAGTATTAAGCTTAAATTAGTTCTTTGTTAGATCGGCATCATTCATTCATCAGATGTTTAGTTAGCAGTAAGCATGTGCAGTAATAATAGAATAAACCATCACACATAAGCAACACACATGAACACCAGGATTTAAGGTGGAAACCCAAGTCGGGAGAAAACCACCGCTATCGTCGTCTCAGTCTTCAATATTTTATTATAAAGAAAACATCGTACAACCATGTACTGGCGCAGACTCATACCAGCACGCAGGCACCCACCTGTAGAAGGCTACAACCTTCTCTCGTTTACCAGCCTCTCCTGGAAGGGAGCTACAACCCCCTGCTCTCGTTTACCAGCCACTCCTGGAAGGGAGCCACTACCTCCTACTCTCGTTTACCAGCCTCTCCTGGAAGGGAGCCACTACCCCCTGCACTCGTTTACCAGCTACCACTGGAAGGGAGCTACAACCCCCTCACTGGAGGCTTCGACCTTCAGCACCTCTGCGGACCACGTTTCATCAATTTTCATACTGCATCCAACAGCTTCCATACAACACATCTTGTAGGCCACTTTTCATCATATTTTCAGACTGGACCCACTCCACACATTTAAGCTCAACTTTCATCAAATTGAAACTTATAACCCCATCAATTCATTCATTGAATCATCAACCAATCAACCAACAACTTGATCTTCAATTAACATAATCAGCAGCATATTCATCATTCAAACAACCCAGTTCTTTATGAATACATCATTGACAGACAACAGTAAAACAGCCAAACAGATCAGACATTTCATTCCACTTACTTCAACAAACCCTAGATTCCATACGCACTTTTACTTCACTGAACCGGCGTATGTACGCGCTTTCATGCAGATCAACCCGCGTATAATTATGTGCATTATTTAGAAAACCTTATCTTCCCATACACACTTTTCCTTAAGCAGACCCGTGTATACACGTGCTTTTGCTGAAGCGAACCTGCGTATACATCTGTAACTTTTCAGGACTGTGCAGTTCTTTCGATCGCATAAACATCTCAGATTTCATCCTTTACTTCAGAAAGTATTTTGCCTCATCTCAGCTCTAAACATTCCATAACCAGATCTAGAAAATGCATATACATTTCAGATCTAGAGATCCTTCTTCATCATTTTCTTCATAGGTGCATCATAGATTCAGATCTATCAATCAAGAATAGAGTTCATCCATGCAAATATTCCTTAGAGAGATTTATTCATTCACAACCCTTACTCATGCACACTTGCACAATGATCTTCTTCTCCTTATATAGATTTAGCCTTTATCAATACCATGAGTCAAAACCACACCACTTCCGATGGTATTCCTGGACGGGATCAAATAGATAATCAAGCGCTCAATACAATGGGTCAATACCATGGTAATTCCTCCTGGTTTTATGAATTAAGAGCGCAATAGGGCATACGTGACTTGGCACATACTTTTTCGCATACATATGCTACTTCGCCTCAACAAACCCGCGTATGCCTTCTGACATACCTTGTTCAACATTATTCTGGCACTTTCTGAATTTCTTTCTTCTGCTACTTCTGAACTGATCTATAGATATATCATATTTACATTATTTTCATCAAGGACAACTTCATCCAGCAGGTTCCATCAAAGTCAATACATTGTGTCACATTGCCAACAATCTCCCCTTTAACTCATCATCAACTTTATCAAGTAGGTTGCCATCAAGGACAACACTCTGCATCATATAGCCAACAATCTCATTTCATCAAGTAGGTTGCCATCAAGGACAACTTATGCCAACACAATCATTGTTATTGTTTATGCTTATAAATCATTAATAATGAACTTGGTGAGATTCCTAGGGAACTAGAAGTTATTATGGGGTAAGATGATGGGTCTACCTCTATCATCTCTAGGAGAAAAGGCATAAATAATGGCATAGGTGGTACTAGGAACTAGTGAACTTGATTATGTATAGGTAGCTTCTTCAGTTGCAAAATCAAAGCCATAAGTGAAGGCACTAGGAGGAAAGGTAAAGATCATTTTAGTTTGTGAGGTTATATATTAGTAGTAGTTGATGTCTAGTCAAAGAGTGGTGCCTTGCTACAACATGCTTTTTTTAAAGTTCAAACTGGAAAAATTAAGTAATTGGATTTTATTTTTGTCTAACTTTGTCCACCTTCGTGATCTTTCCCAATCCTTGAAGCTCCAATGTTTAATGAGTCCTTGGATCATTTTTTTTTTGACCTTAGCCTAACCTAACCAACCATAAAGTTTTGTGAGAGATGTTGATTTTCTAGTAGAAGCGGACTATAACAAATTTTCTCGCATGATAACTACTTCTAATGATTAATTAGCATAAGTTCCATATTGCATCATCAAGAAATTATACAAGAAAATTTCAACCATTTGAACATGAAAGAGCAATAGAAATAATAGTGAAACAATAAAAAAGAGATACAAATATTTAGGCCTATGGCCAAGGCAAAACCTATAAGGGGAATACCCAACAAAGTCTTTCCTTTTGAGAGAGAGAGAGAGTTCAATTCATCAATACATCTAGCTATACAAGACATCAAAAATAATATCTAACCAGAAACATGTATGCCAAGCCTCTCTATTTTCAGCCCCCTCCATCCTTCCTTTCTTTGCTAGAATAGAGCTCATTATGAGACAGATCGATGCCCAAATGAGGAGGAGGGATATTCAATATTAGACTTCTAAAGGGGGTCAAATAGGTGCCTCTAAAGGGGCCCAGCCGATTTGAGTAATCTTTGGAGGCATAAAAAAAATTCAAATTTCCAATTTCTTCATGATGAAAATACCAACCATGGCTACCCAAATTCCAACACTCCCTCTTAGCCATGGAGGTACTTTTCATTCTCTCTCAAGATCAATCTCCCCATCAAAACCATAGGTCTCCTAGTAAACACCTAAGAGAGAGATTAATCTCAGAATGAGGAAAGTTGATACCATTGAATAAATCAACATTGTTCACGAGGCTGACCATATGTAATGGTCGCTCAATCAACATGACCTAAGGGAGTAATCATAGTCCATCTCTCATACCATCCCACTTGTCTCCAAGTCAAACCTTATGACCTAAAAGAGATAATTCAACCCTCAACCTTCCCAACGAAGCTAATAGGTATCCCAGACAACAACTTAAGGAAGGGAATTCAAAACTCAACCTTCCTGACCAATCTCATAGGTCTCCCAATTAACGACTTAAGGAAGGGAGCTCAACACTCAACCTTCCCGACCAATCTCATAGGTATCCCAATCAACGACTTAAGGAATGGATATCAAGATCATTCTATGTAACACCCTCTTCCCACATCTACCCAAGTAACCGACCAATCGTGGTAAACATGCAACGACAGGCTACTAATATGAGATTCAACCTCCTATATGACCTTAAGGAAGTGATACCAATAGAAACCCAACAAACAGACCTTAAACAGCATCAACAACACCTCCAGGAGGTAACCCGACCTCCCAAACCCCTGAACCTTGAGGGGGAACTAATTTTTTACCCTTTTGAGCCTTAGCCATGGGAATGTAAGGGCAAGGGAGTGACTATAATCCTCTAGCGACAGGCATGGCAAGGCAAGGTCGTGGACAAGGCCCCAAAAGTCAGTTTTGTGCCTGCGACTTTGGGATTTATGCCACCTTGTTAGCCCAAAGCCAAGGTCACTGCCCAAAACTTCATGAAACTTTAGGAGAGGATAAATAATATTAAAACAAATGTATGGAAGCAATCACATCATCAAGAACTTATCTAGACCCCTCCTAGCCATGACAGGCATTTCGTCAAACATGTCACAAACATTGCATCTACCGGTGTAAAGTGCAGATTTAAACATAGAGGTCTCATACTTATCTGAGAATCGCTAAGAAGAATTACTCCCTTACATCATAAGCTTCAATACCATATAATTGACCATAGATACATTTTGCATTGATTTACAAGCAAAAACATGGATAGATTCATACATCCTCACTAATAAAATACAATCTTATAACCAACAAAATAACAATAGAAATGCCATGGGAACAAGAACAATAGAATCCACATAATAACCAGTGCAATTATACATCAAATAGAAAAGGAATGAGCTTCTCATTAATGATTTTCAAAACCAACCGAAGATGGGAATTCCATGTTCCACCCAACCATATATTGGTTGAGCCAAATCTCTCTTCAGCCAATCACCCTCGTGCCATATTCCCAGCATGAATGTGGGACTCATAACCAACTGAAAAGGAACCAAACAATCATGGATGCTACCGGAGTTCTCTACCTACACCGTGAGTAATTTGAGTGCCTCCTAGTCTCTTAGGCTTTACTGTAACCCAGAGTCCGATCCAGGGGTCACTAGGCCCTACACGGAGACCATCTCTCTAGGATTTACCATACATCCCATCCTGGGGCTACTAGGCCAAATGGAGAGAAACCCACCTCTTGGCTTTACCGTATATCCTTTCATTCACCAACAAGGATTACTAGGCCCACTAAGGCATGCAATCTGGCCTTACCGCAACCCACATTATAGCTCAGGGGTTACTAAGCTAGTGGCTTTACCGTGATCCACAGTCTATTTTAGGGACCAGTACACCATTTTTTTGTAATTTCGGAGATCCACCCCACTCAGCTTCGAATCCATTTGGAAACCCAGCTCAATCGAACTATGGGAAACTCATCTCATCAAATCTATATGGAAATGTCAAGGCTAGGCTGAAAACACGGTCACACCTGGAAAAACCCATGCCAAGATAGCAAGAAACCACATGTAATACCATGAATGCTAGATCTAGCAAGGAAATCACATATGCAAATCTATACCAGCAAAGAATCTTGTTGTAGTTGCTTGATTCTGCTCTTCCTTGCTGCCTTTCCTTTCTTGATCCTTTTCCCGAGTCCTCTAAGAAAATTCCAAGTGTCTAAGAGTGAGAGAGAGAGAGAGATAATAATGAGAGAGCTCCAAAACAATGCACTGAAGAAAGGTACCAACTAATCCTCAGAAGCTTTTTCATAGAAGAGGCCTCTATTTTCTTCATTTTCCATTATTTTCCTTCAATTTCCTCCTCACATGCAACCTGTGACCTTTCATCTCCCTTTTGACCTAATTTTCATTATTTTCATAAATAAATGTGCCAAAAGTTTTTTTTTCCTCTTTAATGCCTTAGTCATAGCCTTTTCCAATTTCCTTAGCCATAATAAACCAAATCAACACCCCCTAGGATGTTTTTCCCAAAATTTAGTTCGAAATAAGTGTCCTATCAACTGTGGTTATTATTTTTAATTTTTATTACATGGAATTTTCACTAGGGTTGTTACAGAAACCTCCCCCTTGGGGGACACCGTCCTCGATGTTCAATCACACATATATAAACAAAATTTTTGGAAGACAACATACTTCTCATGGAGCTTTATATCATAGCTCGATGCAATACTTACAATGATCACCCTACTGAAAAGCAACCAATCATGAAAACACAACAACATGATATCATCGCAACAAGATAACTATACTGACATGACACCCATACCACTTATTGGAGATTTATAACATATCTCATTGAAATATTTACATCCATATACATATGTACATACATCCAACCATCATATCAAAACATATACCAAAACATCACCAAAACATATGCTAAACAATAACCAACATCACACAAAAACTGCTTTGCCTCAATCGGAAAACAATGAATAATACATGGCCTACATCTAATCTGCCACCTCCCATGTAGCTTCATCATGCCCAAAGTGCTTCCATTGCACTTTAACTTGCTCTATTGCTCCGATTGGAATTCTCCATTTGGTTCCACCTACAATACAGACCAATCAATCACATAATCAACATCTTTAACGTACTTCTTAAGAAAAGATATATGAAAAACATCATGGACTTTCACTATGGAAGGCAGCACAAGTCGATAGGCCACTGGTATGATCCTCTTAATGATCCTAAAGGGTCCACAAAACTGTGGGGCCAGCTTGACACATGATCCAAACCACAAGGGGCTCTTCTTGGGCTTGATACGCAAGTAAACCTGATCCCCAACTTGAAACTCTTTGAACAACCTGTTCCTGTCTACATAACTCTTCTAAATATCATGTGTTGCCTTCAAGTTATTCTTGATCACTTGCATTTCTTGTTCCATTTCTGCCAACATCTCTGGTCCAATCAATACCCTATTAATTGAATCACTCCAACTGATAGGAGTGTTGTAACTTCGCCCATACAGAGCCTCAAATGGACTCATCCTCAATGAATCCCTGCACCCATTGTTGTAGGTGAACTCTACCAGTGAAAGACACTCATCTCACATTTGTTGTTGATGCATCACATACATCATCAACACATCCTCTAGTATCATGTTAACCCTCTCAGTCTGTCCATCTGTCTATGGATGACAAGTTCTGTTGAAGGCTAAGTCAATGCCCAAACCTACAAACAACTCCTTCCAAAACTTGGAAGTGGAATTTTCATCCCTGTTAGACACAATATTCTTTGGAACACCATGTAATATGATTATGTCTTTGATAAAAACATGTGCTACATCACTATATGAGTATGTAGTCTTCACTGGAATGAAATTTGAAACATTTGTCAACATGTCCACGACAACCATGATGGAGTCATGTTGTTTATCTATCCTCGGAAAACCCAGTAATTAAATCCATGGAAATGACCTCCCATTTCCACTCTCGAATCACAATCAGTTGTAGCATTCCACCTGGATGTTTACACTCTACCTTAACCGTCTAAAAATCCAAACATCTTGCTACAAACTCTACCACCTCCTTCTTTAGATTCAACCAATAGTAGAATCTCTTCACTCCAGTCAATGTCTTCTCATAGCATGAGTGACCCGAATATTCTTTCACATAAAACTCTCTCAATATCAGCTTCTTGAGCTCGTTGTTGTCTATCACATATATCTTGTCTCTAAATCTAACCAATCCATCTACAGTAAGATGATAGTCTAAATATTGTACACGTGTACCTGTACCTGTAACGTACCAACACATGTACCTTTACCTATACCAACTCTTGTACCTATACATTTACCAGTACACGTACTTGTACATGTACTCTGCTAAAACCTATGCACAATCTCCATATACCTATGATCATGCTGACCTGCCTGCAAGATCTTATCCTATAGGATCTCATCGTTGCTAAGTGGTTTACCTATACCCGCATTCTAAGGGCATCTACAACCTTGCTCTCCTTTCCTTTGATGTACCTGATCTCGAAGTCAAACTCGTTGATCGTGCCCAACCATCTAGCCTACCTGGGATTCAAATTTGGTTGGTCAAACAAGTACCTTAACCCAATGTGGTCACTCATCAATACAAACCGCCTGCTAAGAAGATAGTGCCTCCACATCTTCAATGCATGAATGATCGTTGCTAGCTCAAGATCATGTGTTGGGTATTTTTTCTCATGTTCATTTAGATTCCATGACTCATAGCATACCACATGTCCATCCTGCATAAGGAACCTACCAAGTCCTCTCTTGCAAGAATCTATACACACTACAAACTCCTTGTCTAAATCTGAAATATTTAGAACTGAAGCATGTGTCAACAACTGCTTAATCTGCCCAAAACAAGCCTCACACTCCTCTATCCAATCAAACTTCTTACCTTTCCTCTACAATGATGCAATAGGATAAGAAATCTCTGAGAATTTCATGATGAACCTCCTGTAGTAACCTACCAATCCCATGAATGATCTCACCTCATCTACATTCTTATGAGCTACCCACTCCATGATGGCCCTTATCTTCACTGGATATACTGCGATGCCTTCCTTGGAGACAGCATGTACCAAGTAGTGTAGCTCAGTCTGGAAGAAACTTCTTTTGTTGAGCCTAACATACAACTGATGCTCTCTCAACAACATCAACATTGCTGCCAAATGATCAACATGCTCCTCCTCATTTTTAGAATATACCAATATGTCATCAATAAACACAATCACAAAGTTGTCCAAATAAGGATGCAACACATTGTTCATCAAACACATAATTGTTGTTGGGGAATTAGTTAAACTGAATGGAATTAAAAAAAATTCATAATGACCATACCTGGATCTGAATGCAGTCTTATAGATGTCCTCTTCTTTGATGTGAGGCTTGATGGTATCTCAATCTCAAGTCGATCTTAGAGAACATTGATGCTCCCTTCAACTGATCGAAAAAATCATCAATCCTCGATAATGGGTACCTATTCTAGATGGTCACTTTGTTCAGCTGCCTGTAGTCAATGCATAGTCTAAGAGTGCCATCCTTCTTCTTTACGAACAACACTGGTGCACCCTATGGTGATACACTTGGTATAATGTACCCCTTGTCAAGAATTTCTTTCAGCTGCAACTTTAGCTCTACCAACTCCGGTGTACTCATCCTATAAGGTACTTTTGATGCTATACTTGCCCCTGGCATCAACTCAATAGAAAATTATACCTCCCTGTGAGGTGGCAACTCTGAAATACCTGTCGAAAACACATCCTGAATCTGTTGCAAAACCGGATATTTGCTCAAGACTTCTACATCCTCAACGCCTTTCTCACTAGAGATATGAACTGTGAATAGCACACACCCTTTCCTGCAATTTTTCTTGGCCTGCATGGTTGTCACCATCCTAATTGATGTGGCTTTCTTCTTTCCCTGTAAGACTCTTGGTTCCCCATTGTCATCCAAGCATTCAATAGCTTTTTCATAGCAGTCTACCCTGGTTCTGTGAAGGTATAACCAATCCATACCTAATAACATATTGTAGGAACCCAAAAGAAATATGTTCAAGTGCACTATTGTAGGCATACCATTTAACTCAAATGCACATGATCTTACCCAATGGTGAACTCTTATCTTCATACATGTAACCAACTGCACTAACCAGGATTCTGCATGCATTTCTTTACTCAAGCCACACTTATTCACCAAGTTAGGACTAGCATAGCTATAATAATTAGATCGAGGATCAATCAAAATAGAAATAACTTGATCACAAAGCTTATCATCCATCTCAATGATAGATGTTTGGTGCTCTTCTTGCTTGTTATCCATGGATGCACAAATTATAGGAATGTTATGCCCAACATCTCCAACAGTCTGTGCCTCTTGTGCATTGTATATCTTTGGCCTACACCCTAGTTTTGCGGACAATCTCTCCTAAGGTGCTCCTCACTGCATGTCCAACACTCCAACCATCCCGTACCATTACCTCCATGTTGTTGTTGTGATCTATGTTGTTTTTGTGGCCTATGTCCCTATCTAGTTGCGTTAAACTTATTTTGCGGTGCCACATTTTCCTTCCCATTTTCATTCTTATACCTTGCTCTCTTAGGCTTCCATTTACCTTTACCTTGCTCTTTCCCTTTCCATCCTTTCTGAGGCTCATTCTTGTGCTTTGATTGTTCATGGAAATGCTTCACCTTCCCAATGACTTCCTCAAGTGACCGAGGCTCATCATACTCAATTCGATCTCTAAATTCTAATGGAAAACCACTGACAAATCGTTGAACTTTAGCCTTCTCATCCTTAAGATATGGCACAGAACTCAGCAGCTCTAGGAACCTAGTTGTGTACTCTTTATCTATCATTGACCCCATTCTTAGCTCACAAAATTCTTTGACCTTGCTATCATAGTACCTCTCTAACAAGCACTCCTTCCTGAAAAGCCTCTTGAACTCATTCTAGCTCAGGTCCTCTATTTTTATGTCTCTGACCCGCTTCACATATTCCCACCATATGTCTACTTTACCTTTAAAAATGAAGATATAAATTATGGCCTTCATGTTATCTGTGTACTCATGCAGCTCAAAGAATTTGTTCATTCCAAGTATCCAAGCCTCTGCATCTTCAAGTATCCATCAAAAGTAGGTGTTTTGGCTTTCTTAAATTCATATAGAAAGTATCCCATGTCACTCCTCCTATAAGGATAATACCGATGACAATCATGATTTCTACCTGAACCAAAACTAGAACGGTACATGTACTCATCACTCCTCCTATTCGGAGTGTCCAACAACCTGTCATCTCTTACTGTATCAGCTCTATCTAACTTGTGTCTACCAAGAGACCTACTACCATATGCCCCATTAGTTATGTCCTCATGTCCATGGCTAATCTGAAGTGTCCCTTGCCGCTACAACTCTGGCAAGCTCTAAATAAGTATTGCATTCACCTCTACTTGTTTCTCTTGTGTTTGTATGATTTTGTCATTGTCTACCTTACAACTCCTTATTTCTTCTTTTAGGCTTCTCAATGTGTCTGACGAATCATAAGAGTTCCCACCATGTTACTCATATGACTCATAGGGAGAGTCCTGGTATTCTACCATATTTCTATCCATGATGATATTTCTCCTGCAAAGCATAATATGTAAGCTAAACCAAATAACAATAAACCAACATACCTTAGTGTAATTTGGGGAGGATGCATCTTGCAATATCAACCAATCAACGTAATACATGTATAGATATAATCATGACAACATATAAACATATAATGTATAGGCATATAAACACATAAATTTCATTCTAGTTCGATTCTATTCATCCATGCATGACCATACCAAATGCACACCAATGGAAGCTTGACCACACACACAACCATAAGCACGAACCATACATGAGCATAAGCAACATGTAACCTAGCATGACCGACCAATACATATTCAACATATAACATTACACAAGCAAACATGCACAGCCAATACACAAGCATGACCCAAATGTGACCTAGAATAACCAAGAAATGCATATACAACATGTTACAATATGTAATCAAGAGTGCACGCACAATACGTAAAAAAAGAACAACACAAAATCAATCATACATTCATGAAATCATGTCGGCAACAACATCATCAACACTTCCATGGCGACACCACTGTTGCCATGGCCAACACAACGCAGACGCAACAACCACAACATAGGTATAAGAAACACATAAGCAGTCAACATAATGCATGATCAACACATTACACAACCAATCTCAGAGTTGAACCATGCTCTGATACCACTCTGTAACACCCTCTTCCCACATCTACCCATGTAACCATCCAAATGGGGTAAACATGCAATGATAGGATACTAATATGAGATTCAACCTCCTAGATGACCTTAAGGAAATAGAACTGACAGAAACCCGATAAATAGACCTTAAACAACATCAACAACACCTCTAGGAGGTAACCCAACCTCCCACACCCCTGAACCCTGAGGGGGAATTGATTTTCCTTTTGAGCCTTAGCCATGAACATGTAAGGGAAAGGGAGCTGCTAGAAGCCTATAGCTGAGGGCATGCCAAGGCAAGGTCGCGTCCAGGGCCCCAAAAATTTAGTTTTGTGCCTACAATTCTGGGATTTGTGCCACCTTTTTAGCCGAGAGCCCAGGTCACTACCCAGAACTTCATGAAAATTTAGGAGAGGATAAATAACATTAAAACAAAGGTATGGAAGCAACCACATCATTAGGAACTCATTTGGACCCCTCCCATCCATGACAGACATTTTTTCAAACATGTCACAAACATTGCATCTACAAGTGTAAACAATAGATTTAAACATAGGGGTCTCATACATATCTAAGAATCGCTAAGAAGCATTTCCCCCTTACATCATAACCTACAATACCATATAATTGACAATCGATACATTGTGCATTTATTTACAAGTAAAAACATGGATAAATCCATACATCATCACTGATAAAATACAAGCTTATAACTAGCATAATAACAACAGAAATACCATGGGTACAACAGCAATAGAATCCACATCATAACCAGTGAAATTATACATCAAATACCAAAGGAATGAGCTTCTCATTAATCAGTGTAAAAATCAACTAGAGATGGGAATTCCACGTTCCACCCAACCATAGATTGGCTGAGCCAAATCTCTCTTCATCCAATCACCCCGGTGCCATATTCCAAGCATGAATATGGGACTCATAACCAACCAAAAAGGAACCAAACAAGCATGGATTCTATCGGATTTCTTCACCTACATTGTGAGTAATTTGAGTGCCTCCTAGTCTCTCAGGCTTTGTCGTAACCCACAGTCTGATCCATGGGTCACTAGGCCCTACACCAAGACCGTCTCTCCAAGATTTAAAGTGCATCCCATCCCGGGACTACTAGGCCCAATGGAGAGAAATAAACCCCTTGGATTTACCGTATATCCAGCCATTCACTAGCAATGATTCTTAGGCCCACTGAGGCACACAATTTGGCTTTACCACAACCCACAGTCTAGCTCAAGGGTTACTAGGCCAGTGGCTTTACTGTGATCCACAGTCTAGTTCAGGGACAAATAGGCCATGTGTTTGTCATTCCAGAGATCCACCCCACTCATATTTCAATCCATCCGGTAATCCAACTCAACATAAGTATGAGAAACCCATCTCATCAAAGTTATACTGAAATGGAAAGGTTAGGCTGAAAACATTGTCACACCTGGAAAAACCCATGCTAAGACAACAAGAAACCACATGCAATACCATGCATGTTAGATCTAGCAAGGAAATCACATATGTAAATCGATACCTGCAAATAATCTCGTTGTAGCTGCTTGATCCTACTCTTCCTTGCTTTATTTTCCTTTCTTGCTCCAATTCCCAAGTGCTCCAAGAAAATTCTAAGTGTCCGAGAGTGTGAGGAAGAGAGAATAATGAGAGAGATCAAAAAAATGCACTAAAAAAAGGTACCAATTGATCCTCAGAAGCCTTTTTATAGAAGAGGCCTCTATTTTCTTCATTTTCCATTATTTTCCTTTAATTTACTCCTCACATGCAACTCGTGACCTTTCATCTCTCTTTTCTCCTAATTTCCATTATTTTCATAAATAAATATGTCAAAAGTAATTTTTCCTCTTTAATGCCTTAGCCATAGCCTTTGCCAATTTCCTTAGCCATAATAAACCAAATGAACTCCCCCATGATGTTTTTCCCAAAATTCATCTTGTAATAAGTGTCCCATCAACCATGGTTATTATTTTTAACTTTTTTTACATGGAATTTTCACCAGGGTTGTTACAAGATCCCCGACCATTCCATTGGTCTCTCGATCATAACCTAAGGGAGAGGTCACAAAATCAATTTCTACAACCAAACTCATTAGTCTCCTGGTAGAAACCTAATGGATACTATAGGCTTCAAAACCAAACTCCCCGATCACACAAGTCTCCCAATCCAAGACTTAAGGGAGTATCCAGGATGATCTTCCCAACCATAACCTTCGTCTCCCAGCCAATGCATAAGGAAGATTGTTATGATGTTATCCAATCAATTCTCCCTCTCTCCAAGAGAGATAATCTCAACCACACCAGGCTTTTCAAAAACACCAGCAACCTGCTCAACAATTGAAGAGTATACAACGATCAATTCCAACACTTGATCACACATATCAACAAACATCTTCTAAAGCCAAATTTCTACAAATATCAGCTACATGTGCCAAAATGCAACAAAATCATTCATGTCAATCAAAAAAACACAACTCCTAGCAATGTTCTTTCTTTGTTCAACAATCCAATCAGAGGGATACATTAAACCAACAATAGAGTCTCGCAACTTCTTCAAATTATTCATCAATAAAGTGTCCATCGACTCACAGTCCATAATGCCACAATCTTAGTAAGGATTTCACCAGTCTCATGCCATACTTACAATATTTCAATCAACTCCCTCTCACATTGAAGAAGTTATATTCCCTTCTGTCATAAGCATATCAACACATGGCAGAAAAATCACAGGCTCATCTTCAACAGATTTTAGATCAACATCATCCTTCAACACTTCAAGCCATCTTCATATTGGAAGTCACAACTAACTTCTTTACATCATGGTTCAAATCAAGTTGATCTTGTCTTCTCCCTCTGATTCTAGAGCTCATCTAATCACGAGACTTATTTTCAAATTTTTCTTCCATCCTTATTCAACGATTGCCACACCTTAGCAGTCTTCTTTATGTGCCTGCAATCCTCACTAGGAGGCCATTGAAGAAAAAATACAACCAAGCAAGATATACAAAGACAAGAGATTCATAATGAAACAACAAATAATAAATTACTTGTCTCTTGAGAAAGTGTCTTCTCCCTCTTTATCTTAGCATTCTTGGATCTATTTAACTTCATCCACCTCATCAAGGAGTTAGTCCTTCTTGCTAGTGGTACAGATTCTTCTTTTAGCAGTAGTAAAAAACCCTAGGGTCCATGAACCCTATACTTTATTCTCCAAACCCTACCTAGGGTTTACAAATCCTAAACAATCAAATGTTCAAAATTATAGAATATGGTCTAGTCTACCAAACCCTAGAATATGCAGATGCCATATAATATTCAAATTCTTCAACACTCGTAGTTGCATTATCTTCAAATATGGTAACCCCAGTCTTTAAGGATCATGGGTCCTTTGCACAATTTGTACTTTCAACATATGTATGAATTCCTTTTGATTCTTTAAGAGCTTTTCCTTCAAGATTTTTTAAGGTGCAAATATGCATATCCGAATTAACCATATTAAAGCAGTAGATCGATCTTCTTAGACTTCCCATTTCAAACTTCACTTCAAAAGAACAATGATAACTACTTTTGAATCTTGTTATAGGATAAAACTTTACAAAATTACATACTATATTAGTCAAGTAATATCTAATGTATGTCATCCTTCTTCTAGAGATTATCAACCATTAAAGACTAGGTCAACCTTAAAAAAAATCATTTCCAAGCGATCAAAACATAGAGTTAAAGTCTTCAAAAGGGGTTGAAGTTTGACCTCTAACTCTTGCAATGTGGGGAAACTATTTATTGAGGTAGAAAATTTTGATTATTCGGTTTAGATAGAGAGCAAGATGATTCCTCCTTCCATCATTGAGGATAGTCTACAATTATGACATACTTCAGACTCAAATTAGGATTGTCTCGGACTTCACAGTCATGAGCACATAACTATGCTCAACTTGGACTTATCTCCTTTCTATACCACTTGTCTCCTTCATGTGCAAGCTTGAAGTGAATTCAACTTGACTCAAATCTTGGTTCTCGTAGTTTTCTTTGCATATATTTTGGATGGATCATTATATATAACTCTCATCCAACAATACCTCAGAAATATTGTAGCTCAGATGCCACAAAGTTATCTTAGATGCTACCAACCTTTGGTCTATAAAGGATATATCACAGACAATCTTGGTGCTTCATAAATTGTCTTGTCATATCAATAGAAAACTTAGACTTTAACCACAAAGGAAATTGGATCATCCCTTCAGAATTTATTATAGAGATAACTCAGACCTTAGACTTCCTTCATAGTGGTTCTCAGATTCATAATGGATCATGCTACATCATAAATATGTGGCTCAAATTAAGAATCAAGGATTACGTCTTTCCTTGAACAACACCACAGGAACGTAATAGTATTATAGTATTTCAGATGGCTTCAGACTTGATCATTCTTTTTGCCTACTAAATAGAATAAACTCAGCCTTCTTGTAGTTCCACAAAGATGTTTTTGGCCTATACACAGTGCTCTACTACAGAAGAAACTCAACATTGCCAAGAACTCGTCCTCAATTACCAGAGGTTCGGAAAATGTCACAGGATTTCAGATGCCAATAGATTTTTGAGTTTTATAGATGGATGTTAATTTTGGGCAACTAGGTCCAAACTCCATGTTGCACTGCTCATATGATGATTAGCATATTTTTGTTGGATTCCTCTTTCAGAGAGGTGCAAGATTGATCTACAAATCATCTTGTTTGGATGAGAAAAACATAGATTTTGATTTTATTTTCCACACATGTGCAAGGTCGGCCAGATTTGTAATGTAGGCTCACAAGCCTAATAGATGTGTCACACACCCTCACTGATGGATATAAATTCGAGAGACTTGGAGATCATTTTCTCATCAACTCATCACACATTATCTCATTGTCATCTGATTGGTTCGATAGCCTTTGGAGGCCTCTTTCCTTCCCATGTGCAGAGTTGAAGCTGGGGGAAATTTGTGGATCTATTTAGGGTTTTTTTGTTGTGCGTTGACCAACGTTGACCGTGGTCAACCCTTGACTGTTTCACCTCCAATATTTGCTAAAAATCTGATTTTTGTAGGCCATACAACTTGGCACAAAAATCGAGGAAAATGATCATTTTGATCGAAGCCCTAAATCTGCAGCGTTGACTTTCTGCGTTGACTCTCCTATGTTGACTTTTCTACATTGACTTTGGTTGACCGACGTTGAACATTTTTTAGTTGTCTTTGAGGGATGTGTGTGTGACACTTGGAGGGTTGGTTGATCTAAGAAATACTTTGTTGGCTGATGCATCCTATTGACTTTCGTAACGCACACTATCCTATATCTTTGTTGGACAAGAAGAATTGTAAAATCTAATCTATGTTATTGGCTTTTCTTATGTTGATCTATTATTGTGTTCTATCAGCATTTTACTTTCATGTTTATGTGATTGCTAAATTGAATCGGGCCTAAGAAAGATTGAATTAAATTTTCGTTAAGCATAGAACACTCCATGTCTATCTAAATTTAACATGGAATCATAGTTGAGGTGAAGACAAAGCCCAAGCTAGTGTGAGAAGCAATCACCAAAGAAGAAATCCTATCAAGGACCAATGGCCTCCTCAACCTATAAGGGTTTAAAGTATGATGATAAATTGACTAATAAGTCTCGATATCATGCATGGAAGATGTCCTTGGATTTGGCATTAGAAGATCAAGATGTCATGGACTATGTGCAAGGGAAGATTCAAGAGCCTGCATGAAATGCACCTATTGCCACAAAGACAAAGTATAGAAAAAGGGAAATCAAAGAAAAGATGATTATCCAGGATTCTATTCATAAGCACTTGGTTGCTTACATTTCTGAGTTGATCACATCTAAAGAGATGTATGATATGCTGGTTAGCATGTTCAGGGCTAGCAATGCTAATCAACTTCTTTTATTCAAGAATCAATTGAAGAATATCAAGAAGGGAAAGGATGAATCCATTCAATCCTATTTTATGAGGCTCGCTGAAATCAGGAACATTCTTCTAGCTATTGGAGAAGAAATAGTTGATCGAGAGATGGTTCTCATTGCGCTTGGAGGTCTCCCCCATGATTGGTATGTATTCAATACCATAATTCTTAATAATAATGTGATTCTTGATTTTGATGAAATATTGAAGAGATGCACTATGCCCTATATGCTGCATCTCCTCCCGACACCCTGGATGGCTAGTTGATTAATAGTGGTGCTTCAAGGCACCTCACTAGTTATAAAGAAGCCCTCTCTGATTTGATTGAGAAGGATACTAATTTAGAAATGATCATCAGAGATAATGCCACCTAACCCGTGAAAGGGACATGGATTGTAACCCTTCATCTATCTCAAGGTCAAGTCCTTTTCTTACAAGATGTGTTGTGCGTACCTGATTTGAAGAAGAAACTTGTGTCTATTTTGGCAATGGAAGACAAAGAATTCAAGGTGGCATTCGTTGATGGAAAGGTATGCATCTGGAAGAAGAAATTCAAAGAAGATCTTACTATTGGTTTTAGAGTTGATGCACTCTACCAGGTTGGAGGAAGTCTGTTGGGGGCTATGTCATGTGATACAACTCTTCAAACTGAGCTATGGCAATGGAGGTTTGCACACCTTCATTACAAATCCCTACCCGAAGCAAGGAAGGTGGCGACAGGGATGCCCGAATTTAAAGATGATCATGAAGGTATATGTTAGGCTTGTGCCGAAGTGAAGCATACAAGGGGACCATTCCCCACAAGTGTCATAAACAAAATCGATATCCTGCAATTGATACATTCTGATTTATCTGGTATGCTATCTGTGGCATTCTTGGGCGGAAATTCCTATTACATGACCTTTACATATGACTTCTCCTGCAAGTATTGGGTATATTTCCTGAAGAAGAAGAACGAAGCATTCAAATGGTTTTGTACCTTCAAGGCCTTGGTGGAAAATCAAACCGAGAAGAAAATCAAAATTTTGAGGAACGATAATGGGACCGAGTATGATTTAAATGAGTTCAATGAATTTTGTAAGGAAGCTAGCATTAAGAGGGAGACCACAACTGTGTATAATCCTGAGAAAAATGGTGTTGCTGAAAGAAATAATAGGACCATTATGGAAGCTTCAGAAGGTCTTCCGAATTTTCTATGGGGAGAAGTTGCGAACACTGTAGTGTACGTTAAAAATACATGTCCGCATTCTGCTTTGGACTCCAAAACTCCCGAGGAAGTCTTCTCTGGTAAGAAGCATGATGTCTCCCACCTTAGATTTTTTGGAAGTCTTGTTTATTTTCATGTGGCGAAAGAAAAGAGAAGCAAGTTGGATGCTTCTGGGAAGAAGGGAATGTTTGTCGGCTATAATGAAGTTTCGAAGGCATATAGAACCTATGTGCCTCGTCAAAGAGAAGTGGATATGTTCCATGATGTCACCTTCGATGAAGATGTTTCCCTCAAGAAAGTGAGAAATATTCCTAGCTCCAAGGAAGACAAAGAAGATGAAGAAGCAGGGAAGCAAGAAGAGTCGAAGGATGATCCGATGCCTGATGTAATATTCCTAACTTAGCATGCAGCTAGTTTGAATTTTAATTTTGCTCCAAACACATAGTTAGATAAATAAATGGGTGGGGAGGCCCATAAATATTTTTAGCAGCAATAAAATCCCCCTTAATGGGAAAGGGAACATATTCATAACTGGATAAAACCACCTTCATGTGTAAACAAAGGCTCAATGCATGTCGACTAAGTCAAGTTTGACCAAGTCAACAAATTTAATATGGAGGGTGTGGAACATTAATGAAGATAACTCAGTGGGAATATGGATCTTTTTAGGTAGTTAGAATAAAGCCACCTTGAGTGTGGAAGAAGACATTGCATGGAGATCCAATCAAGATTGACCAAATCCATCAACACTATTATGGAGGAGTGGTATTGATGATGGGACAACATAGTTTTGGAGGGAGATTCATTGCATGAAGATGGAAACCCTAATGAGTGGGACCAAAGGTGAGAAGGATCACATTGTTTATAAGGAGGAGGATGGCAGCCATATGGGGTTAGATTATGATTATGATTTTCTGATTATATGGTCTATTTAGACATATTTATTTCTCTGGCTGTTTAGATGAGATAGAGTGTTGTTTAGCACAGGGTGCTCCTGATCGGGAATCCCACCTCTTCCATTGAGTAGCTCTTGGAGGAGTCTCGCACCATATTGTCCACTATCTGGCTTGAGGCCAAGCTTCATCTTCCTTTGACATCATAGATCCTGTTGTCAATCCTAGAGACAGCCCTGAGTTGTGAAAGACCAGTGCCTAGGACATCTTAAACGGCAGAGAGCAAAAGTAATGTAATATAACAAGAACAACTAACAGGACAGAGCTCTCATGCCTTTCATCTATAAACAGGAATTTCAACTTTAAATGGGACCAAAACTTTCAGAAGTTAGATAAGCAAAAGATATATTGCAGAGACAAAGTGTAAAACTCTTATGCAAAGGCATCAGACAATTTAAGACAGTTCACGGTAAAGAGGGCCAGTTCAACAATACTTAACAGAGATAAGTAATCTGCTGATGTTCACAATGTAAGAAAGAATGAGGAAATATCAGTTGTCACATAGATAATATCCGGACACACATATCACCATGTAATGGGCTTATCAATTTAAGAATCCATTCACAATAATAGCGTATTCCAAAATAACATCACATTGAAGCCAATATAGAAAAAGTATGAGTGCAGTGAGAATGGAACAATATATCATGCATGAGCCATATTTAAAGAGCTAAATTGATTCCAACATAAGTATCAACTAAGATAAGTTCACATTAAAATCAATGAGCTGCTCGCATTCCAAAACATGACACAGGAAGAACGGATGAGGTAAGACGAACAATTGATTGACACATAAAAGGTGAAGTAACGTTCTATTAAATATCAAAGACTGGAATCTTCCTTACAGATAAAACTTCTCTTCATTGAAACCCAACGGGCTCTGAACCTTCATTCAAGAGTTAAACAAAAATGCATACAAAATTCTCTTACAGCGTAGTTTTTCTGATAAAATTTGGAACCATCTGTTCTCTGCTGTTCTTGTTTATATAGGAACTTCTCTGCATAGGCTAGAAGATATTTTGGGAAAATATCTTCCTCGCATGCTAGGAATTTGTTAGAAGTCCTTGTCAAAGTAACAAAAGTCATGATGAGGAATAAAAACCTCTCATCCTTTGCTGTTAGGCGCTCAGCCATTTTAAAACCAAAATTGTATAACAGTCTAAGTAAAAGTAAATTGTTGTGGTGAAATGTAATTTCCACCTGAGCGGAGGTAAACGTGCCTTGATTTTCATCGTAGGCGTCTCTAAGCCAGCAGATAAACTCGACCACCGGGAAGACTGGGGGGGTAATCTGATGGTAAAAGCCTGATACGACCACCTGATATCGATCCCTATTTTGGACATGTCGCGTAAAAATCTCAGGTCTTATACTGCTAATGGGGAAAGGGTATTTATGGTCGCAGATTCCAGCTTGCTGGTCGATGAAAGGCTCGAAGCCGGGAGGGTTTCTGGTTTCTCGGACCTGGGGAGTCTCTGGTTCGTTTTTCCTGGGTGTGCCCCTTCCCATGACTGACATATGAAATTCGAAAATAAAAACGAAAGGAAAATGGAGGGAATGTAAGGGACGGAGTACCTGCACAGTAGGTAAATTTTCTTGGGAAAGCGATGCAGAGGGTAGTATGGTGATGATTGGGTAGACTTGGTACTTGTTCCTGCTTGGTATATACCGTAACTGGAAGACCTGGGACTTTTACTGCAGTAAAATACGGGAAACTGCTGTCTAAGACTGGTAATTCTGAGGTGAAAAGGCGTAGAGGTGAAATAGGTAGGGCAAGTGTCGTAAGGACACTGACAATGGGGCACGCGGCGTGTAGGGATTGGGTGTTAGTTGGGGATAGGTGAACACCGCGTGCCGAGTTTACTACTAGCATGGGCCTCAGTACCAGCTCATCTAGGACTTACCTTACCTCTTTGCCGCATGCGCCGTATGATTCCTGAAACATATTATCCCCAAAAGCGAATTAAATACATAACCTACCAGTTGTAAGGGCCCACACTACGTTTCGCCACGTCACCATATCTCTGCACCTCGCTCTTGCCACTTCATTCTGACCTTGGGTCCCCACCACGTCACACTATTGCAACTCCACGGGGGTATGGGTCTCTTCCCTCTCTTGCTGCTCGACCCCCGCGGAAATTCCCTTGCATATTCATATAGCGGCAGTTCTTTTAATGTCTTTGCTCTGCGCTCTTCGTACCACATATTTGCGCCTTTTATATTTCCGCTACCCTTTTTTACTTTATACTTCAGCCTTTTCGTATTACTTCCGCCTCTAGATTTTAAGCACGTGACTTCTCTTACCTTGTTTCACTTCGACCAACTCTTCAAGTATTTCACCATTTGATATAATGTTCAATGCATGACTTATCAACATTTAATAAACCAATGACTTATGTTAAATATTGAACAACACTGGCTCCACCTGGGGACGGCACGTTCATCCTTGAATGTGTCGAGAACTACGCGGACCACCTGTTTGTCTTCTGTGAATGCCACTTCTCATCCCTTTCGAATTTTTACCTCTTCTTCATGATTCATCAACAATCAACATTATTCAAACGACGCTTAAAATAGGAAATAATATACAATATGATACATCGGGATTTCTCGGCCCGAATCAGTACTGGAAATAAGGCTTGAGGAATTGACCGTTAACAGGGGCGTCCATCAAATCCCCCTGCACATTATCCAACCTAAAAGTATTGTTGCCACCTTGTTCTGCAACTTTGAAAGGGCCAAACCAAAGGGGATCAAATTTTCCGTGTTTCCCATTATCTGCCCTTCGAATGTCCCATCTGAGCACCAGATCTCCCACCTGTAACTTTCTGTCTTTGGCATGTTGGTCAAAAAGATCCTTCATTTTCTCCTGATATTCGATCAGCTTCTGGCTCACCTGATTTCGTGTTTCTTCGAGCTCCACCAACTAATTAATCCTCCTAGTAACATCGTCAGGCTCGTCTTGATTTTCTTGCATGAACCGGGCTACCGGTAGAGCCAACTGCACAGGAAAAATTGATGCTCTCCCATAAACTAATTCGTATGGGGACTTCCCAGTTGCCCTCTTGCTAGTGATTCGGTTTGCCCACAGAGCGAATTTCAGTTGATAATCCCAATTCTTTTGATTCTCGTTGATTGTCTTCTTTAGTGCTTGGACCAGAGTTTTATTTAAAGATTCTGCAAGGTTGTTTCCTTGGGGGTAGTAGGTCGTAGAGTGACCCAGCGCAATGTTATACTGCTGGAAAAAGTTGACAAATTTTGTGGATTTAAAGGCTTCTGCGTTGTTTGTTACTATCTTAGCAGGACAACCAAATCTGGATATGATATGTTCCTCCATGAATTTGATTACCACAGCATCAGTTGCATTCCTAGCAGGTATAGCCTCTACCCATTTTGTAAAATAATCTGTGGCTGTTAAGATCCATTTATGCTGACCGTTGGATGGGGGGTGTATTTCTCCGATGAAGTCAATTCCCCACTGCTGGAATGGCTCGTCTACATGAACAGGTATCATGGGGAGACGTGCGAGCTTCTATCTCTCTGCGAACCTTTGGCACTTCTCACAGGCTCTAACTCGAGTGAACATGTCTCCAAATATTTTAGGCCAGAAAAACCCGGCCTTCAGAATCTTGTGAGCAGTAGCCCTCCAACTGTAATGGCCTCCGCAGATTCCTTCATGAAACTCAACTATTATACTTTCCACCTCTTTTTCTGTAAGGCACAGGAGTAGGATACCAGAGGGGTCTCGCCAATACAACCGGTCATTCGCAATGACATACTTTTGTGACCTCAACCTCAGTGATATGTACTTAGTTTTGTCACAACTGGGCGGGAAACTGAGGGTTAGAAGGTACTCTACCATCTCTTTGTACCATGGGCTGATAAGGTACTTCATATGTATCTTCTGGGAGGCTATTTCTATTCTCTGCACTTCCTCCTTTTCCCCAGAATCTTCATTTGCTGTCATAGACAAATTGATACCCAAGGCTTGACAATTTGATTCAGAGAGCATCTTGGCTAAACCTTGCCCCTTGATTAATTTGGTAGGACGGATATCTAAATCATATTCCTGTATTTTGGCTATCCATTTTCCTCTTTTTCCTTCACTGTCCCCCTGGATAAGAATGTCTTTAACAGCTACTGTAGGAACAAATGCAGTGATATGGGACTGCAAAACATACATGCGAAAAGCTTTGAGGGACTTCACCAGAGCATACGCTTGCTTCTCCAATATGTTATATTTCAGTTCAGCATCCTGAAGCACCTGACTGAAAAAGGCAATAGGTTGTTCATACCCCTCTTCATTCTTCTGCAACAAAAATCCAGCTATTGTATGAGGGGATGCAAAGGAGAAGACCATGAACGGTTTGGCATAATCTGGCCCGGCCAACACAGGGGCTTCAGCAAATGCATTTTTAATTCTGGCAAAGGCTTCTCTTGACTCTGGTGACCATTTCACCTCATTATTCTTCTTAAGCATATAAGTGATGCACCTAACTATCTCAGCATAGTTAGGGATGAACCTCCTTGGGAATTTTATACGTCCTAGGAACACCTGAACTTCTTTTTTGTTTCTGGGCAAGGAAATACCATTTATTACTTCCACTCTTTTGGGATCTATCTTTACTCCATCTTTGGTTACAATGTGTCCCAAAAGCTTGCCCTCTTCCAGTGCAAACAAAGACTTCTGTGGGTTAAGGGAGAGGCCATACTTTCTGCACTTCTCAAAGGTTCTGCGTAGGTGTTCTATGTGCTCTGCATCATCCTTTGAAAACACAGTAATGTCGTCCAGGTATACCACCACGAACTGGTCTTGTTCTCCAATAAAAGTTATATCCATGGCCCTCTGAAAAGTGGCCCCTGCGTTAATCAGCCCAAAAGGCATCCTGGCATACATAAACGTCCCCCATGGGGTGGTGAAGGCCGTCTTCTTTTGATATTCTGGCAGTACAGCCACTTTATTGTACCCAGAGAACCCATCCATCATCGAAATCCGAGAAGCCCCTACCACTTTCTGCAATATGTGATCCATCTTGGGCAGTGGGTAATTATCTTTCAATGATGCCCTGTTCAGGTTCATAAAATCAATACATAGTCTTATTTCTCCATTCTTCTTCTGTACAGGGACTAAATTTGCTACCCCCTCAGAGTACCTCAATGGTACAATGATTTTAGCCTTCAGCAGTTTCTTAATTTCTTTTTCAATAGAAGGTAGCAATAGAGGATTTATCTACCTAAGCTTTTTCTTGTGTGTTTTTGTATCTCCCTTCAGTGGAATCTTACGTTGCATAATGCTGACATCGAAGGTTTTCAGATCTTGATAAGACCAGGCAAAGACATATTTATAGGAATGGAATAACTTCTGATACAACTTTTATATTCTTCCGGGGCCTTCTTGGACAACTTCACGATTTTAGGGTCAGCCTCTGTGCCTAGATTCAGGTCCTCCACCTGGTTATCTTCTACAACTTTGTTTGGTTGTAATGGAACATCATTCTTGTTAAACAAACTTTCTAAAGGTACTAATACTCGGGGAATGACATTCCCTTTCAGCTGTAGAAATTTATGACCAGCTACCCTTTCTTCCCACTTCTCTCCAGAAGTGTCTTCAGTCTCCACTTCTTCACAAATGTCAATCTCCATGTTGGAGAACTCCCCAACTGTTTCCAACAATATCTTGACTTGCTCATCGTCTTCAAACACTTTCCAGTGTTTGATATTGTCTGGGATTGATGGCCTATATCGTACCTCAATCTCATACCTCAAGAGAGGATTCTGAGGTGGCCGAAAAGTACTGGCAGCCACTGCTAAGGATTCTGCCATTCTATTTTGCTCCCGGGGCATGAACTGGATATTAAATGCCAAGAAGAAGTTCTCCACTGGATCCCAAACTTCGTTCCTATAGGCCCTCAGCCTAGGATGTTTAGCTTGGCACTGATTTCTCACCTTCCTAACTACTAGTTACGAATCTCCCAGAACTTTTAAACTTTGTATGTTCATACTCCTGGCTGTCTGCAACCCTAGTAGGAGTGCTTCATATACGGCCACGTTATTTGTGGCTTCATACTCCAGCTTCAAATATAGAGGCACCGATCTTCCTGCAGGCGAAATCAATAACACCCCGGCTCCATTTCCTTCCCTAGAGTTGGCTCCATCAAAGTGAAGCGTCCAGATTTCTGATTCAGGGCTTTCTATGAACTGTTCTGTCTTAATCTGGAAAAAGGATGGTTCATGTGCATAATCTTGATCTTCCTCCAGCATTAAACATGAGAAATCCCCCTCCCTGCTATAAACCGGAGAATTAACTTAATCATCTACCTTAGTAACTGTCTTGACAAATCTGGTTTCCCGATACAGCCTCCTCTCTTGACCCCCAAATACCGGAATAGTGGCATAGGTTAGGTCCAGCTTGATTTATCCGCCAATTTTGGTTCCCCAAGATCTTGACAGTAGCATGCCAAAGCGATCTGGAATGTCAGCCACCACTATATCCATCACCACACTTTTCGCTGGGATTTGGGCCAGGTTAACCACCAAGTCTTTTATCATGCCCAGGCACTTAACTCTTTTGGAGTCGAATGAGTAAAGGTCTTTGTATGGGCGGGTGATCTGTAGTCCTAGTTGCTCCATGACTGAGAGGGGTAAAATATTATGAGAGGCTCTTGAATCTAACATGCAGTTGTGCAGCAGCAGGTCTTGTATTACTAAAGACACATAAAATGGGGGAGTGGCAGCATCTAATTCTTCAACATGTGGGCCGAAAACAACCATAGGCCTTTCTTCCTGGAGGTTTAGGCTGTCTGGAATGTTAATTACCTCAGGAGGGAGCATAAAGGACGTGACCTGGGACTGGTAAGCATGTTGTTTTAACAACTCAGCCAGGGGGACTGGGATCTTTACCTTCTCAAGTTCCTTTTGTAAGTTGAAAGCGGAGGAAGACTTATCTATTGGCGCCTCTTTTAGTTCTTTATCTTTGGAGTCTGCTTTCTGTGGGGAAGGTTTGACTTCTTTTAAGGTTGGTTTGACATTAGGAGGTGTAGGCCCTTGTGAAGATGAAGGAATTTGATCGGCAGACTGTAAAGATTGGTTTAGAGGCCTCTTACCTTTTTCCGGGGGTTTTTGAGGAGTGACCTCCTTCTGTGCAGGTGCCTCTTCTTGAGGTGTGTCTTCCTCTTGATCCTGAGTGTGGGTTCGCTTTCTGGAGGACTTGAGGTCATATCTTCTATTGAACTGAGCTTGCATGAAATCAATAAACTGTTTGCAGTAGTCATCAATCTCAGGATCTTCGGTATCTTCATTAGCTTTCACTTCTAAGTGTGCTTGCACCTCCACTTCGTCACTTCCATGTACAGAACATTCGACATCATCACTGTTTGAGAAGACAAGGCATGCCTCCTCTTGCTCATAAGCAGTGTCTTCAGTAGAACCCTCTACTTGCCCCTCTAAGTATAGAGGATGCGGTACATGATCTAGCTGCTCCTTCTGTCCCCTCTGCAGTATCTGCAAGGGTGGATTTCTGTATTGAGGATTGAATACTCTATTTGGGGCATTTTGGAAATTCTTGGAGGATGAATTCTTTGCCTCCATTTCAAGTTTCACCAATTTACTTGAGAGGTTTTTGATCATCTTGTTCATCTCCTCAATCCTGTCATTAGCTGAATCTCTACCTGGGCTCGAGGTGGATACCTCCTCCTTTCCTCTTCTTCTCGTATCTTGCTCGTGTTTCCATTTTGATTTGCCAGTAGAGGAAAAATTCGCTTCTACCTCCAATGTGTCGGTCTGTGCATCATCCAGGGTGGCTGGCTTCCTTTCTCTCAAGGAGAAACCGAATTCAGAATCGAACGCTGCCACAAAAACGACCTTGGCAGCAGTCTAGTGAGGCTTCATGTCGGCAGGGAGACTCAGGTACAATTTGTTAAATCTTTTAATAAACTCTGACACCCCTTCATTATGCTTTTTCTTAAGAGTATTGAATTCAGTAAGAATATTACCATGATATTTCTTTTCTCCCCATTTTCTGAGGAAAGTGTCCTCCATTCCCTCCCATGTAGTGATAGAACGAGCTTCAAGTGTCTTGAACCACTTTCTAGCTTCCCCATCTAAGGATTGTACAAACAGCCTTAGGACTACGTCCAGATGTTCCACATTGAAATTCTCTGCAAAAAAGCAAGAGACTTCGATATGTTTCTGGGCTTCAATCTCATTCTCGCCATTGAATCTAGGTAGAATCTTTAAATAATCTTGCGGCATGTCATTTAGCACTGCAGGTAGCTCCAGAGGAGCGTATCTGTTTTGCAGGAAGCCAGGGACATTAGCCATTGGAGGAGGAGTTGGAGGTAACAAGAGGGCTTGGTGAGTAAGTGGGGGAGCAGGTGGAAGTGTGGTGTGGATGATGATAGGAATATAGTGAACAGCAGCTTGAGAGGACGGAGACAGGGGTGGAATATTAACAGCAGATATTTCTGTGACTTCTTTAACTTCTTCAGCCTCTGGAGTGGGATGAAATGTATAACGGGTGGTATCTATTGACTCAGCCTCGTCCTTGACTCGAATGTTTCCCGAGGGTAAATAGTCTGAGTAATAACAGTTCTCACCCAGAGCGGAGTCAGAATCTTGCAATTGGGCAACCTGAGAGGAGGAAGAAGGAAAGTCTTCTAGAGAGAATTGTGGGATCTCAGTATGAAAAAATTGTCTCTCCCTCCAACCTCTTCTATGTAAAATTCTCTCTGGGTCAGACACAGAGGGTGTCTTTGGCTGAGACGTATCTGACCTAAGGTGTGGCTTCCGAAGAGCCAGGACTGCAATTAGATTTTTCTGGAAAATGAATGTGGAGTCACCAAGGTGTGGGATATACAACTCTCAACTCTCCATGCTCACCTAATTGAAGAGTGAAAAAGGGTTTTTTCGAGGCCCAGGGATTTCAATTTTTCATCAATTTCGTTCCTCGGCAACGGCGCCAAAAATATGTTGTCAATCCTAGAGACAGCCTTGAGTTGTGAAAGACCAGTGCCTAGGACATCTTAAACGGAAGAGAGAAAAAGTAATGTAATATAACAGGAACAACTAACAGGAAAGAGCTCTCATGCCTTTCATTTATAAACAGGAAGTTCAACTTTAAATGGGACCAAAACTTTCAAAAGTTAGACAAGCAAAAGATATATTGCAGAGACAAAGTGTAAAACTCTTACGCAAAGGCGTCAGAAAATTTAAGACAGTTCACGGTAAAAAGGGCCAGTTCAACAATACTTAACAGAGATAAGTAATCTGCTGATGTTCACAATGTAAGAAAGAATGAGGAAATATCAGCTGTCGCATAGATAATATCCAGACACACATATCACCATGTAATGGGCTTATCGATTTAAGAATCCATTCACAATAATAGCGTATTCCAAAATAACATCACATTGAAGCCAATATAGCAAAAGTATGAGTGCAGTGAGAATGGAACAATATATCATGCATGAGCCATATTTAAAGCGCTAAATTGATTCCAACATAAGTATCAACTAAGATAAGTTCACATTAAAATCAATGAGTTGCTCGCATTCCAAAACATGACACAGGAAGAACGGATGAGGTAAGACGAACAATTGATTGACACATAAAAGGTGAAGTAACGTTCTATTAAATATCAAAGACTGGAATCTTCCTTACAGATAAAACTTCTCTTCATTGAAACCCAACGGGCTCTGAACCTTCATTCAAGAGTTAAACAAAAATGCATACAAAATTCTCTTACAACGTAGTTTTTCTGATAAAATCTGGAACCATCTATTCTCTGTTGTTCTTGTTTATATAGGAACTTCTCTGCATAGGCGAGAAGATATTTTGGGAAAATATTTTCCTCGCATGCTAGGAATTTGTTAGAAGTCCTTGTCAAAGTAACAAAAATCGTGATGAGGAATAAAAACCTCTCATCCTTTGCTGTTAGGCGCTCAGCCATTTTAAAACCAAAATTGTATAACAGTCTAAGTAAAAGTAAATTGTTGTGGTGAAATGTAAATTCCACCTGAGCGGAGGTAAACGTGCCTTGATTTTCTTCGTAGGCGTCTCTAAGCCAGCAGATAAACTCGACCACCGGGAAGACTGGGGGGGTAATCTGATGGTAAAAGCCTAATACAACCACCCGATATCGATCCCTATTTTGGACATGTCGCGTAAAAAGCTCAGGTCTTATACTGCTAATGGGGAAAGGGTATTTATGGTCACAGATTCCAGCTTGTTGGTCGATGAAAGGCTCAAAGCTGGGAGGGTTTCTGGTTTCTCGGACCTGGGGAGTCTTTGGTTCGTTTTTCTTGGGTGTGCCCCTTCCCATGACTGACATATGAAATTCGAAAAGAAAAACGAAAGGAAAATGGAGGGAATGTAAGGGACGAAGTACCTGCACAGTAGGTAAATTTGCTTGGGAAAGCGACGCAGAGGGTAGTCTGGTGATGATTGGGCAGACCTGGTACTTGTTCCTGCTTGGTATATACCATAACCGGAAGACCTGGGACTTTTACTGCAGTAAAATACGGGAAAATGTTGTCTAAGACTGGTAATTCTGAGGTGAAAAGGCGTAGAGGTGAAATAGGTAGGGCAAGTGTCGTAAGGACACTGACAATGGGGCACGCAGCGTGTAGGGATTGGGTGTTAGTTGGGGACAGGTGAACACCGCGTGCCGAGTTTACTACTGGTACGGGCCTTAGTACCAGCTCATCTAGGACTTACCTTACCTCTTTGCCGCATGCGTCGTATGATTCCTAAAACATATTATCCCCAAAAGCGAATTAAATACATAACCTACCAGTTGTAAGGGCCCACACTGCGTTCCGCCACGTCACCATATCTCCGCGCCTCGCTCTTGCCACTTCATTCTGACCTTGGGTCCCCACCACGTCATGCTATTGCAACTCCGCGGGGGTATGGGTCTCTTCCCTCTCTCGCTGCTCGACCCCCGCGTAAATTCCCTTGCGTATTCATATAGCGGCAGTTCTTTTAATGTCTTTGCTCTGCGCTCTTCGTACCACATATTTGCGCCTTTTATATTTCTGCTACCCTTTTTTACTTTATACTTCAACCTTTTCATATTACTTCCGCCTCTAGCTTTTAAGCACGTGACTTCTCTTACCTTGTTTCACTTCGACCAACTCTTCAAGTATTTCACCATTTGATATAATGCTCAATGCATGAATTATCAACATTTAATAAACCAATGACTTATGTTAAATATTGAACAACAGATCCTGTTGAGGGTTTTTTTTTTTTTTTTTCAGTAAGCTGCAGCAAGTGGAGATTAGATCTTTATATTTAGTCCATTTCAATGCTCATTTTTTAGTGGAGGAGGCTTCTACTCCATTGGGAGGACAATATTGGAAGAGTTAAGCTTCATTTCCATATCTTGGTTGCAGACCAACTGTATTTTGTCCCCTACAGCGCAGTATTGATCCAAATCTGTGTAATTTCTGAAGGAGTTGTTGCAGGGTGATTCAGTGCACCATTTGGAGAGCTGATTTTTTGAGTATTGGGGATCTTCATTTCACTTTGGAGATCTGTTGGAGAAGATCATTTTATTGTTTACATCAAATTAGATCCACTTTCTAGATCTAAATATTTCCATAAATCTGCAGTCTTAGATCTCAGATCTACACTTTGTACATGGTGTTTTGCTGAAAACCCCAAGGGGGATTGATAAAGGAGCATGTATAGTGCATGGGTCTGCTATAGATCTAAATTTTTGTCCACATACCTTCTCTAGATCTGATGTACAACCTACTACTATTGCAGAGGTAACAAAATAATGTTTTCATGGTATTCCATCTTTAATACATGGTTTTAGTCCCTAATTTTGCATGATTTTGGGCTATTTATGGCATGGGAGACCTGTTTAACTATGAAAGAGTGATTAGTTTATGATTTTCTTTTAGATTTGGGTGCTATAATATCATATCTAAGGAATCCATGAGCTGCATTTGAGATTTGTTGCATATATTTCTGAAAACTGTGTTATTTATGCATGTATTGTTGAGTTTTCCCATTTGGGAATATTACAGTGGTATTAGCGCATGATCTTTGGCTCAACTTGTGAGTTTCAGGCCAAGATGCTATAGAAGAAGAAAGAGATAAAAATTATGGGAGGAATGAGTTTAATCTCATCTCTTTTCAGATCTAAGAAGGACCTCACCCAAGAGGTCAAGCAAAGAAGAATGGAGAAAAGAAATGAAACTACACTAAGGTTTCAAGATGAGGAAGGTCCATGTACTTCCTATCAGCAAAAAGAAGATCCGGTATTGCATAAAGCTCCAAAGAAACATACTATGGCCTTTTCTTTGAAAGATAAGAGGCGTAGGAATGAATAATACTTATATCATGAGATTCTAAGTGAATATCTTGTAGAATATAAGTCTCAACCTAGATCTATCAAGAAGAATATAACTCTTCCACAGTTCATTCAGCTCAAAGAAGAAAGGAGACCTTGAAACAATAGAAGAATGAAGGGAAATAGATTTCTATTTTCTATATTTGATGGGTCATCCTCATGCACAGCAAAAGATTGGGGAAAGAAGTTGGATGCATTTTTTCTGCTACATCTAGTATTAGAGAAATAAGTTGTTGAGATTGCAACGCTGCACCTTCAGGGTGAAGCAAACAAGTGGTGGTTTAGCCATTTGAGTCATGCAAGAGTGACTGCATATGCAGATTTTACTCAAAGGTTGATCAAGAAGTTTGACAAGAATAAATCAGAGGAGAAGAAGTGTTTGCCACCACTTACTGTAGGAGCACTTGTTTCAGGAGGAAGGCCACTTGCACCTTTGCAAAGTGATCTTGATCTCTTGATGCCTAGAGTACCATGCACCATTCTGGAGATGCATGAAGAAGAGGAGACTTGTACCAGCGCTGATGAAGCCATAGAAGAGCAGCCATCATCATCAGTAGTTGGAGAAGCCATCACATCGGAAGGAGGAACCCTTGTAGCAGTACAAGATGTTCCCAATATGTACCAAGGTATGCACATGTTTCCATTTCTTGTTATTTCAATACATCATATGGAGGATGATGGGAATATACCATCGCATGACCAAGGGTCAAAGTATATTTCTAATTTGGAGCAACAAACTTTCACTGCGCTGAAAAACCTTGATTTGTTCAAGGAGGAGGCAAACAGTTATCCTAATGTATCATTTTTGAGCTGCACACAACCCTTGAGGTTGGAATGTAGATTCTTGGAGGATGGGATGAGTATTGTCATGAAAAATACATGGCAAAACTATATGTTCAACATTGGACATGATCTTGAGGCAGCAGTTGCACCATCATGGAGATCAACAGTGCTGTCAGTGAGCAGCAGTGATGAGTTGGGGGCCCAACCATTGTGGGAACATTCCAATTACCTTCCCATATGTATAACAAAGGATAAGCAGATAGATGATGGAGGACATATTATGATGAATAACATCTCTCATGTTTGTGTTGGATATTTATTGATGAGCCCTACACATCATGATGGGAGGTTTTTGCCTACCACCTATTTGGATCCTTATGGGATCAACTTGGTCATTGAGGAAATTTCATTTCAACATCCCATGAAATGAAAAGACATAAATCTGATTTGGGAGGATGGTATTCTCCATTGGAGGAATGCCACTTTTGGACATGATGATAGACACTCACCATGGGTTGGATGGGTGATGTTGATGAGCAAGAGGTTGAGAAATCACTTGCATATCTATGACACCGGATAGCAGGATGCAAGACTGCGTTGGTTACCCTTGAAAGAGTTTGGTCAATGGTCATCCTATGACACATTCTATTTCAAGGGGTATGTGGATGGATGGAATTTGGCATGGCACTTACGTCATATGGAAGCAAGGAGTTTGGGTGTATTGGAATGATGTGATATATTTCATATCAACTCTCATTTTGTTGCTCCATGACTCATATGATGATGGTGTGGTGATGAAACTAGAGCTGTTGTTGCTTTGGTTTTTATTGAGAGAGTATGGTCTGATTTTCTCCCATACTTTGCATGATGTTGCAAGAGTAGGAGATGGCACTATCATGGTGAAAAGGGGCTACTTATTAGCTTTGGAGGATGAGGAGGTACTTCCACTTTGGGAGGAATCTCCCACACATAGCAGCATTATGATTGATGGCTTTGACATGTGGGATATCAAAGGATGGAGCTATGAGATGACAGGAGCCTTATTACAAAGGCCAACATCGATGTCACTTGGGAGCTTGGGTTTTTTGATGGAGTGTTCCCAGGATCACTTCACATGTGATGCACTCGATAGGCATGTAGGAGATGAGAGTGATAAATTAGTGGATGGAGACATCTATTACCATGATATGATCTTCTTGACTTGGATTTTCAAGCATAAGAAGAGATATCTACATGCAACACTTGTGGGCTTTCTTTCCGTGCACCTTAATGCATATCATTCCTTACTGGAGGATTTCACTTTGGAGGGCATCCAACAGGGTGTATATCAACATATGGGGAGATGCATAGCCCAGGTGATGATGGAAAGGTTTTCACAACCACTTCCTCACTCACTTGGAGTGAGGGAGAACTTTCAATTGAGCCATTTTAGCTCAATCACCAAAGTACATGATAAGGAAAGTATAGTTATGCTTTATGATTTGTACTCCATTTTTTATGAGCAACATATTGTACCAAGGAGGGTCTTTCCTTCTTGTATATTGTATTGGGATGTACTTGAGGCCATTTGCGACATTGATTTTGGCCATTCTATCTGTGGTTTTTTTGGGTGTGGAGCCTGATTATCTTGTTTATTTTGTATCACGGCATTGGACCCTTGTACCTTAATGGGGCGGCAACGCTGCCCGTAATTAAACGTTTCCTGGGGGGTCTAGGGGGGGGCGGCTATGACTTTATGGAACCCCCCCCCTGGCGGGGAGTTTCGGGGGTAGCGCCCCCGAAGCTAAGAACAGATGTAAAATTTCCTTGTAAAAGTATAGTAATTTCTAGTCAATCCAGGTCGTTCATTAGGCGAATGATCTAACGGGAGAAGTTATGTTTAGTTTAGGGTTTTTTTCCCTAGAAAGAAACCCCTCGCTTTTATGAGGGTATTGTATTGCAGCTGTGGTATGTATGTGTATTCTCGGAGCGAGAAACAGATAGGGAGACTGTGAGAGAGAACAGAGGATATTACAGCGGATCTGCTGCAGGTTGTGTCTCTTCATTTTTTGCTGGATAATAGAAAGGAAGGACTGGTTTTTCGGGGTGGACGTAGCCCAAACTGGGTGAACCACGTATATCTTTGTCTCTCTGGTTTTATGTGTTTTGTGTGCTTGTGTTTTCCGCATATTTTATCTATTGCATTGCTTTATAATATTTAATTTTATAACAACTGGTATCAGAGCCGAAGGTCTATTTGGCTGATAAACTCCCAGGAAAGAAGGGTTCCTGGTTCGAGTGGGAGCAATGGTGGAAGATGGTAAATTTAGGGTCTAGAAATTTAACGGCCAAAACTTCCCACTGTGGAAGATGCAGATGGAAAATTATCTATATGAGAAAGATCTGTACCTACCATTAAGCAGAAAAACAAAGAAGCCGACGAATATGACAGATGCAGAATGGGATATTCTTGATAGAAAGGCACTCGAAACAGTACGGTTGTGCCTCGTGGCGTCGGTAGCCTTCAATATTTCGAAGGAAACAACAACAGAGGGTTTGATTAAGGCGTTGGAGAAACTATATGAAAAACCCTCGGCCTCAAACAAGGTATTTCTTATGAAACATTTATTTAATATGAAGATGTCAGAAGGTGGATCTGTTGCAAAGCATTTAAATTTTTTTAATACAGTTACTAGTCAATTAAGTTCTGTAGGGGTAAACTTTGATGATGAAGTTAGGGCTCTTTTATTTATGTGCTCATTGCCAGAAAGCTGGAATCGTTTAGTTATGGCCATTAGTAACTCTGTCTCTGGATCTAGTACTTTAAAGTTTGATGATGTTGTTGATGCTATCCTTAGTGAGGAAATGCGACATAAAAGCTCCAGTGAGACATCGGGTAATGCTTTGAGTGCAGAGTCTAGGGGAAGAAGAATGGAAAGAGGAAAGAGCTTGGGATATCGCAGTAAATCAAGGAAAGGCAGATCCAAGTCCAAATCGGGGATAATGTGTTGGAAATGTAGAAAGAAAGGACACCTAAAGAAAGAATGTAGATCTCGGAAGGGAAAAGAAGGAGATGCATAGCAAGAAAACAATCATGAAGCAACTGTGGCAGGTGATGTGTTACAAGATGCTTTGATTATTTATTTTGAAAATGTTACTAATTCTTGGGTTGTAGATTTAGGGGCCTCATTCCATGCCACACCTGATAAGAAATATTTTCATGACTATGTTCAAGGAGATTTTGGACGAGTTCGTTTGGGTGATGATAAACCCTGTAAAATTGTTGGAATGGGTAAAATTATTGTAAAACAACAAAATGGAAACCAATGGTTATTAAAGGAGGTAAGGCATGTTCCAGATCTGAAGAAAAATATGATTTCAACAGGACAATTAGGCAGTGAAGGTTGCGTGACAACTTTCACAAATAAAACTTGGAAGGTCACCAAAGGAGCCCTAGTAATAGAAAAAGGTGAAAAGGTTGGTACATTGTATTTATGCAATGGTATTTCTAACTTTGTTAATGCTTTAACTTCTAAAGGAGCAGATGCAGCATTATGGCATCATAGGCTCGGACACATGAGTGAGAAGGGGATGAATATTATTCACTCAAGACATTTGTTGTCGGGATTGAAGAATGTTGATTTCGATTTCTGTGAGGACTGCATTTATGGAAAACAAAAGAGAGTCAGATTTCTAAGAGTTGGTAAAGAAAAGAAGAGTGAAAAATTAAAGCTTGTGCATACAAATGTATGGGGACCTGCTTAGGTATCATCTCTTGGTGGCTCTCATTATTATGTTACTTTTATTGATGATGCAACTAGAAAAATATGGATTTATTGTATTAAGAATAAATATGATGTATTTGATATTTTCAAGAAATGGAAAGCTTTGGTTGAGATTGATACAGGAAAGAAGTTGAAGTGTCTCAGATTAGACAATGGAGGTGAATATTGCAACAAATAGTTTGATAGGTATTTTTCAGAGCATGGAATTCGCAGAGAGAAGACAGTTCCAAGAACACCACAAGAAAATGGTGTGTCAGAAAGAATGAACAGAATAATCATGGACCGTGCAAGGTGCATGAGATTGCATGCAGGATTGCCTTTACAATTTTGGGCAAATGCTGTAGATACTGTTGTTTATCTAATAAATAGAGGGCCTTCAAGTTCCTTGGATGGTGGTATTCCAGAGGAAGCATGGACATGTAAAAAGGTAAACTACTCTTTTTTAAAGCCTTTTGGCTATGAGGCCTTTGTCCATATTAATAAAGAAAACAAAACAAAGCTTGAGGAAAAATCAAAGAAATGTACCTTTATTGTATATGGTGTTAATGATTTTGGTTATCGCTTATATGATTATGAAAATCACAAAATCATTAGGAGTCGAGATGCAATATTCAATGAAAAGGTCTTGTATAAGAATCAGTTGCAGGAAAAGAAACAGGAAAAAGAAAACAAAGAATACACAGTTCTTGATGAGATCACAGAAAAAGTAAAGGTGCCTGAAAATAATAATAATCAACAACAACAACAACAACAACCTCAAACACCTGAAAGTGGTGTTATAAGATCTACCAGGATAAGTAGACCCCCTGAACGATACTCTCTGTCATTATATTATTTATTGTTGACTGATTCTGGTGAACCCGAATGTTATGAAGAAGCAATGCAGGTTGAAATTAGGAAGAAGTGGGAGCTAGCCATGGAAGAAGAGATGGACTTCTTAATGCATAACCAGACTTGGGACTTAGTCAAGTTTTCTGCACGTAAAACTACACTACAGAATAAATGGGTTTACAGGCTGAAGGAAGAAGATGGAGGAAAACAGAGGTACAAAGCTAGACTTGTGGTGAAGGGGTTTGCACAAAAGAAAGGTATTTATTTTGATGAAATATTTTCTCTTGTTGTTAAGATGACTTCAATCAGAACTATTCTAAGTCTTGTAGCAGTGGAAGATTTACATATTTAACAGTTAAAAGTAAATACAACATTTCTCCATGGATATTTGGAGGAATAGATCTATATGGAGCAGCCAGAAGGATATCAGGCCAAAGGGAAAGAAAAATTAGTGTGCAGGTTAAAGAAGAGCTTGTATGGCTTAAAATAGGCTCCAAGGCATTGGTATCTAAAATTTGAAAAGTTTATGTCTGAACAAGGTTATACTAGATGTTACTCTGATCATTGTGTTTATCTGAAAAGGAAAAATGATGGCAGATATATTATATTGTTATTATATGTAGATGACATGCTTGTTTCAGGGTCTAACATGCAGGAAATAAATGTGCTCAAAAGAAAATTGGAAAATTCATTTGCAATGAAGGATTTGGGAGCTGCAAAACAAATCCTTGGTATGAGAATAATTAGAGATAGGAAAAATCGAAAATTAACACTGTCTCAGAATGAGTACATACAAAAGGTGTTGAAAATATTTAATATGCAGAATGAAAAACCAATTAGTACACCTTTTGCTAGCCATTTCAAAATTAGTAAGGAGATGTGCCCCAAGACCCAAGAAGAAATTGATTATATGTCTAAAGTTCCATATGCATCAGCAGTTGGAAGCTTAATGTATGCAATGGTCTGCACAAGGCCTGATATTGCACATGCAGTGGGAGTTGTAAGCAGGTACATGAACAATCCAGGAAAAGAACATTGGATGGAGATACAGAAATGGATTCTCGAATGTTGAGAGGTACAAATCAACATTGTATTTGGTGGTTCAAACATTGCTCTACAGGGATATGTTGATGCAGATATGGCAGGTGACAGAGATAACGGGAGGAGCACTACAGGACATGTATTTACTGTAGGTGGAACAGATGTCAGTTGGGTTTCAAAAATCCAAAGTGTTGTTGCACTTTCAACAACAGAAGCAGAGTATGTTGCTGCTACAGAGGCTAGTAAGGAAATGATCTGGTTACAAAGGTTTATGGATGAATTGGGTAAGAAGCATGATATGGGCACGTTATACAATGATAGCCAAAGTTCCATTCATCTTGCAAAGAACTCAACATTTCATTCTAGGACTAAACACATACAGCTCAAGTACCATTTCATACGGTCAATACTGGAAGATGGATAGTTGAAGCTGGAAAAGATACACACTAGCCAGAATCCTGCAGATATGTTAACAAAAGTTGTAACCGAGGAGAAACTGAGAACGTGCTCAGTTTCAATTGGTCTTCAAGGATGACGATGAAGATGAGAAACAACCAGGTCCAAAGAGGAGTCATTGTCCAGCAAATGAAGCAGCAGTGGAGTTTCTACAATCAGTCTCCAAGTGGGAGATTGTTGGGTGTGGAGCCTGATTATCTTGTTTACTTTGTATCACAGCATTGGACCCATGTACCTTAACGTTGCCTTTTGTAATTAAACGGCTGCACGGGGGGGGTCCCGGGGGGGCGGCACGCTTTATGGAGCCCCTCTCCCCTAGCGGGGGGTTTCGGGGGCAGCGCCCCTGAAGCTAAAAACAGATGTAAAATTGCCTTGTAAAAGTATAGTAATTTCTAGTTAATCTGGCCCAATCATTAGGCAGATGAGCTGACGGTAGAAGTTATGTTTAGTTTAGGTTTTTTTTCCCTAGAAGGAAACCCCTCACTTTTATGAGGGTATTGTATTGCGGCTATGCATTGTATGTGTGTATTCTCAGAGCAAGAAAAATATAGGGAGACTATGAGAGAGAACAAAGGATATTACAATGGATCTGCTGTAGGTTTTGTCTCCTCATTTTGCTGGATAATAGAAAGGAAGGGCTGGCTATTTGGGGTGGACGTAGCCCAAACTGGGTGAACCACGTATATCTGTGTCTCTCTAGTTTTATGTGTTTTATGTGCTTGTGTTTTTTGCATATTTTATGTGTTTCATTGCTCTGTAATATTTAATTTTCTAACAGGTTTGTGGGGGATGCCACATGATTTTTGGTGTGCACCATTGGCACCAAATGTTACTTTCATGATTTCATCTTGTAGGATGATTGTGGCAGCAAACAAGTGGTTGAAAAGACACTTGTTATACTTTGTATTGAGGCAGGCAAGGGATGCACTGCAATAGTTCCACATATGGAACTATGATCCACCTCCTGGTTGTCATATGGAAACTTGTTTCTATCCGTTTTTGATTCCATGTATTGATGATGTTCTTGTTCTTATGGGAAGCTTTGTTGGGAGGATGGCACAATAGTTGGAGGTGCCCATTGGGAGTATGATTCTCCATACCTCATATGTTGCATGTTTTAGGGGAAACAATGGGCAAACCATGATTTCCACACTACACCTCTTGTCTTCATGTCGGAGGAGACATTTGGAGAACTTGAGTTCTTGGGAGAGGCACTTCATGGATGTTTTGATTGGTGGAGTGTCTTGGATCATTCTTGGAGACCGTGATATTTCAGCCCAAGATCAGCAACAACCCCATACATATCATAAGTGGATAGAGAAGTACTTTGGGATGGACATTTTAGTCCTGCATATTAATTTATGCAACCCAAATTATTTGCAGGAGCCTAAGGTGGAGGAGATGTTTCATGAGTTGCAATGTTGGAGGGACCGTGACTCAATTTTTATGGATGATAGCTTGGGGATGGAGGCTTCACATGGGGATGATGATTCCTAATATATTTATGATTCCATGCCTCAATAAGGCCTCTATACCATGTATATTTTTTTCCATGTATGTCCCACTTTTTCATGTTGAGAGCCATTTGGAATTTTCACCAAAGGCATACTTTTACATATGGGAGGAACAACTTGAGGACACATTGATGAGAAAGTAAATTGTTATTTTGAGGAACTCATCACTTGAGGATGCTAGAGGAGGAAGAGGAGAGGCTCTTTAGTTCTATCCTTGCAATTTCTTGAGGACAAGCAACATTTGGGAGGGGAGGACTGTAATATTCCTAACTTAGCATGCAGCGAGTTGGAATATTAATTTTGCTCCAAACACATAGTTAGATAAATAAATGGGCAGGGAGACCCATAAATATTTTTAGCAACAATAAAATCCCTCTTAATGGGAAAGGGATCATATTCATAACTCGATAAAACCACCTTCATGTGTAAAAAAAGGCTAAATGCATGTGGACTAAGTCAAGTTTGACCAAGTCAACAAAGTTAATATGGAGGGTGTGGAACATTAATGAAGATAACTCAGTGGGAATATGGATATGTTTAGGTAGTTATAATAAAGCCACCTTGAGTGTGGAAGAAGACATTGCATTGAGATCCAGTCAAGATTGACCAAATCCATCAGTGTTGTTATGGAGGAGTGGTATTGATCATGGGACAGCACAATTTTGAAGGGAGATTCATTGCATGAAGATGGAAACTCTAATGAGTGGGACCAAAGGTGAGAAGGATCAAATTGTTTATAAGGAGGAGGGTGGCATTAGCTTATGATTATGATTTTCTGATTATATGGTATGTTTAGACATATTTCTTTCTCTAACTGTTTAGCTGAGATAGAGTCTTGTTTAGCACAAGGTGTTCCTGTTTGGGAATCCCACCTCTTCCATTAAGTAACTCTTGGAGGATTCTTACACCATATTGTCCACTATCTGGCTTGAGGCCAAGCTTCATCTTCCTTTGACAAGCACAAATCCTATTGAGGGTTTGTTTGTTTTAGTAAGCTACAGCAAGTGGAGATTAGATCTTCGGATTTAGTCCATTTCAGTGCTCATTTTCAGTGGAGGAGGCTTCTACTCCATTGGGAGGAAAGTATTGGAAGATTTGAGCTTCATTTCCATATCTTGGCTACAGGCCAACTATATTTTTTCCCCTACAATGCAGTATTGATCCAGATCTGCGTAATTTCTGAAGGAGTTGTTGCAGGGTGATTCAGTGCACCATTTGGAGAGCTGGTTTTCTGAGTGTTGGGGATCTTTGTAGAAATTTGATAAATGATATGTTATACACCGAGATTTTCCTTATCACACACTATTTTAACTTCATGCACAATACATAATCTCTTCTACCATTGATCATTAATTGCGGAAATAAAAACAATCGCATGCGCACATTAAAACCATAAACAATCACACATATGAACACAATATTTTATGGGAAAGCTTAAAGCTGAAAACCCCAAAATATATGTATATTATATGTCATATAGATCATGTAACAATCATTATACAAAGCTCCTCACAAAGCTCTCTGTACAATCTCCAATTGCTACACACTAATCAGGTTCGATCTAGCAAAACACATGCTCCAATCTCTGCCACCTGCTAGCCTGCCTCTACTGCGCCATCACTGCTGAAGAATGGATTTGAATGAACTAGAATTGATTTATCCTTTCTCACGCAATCCTCATTGGCATTTCCAACCACTATTTGTTGCAAATCATGCAACACTATAGTCACAACTGATAGTCACACTGCTCTTTCACCTACCTCTTCACTGGTCTCCACTAAAACTGTCCATGCACTGTAGTTAACTAATGTATTCTTTAGTTGATTAATGAGTTAATAATTAGTGAATTAATTAATAATTAATTCACACCACTCTAGAGTATCGATACGGTTATACTAGTACAACCCCAGCTCAACTATGTTTGCTCGGTTAAAAGTGAACACAACTCCATCAACTACCTCAATAACTCCACCAAACTTTGTCACATGAGTTCTAGCTAAAGTCTCCATGCAATAGCTCAACTAACCCTAAGGAAAAGCGTATTTCCTTCTGTCAGCTGCATGTGCCACATCCAAGCATCAAACTGAAGTGCTCCAAGAGGATAACATAATGTTTATAGTCTAAATATTATTAAGGGTTAATAATATTTGACATATCATTCAGATAGTAATCTAAAAATAGATTCACTTAAAATACAAAAATAGAAGTCCATCTATATTTTCCGACTTGACCAACCATCCACAAATAGCATCATGCAACTCATAGAACATGATCCATATGTCTAAAAATAGACTTTGCGCCAAAAATAGCCTGCGGGCCCACTTAGTGAAGGCGACTCTTTTCACTAAACTCATCATCTTGTTGCAATCTCAACACTCCCTCTCAAAAAGATAAGGATTATCTGCCACCCCTATCCTACCTCTGTGGTATTCGAATTTGCTCCTGGTGAGTGCCTTCGTCAAGATATCAACATCCTGATCCTCTGTGGGAATGTATGAAAGTAACATGATCTTCCACGCTGCACACAATCTCGATATGATGATACCGGATGTCAATATGTTTAGATCTATCATGAAATCTTTTGGATTAGCAGGAAGTTTGATGCAACTCTGATTATCACAATATATCCATGATGGGATCACAAGTGTGAACGAACAATCCGACCAGGATCTTCCTCATCCATATAGCCTCGCATGTAGCCAGACTTGCTGCCATATACTCGGCCTCCGCTGAACTGAGTGCCACAGATCTATGCTTCCTACTGTACCAAGAAACTGTTGTCGAAACGATACTGAAAATCCCTCCAGATGTGCTCTTTCTGTCCGTTGGGCTCCCTACCCAACCTGCATCCGTGAAGCCACACGGCTTCACCTCATTCGACTATCTGTACCATCATCCATATCTCGATGTGCCTCTGAGATATCTCAATACATGCTTTCCTGCTTTCCAAAAGAGCTTGGTAGGCTTAACCATAGCTTGTGAAAGCTGGTTAACAGCGTAGCATATGTCAAGTCATGTATTGACTAGATACATAAGTGACCCCACCAACTGTCGGTAAATAGTGGCATCCACTACCTCTACCGATGTAGCATCCTCTTTCCTCCATCCACCAGGAAGAGGAGTGTCGATAGGCTTGCAGCCATGCATGTTGAACATCTCCAGTATCTCCCAGGCATACATGCCTTGAGACACAAACAATCCATCACTGCGCTGCCAAATTTCCAATCCCGGGAAATAATGAAGGAGGTCGAAGTCCTTCATCTCAAACTCCTTTGCAAGATCAGCCTTGCATGAGTGTATCAACAGTTCATCACCTGTTAGAATAAAATCATCTACATAAAGTATAATGATCAGCAACTTACCCTCCACCACAATCTGGTATAGGTTCGGATCTGCCTCACTCTTGGAGAATCCAAGTCTGGTGAAATAACTGTTTATCTGTGTGTACCAAGGACAAGGTGCTTGTTTCAACCCATTTAGCGCTCTTTTGAGCCTGCACACATGCAACTCGCTGTTGAAGATCTCGAAACCTTCAGGCTGCTCTTTGTACACCTCCTCCTCAATCACTCTGTTGAGGAACCCAGTCTTCACATCCATTTGATGAATGTGCCACCCCATCTGCGCTGAGAGAGCAAGATTCGTTCATATGGAAGAATACCTTGCGACATGTGCAAAGGTTTCCTCATAATCAATCCCCTCAATCTATGAGAAGCCTCGGGTAACAAATCTTGCCTTGTACTTCTCCATACTCCCGTCAGCTACTTGCTTCACTTTGTAGATCCATCTCTAACCTACCACTGATTTTCCTTCCGGCCTTGGTACAATCTCCCATGCACTGTTTCTGACAATCGAATCATACTCTTCCACCATGGAATCTACCCATGTAGGGTCCTCCATAGCTTCCTCGAAAGAGGATGGCTCTATCACGATACACTTGCTCATAAGAGCCATGTATATAGTATACTGGTCAGGTGACTGTCTTTGTCTGTGCTGTGTTGTAGGTGGTCCTACAACCTTCTCTGCATCTTGAGCCAGTCACTCAGCTTCTGTAGTGCGCTTTTGCCCTCTGATGGTTGGCGCTGCCTGAGTGGTATCTTCCACTCCATGAACCTCCTCTTGTGGCTAATCCACATCCTGAAGCTCATCCTTAAGAACTAATAGCTCCTCCTCTACATGCAAGTGTGGCTCCCTCTCAAGCGAAACACTTCATGGCTTTCTCCTCATGAAATTTGATATCCCGTCGCACAACAGTCTTGTGACTGTCTGGAAAATACACACGATAGTTGTGGGGCGTATCAGTGTACCCCAAAAATATCCCAACCTCTGTAGTCAGCTCCAGCTTCTTCCTGGCATCCTTAGTCACATGAATGTAAACAGGTGAACCAAAAATCCTCAAATGAGAAATATCAGGCTTCTTACTAGAAAATGCCTCCTCAGGTGTACTCATGCCAAGTATCCTATGAGGACAATGGTTTTGCACATAAACCGCAGTATTGCATGCCTCAGCCCACAAGTGTATGGGAAGGCCATGATCATGCAACATCGCCTGTGCAGCACCCATGATAGTTCTATTCTTCCACTCAGCAACCCCATTCTGCTATGGGTTATGAGGTTCTATGAGCTCTCTTCGAATTCCTTCTACACTACAAAAGTCCTTGAATTCGCCAGAGATGAATTCACCACCATTGTCACTCCTAAGAGCCTTCACCTGCTTCCCCGAATCTTTCTCCACTAGTGCCTTGAACTCACAGAACTTTGAGAATGTATCGCTCTTCTTCTGAATGAAGAAGATACAGCACTTCTGAGAAAATTCATCAACAAAGATCACATAATACCTGTGCTTTGCTGTCGAAGCTACTGAGAAAGGTCCACACACATCTGTGTGAATTCTCTCAAGGATCGTCGTGGCGCGACTATCCTTCTCGTGAAAGGTGGTTTTCACAAATTTTTCCCAGGTACATCCTTTGCACTGATCTGATTGTGCAAGAGTACCCTTAGGAAGCCTAGTAGAAATCTGCTGCAAAATTTTCAAAGCTCCATGATGAAGGTGGCCCAATCTCCTGTGCCACAGCTCGCCCTCATCCCGGCTCACCACTCCTTCTGCCTTGCCTGCCATTGTTTCACAGCCATCTACCTGCAATTGATAAAGGTTCTTAACTTGAACCCCTATCCTCCGGGTTTCACCAGTTGCCTTACTGCGCAGGAAAGCCTTTCCCTCGCTAAAGACAACATCATATCCCTTGTCTTATAGCATCACCACAGAGATAAGATTATTCTTCAATCCTGGAACATGCATCACTTCCTTCAATATGAAGGGTTTACCAGACTCCCTCTCAAAGGAAATGGTACCGATATCGGTCGCACTGTATCTACCATCATCGCCCATCTCGATGTGCACTCCAAGATCTTTCTCATCTAGATCAATAAACAAATATTTGTCTCCTTTCATGTGAAAATACGCACCACTGTCAAGAAACCACACTGAACCCATCATTCTTGAGACCAAGCATGCGATCAGCGAAAAATCCAGCTCAAACTGCGAGGCTAAGGCCTCTCCAGCTACAGATCCAGCAGCCTGCTTATTTTTCTTCTTATGTGGACAATTAGTGGTGTAATGTCCGTGTTGGTGATAGTGAAAGCACTTCACCTTGGACATGTCCTGCTTCTTGCCTTTCGCACCAGATTGAGAAGCATTCTTCTTGCTCTTCCCCTTCCTTGATTTGGTAGCCAAAGTAAAATTTTCTTCATCTGAGTTCTTTGATGAAGATCCATCCCTGGTACTTTGCCTTATCTCCTCTTACACAAGATCCGACCAAAGTCGCTCCCATCCTGGCAATTTCTCCCGACCATTGACAGAGTCCTGATAGGAGAACCAACTCTTCGGAAGCCTAAGGAGAGCCAAGCTCACCAAGTCCTCGTCATCTACAGTCACCCCCACACTTCCCAGCCCATCCCTACATTAGACAAACTTCGTGAGGTACTTGGGTATACTATCGCCTTTCTCCATTTTTATGTTCCTGAGTTTATCCCTGAGCGCCAACTTCCTCTGGTCGCTCTTGCTTTGGAATAAATCTGTCAAAGCTTTCCACGTCAAGAATGGAGAAGCTTTACCATGAAGGCTGGACACTATGTGATCCTTTACACCTTCCAACAGAATTCTTCGACACTTTTCTGTCTTATTTTTCCATGCCTCAAGTTTGGCAGCATCGCTAGAAGCAGGTTTTGGAATTTCTGCATCTATGAACTCCTTCAACCCATTGTCATCCAGCACCGCCTCCATCTTGTCCTTCCATGCAATATAATTTGAGTTGCCCTCAAGGGCATACTCCAATCGCAATCCGTTGAAAGACATCTCAACTTCGACAACAAGAAAACTCTGCTGCAAATTCAAATTCCAACAGCACAAAACTCAATCGCTTCAATGTTTTGCAATTGCTCCAATGATCAATATCCCTCTGATACCATGTAGAAATTTGATAACTGATATGTTATACACCGAGATTCTCCTAATCACACACTATTTTAACTTCATGCACAATACAGAATCTCTTCTACCATTGATCATTAATTGCGGAAATAAAAACAATCGCATGTGCACATTAAAACCATAAACAATCACACATATGAACACAGTATTTTATGGGAAAGCTTAAAGCTGAAAACCCCCAACTATCTGTATATTATATGTCATAGAGATCATGTAACAATAATTATACAAAGCTCCTCACAAAGCTCTCAGTACAATCTCCAATTGCTACACACTAATCAAGCCCGATCTAGCAAATCACATGCTCCAATCTCTACCACCTGATAGCCTGCCTCTACTGCGCAATCACTACTAAAGAATGGCTCTGAATGAACTCGAATTGATCCAACCTTTCTCACGCAATCCTCATTGGCATCTCCAATCACTGGCTGTTGAAAATCATGCAATAGCATAGTCACATTGCTCTTTCACCTACCTCTTCACTAGTCTCCACTGAAACTGTCCATGCACTGTAGTTAACTGATGTATTCTTTAGTTGATTAATGAGTTAATAATTAGTGAATTAATTAATAATTAATTCACACCACTCTCACTAGTGTATCAATCAGTTAGACTAGATACAACTAGCTCAATTATGTTTAACTCAGTTAAATTGAACACAACTCCATCAACTACCTCAATAACCCCACCAAACTCTGTCACATGAGTTCTAACTGAAGTCTCCATGCAATAGCTCCACTTAACCCTCAAGAATAGCGTAATTCCTTCTGTCAGCTCCTGTGCCACATATATGCACTTAACTGAAGTGCTCCAGGAGAATAAGATAATGTTTATAGTCCAAATATTATTAAGAGCTAATAATATTCAACATATCTATTTTTAGACTAGCAATCTAAAAATAGATTTCGCCCAAAATGTCTAAAAATAGAAGTCCATCTATTTTTTCCGACTTGACCAACCATCCACAAATAGCATCCTACAACTCATAGAATATGATCGACATGTCTAAAAATAGACTTGCGCCAAAAATAGCCTACGAGCCCACTTAGTGAAGGTGAATTCTTTCCACTAAGCTCATCATATTGTTGCAATCTCAACAATATTCCCTTCACTTTGGAGATCTGTTGGAGGAGATCATTTTATTGTTTATATCAAATTAGATCCACTTCCCATATCTAAATATTTCCATAGATCTGCAGTCTTAGATCTTAGATCTACACTTTGTACATGGTGTTTAGCTGAAAACCCCAAGGGGGATTGATAAAGGAACTTGTATAGTGCATGGATCTGCTATAGATCTAAATTTTTATCCACATACCTGCTCTAGATATTATTTACAACCTACTGCTATTGCAGAGGTAATAAAATATTGTTGTCATGGTATTCCAGCTTTAATACATGGTTGTAGTCCCTAATTTTGCATGATTTTGGGCTATTTATGGCATGGGAGACCTATTTAAATATGTAATAGTGATTTTTCTCTTATTTCCTTTTATATTTGGGTGCTATAATATCAGATCTAAGGAATCCATGAGTTTCATTTGACAATTATTGCATATATTTATGAAAACTGCGTTATTTATGCATGTATTGTTGAGTTTTCCCATTTGGGAATATTACACCCGATGTTGAAGGACCTATGGATCCTATTGATCCACCTCCTTCAAATAAGGAAAGACCCTCATGGATCAGGGATATTCTCACAGATGTTGAGAGACATAAACATTCCGTGAAAGTAAGAAGCTGGATAGGTACCAAGGGTATCTAGCAGCCATGAGTACAATTGTACAATATGAGCCTGGTTCATTTGAAGAAGTCGTAAAGCATCAAGTTTCGAAGAATGATATGCACGAAGAATATGAATCTATCATGAAGAATGATGTCTAGGAAGTGGTCCCGAGACCGGAGGACAAATCTGTTGTCACCTCAAAATGGCTCTATAAGATCAAACATGGATTTGATGGTAGTGTTGAAAAATACAAGGCAATATTTGTTGCTCGAAGCTTCTCTAAAAAGGAAGGCATATATTATGATGATATATTTTCACCTGTGGCCCACTATACCGCCATCTGATCTATCATTTCCCTTGCTGCAACGCGGGGAAGGAGTCTCTATCAAATGGATGTGAAGATCTCTTTTCTGCATGGTTCTATAAAGGAACAGGTGTATGTGGAGCAACCTCTGGGGTTCGAAGTCCGAGATAGAGACACCTATGTAGGCAGGTTGAAGAAATCCCTCAATGGGTTGAAGCAAGCCCCCAGGGATTGATATGAGAGGATTGATAGCTACTTGATGAAGTTGGGCTCCACTTGAAGTGATGCTAATCCAAACCTTTATTTTAAGGTTGATAAAGAAGGGCCTCTCATTCTAGTTCTCTATGTGGACGATCTCTTCATGTTAGGTGGTGACCCTCTCATTCATAAATGTAAGAGGGATCTAGCTTCCGAGTTCGAGATGAAATACCTAGGATTGATGCATTATTTCCTAGGCTTGGAGGTTTCGCAAAGGCCAAGCAAGATTTTCCTTTCTCAAGGAAAATATGTCAAGAAGCTACTAGAGATATTTGGTATGGTGGACTGTAATTTGTGTCGACATCGATGGAACTCAACTTTAAGAAGTTGTGTGGAAATGCTACTGGGTTCGTGCTGGGAAATCCCACCGAGTATCGGCAACTCGTGGGGGCCCTGATTTTCCTAGTGAACTCTCGTCCGAACATATGTTTTGTCGTTAACACTTTGAGTTAACATATGGTTGAGCCTCATCACATTCACTGGATTGGTGCCAAGAATCTATTGAGATATCTTTGGGGCACAATTAACCATGGGCTGAGATACATTGCTGGGAGTTTGAGACTCCATGGATATATAGATGTCGATTTGGTTGGCAGTGTGGTGGATCATAAGAGCACATCTGGATGTTGCTTCACCTTGGGTTCTGCTTCGATATCTTGGATGAGCAGGAAGCAGAAATAGGTGGCTTTGAGCACTGCTAATGCCAAATAAATTGCAGCGAGTATGGCCTGTTGTGAATATTATTGGTTGATAAAGCTCTTCAGTGAGTTGTTTGGAAATGTGCTAGATACCACCATTATCCTTTGTGATAACCAGAGTGGGATTCGTCTTTCTGAGAATCTTGTGTTCCATGATTAATCCAAGAATATTGATATTAGGTATCACTTTATCTAGGATATGGTACAACGAGGTGTTGTAAGGCTCAATCACATAGGAACTGATGAGAAGGTCGCATATATTCTCACGAAGCCCCTAGGGGAGGTCAAGTTCCTAACCTTCCATGAGAATCTTGGAATTGTGGAAAGACCCTATTGTGAGGGTCCAGCTTGAGTTGGACAATGAGATCTAGGAGCTCTAGGGGGCTTGGGGATAGCTTCTTGGAGCTATAAGCACACACAGGGCTAGGCTTGTCGAACCTTCTTGTGCTTATGCCCCACCATTATGATGTTGAGTTGGTTAACCCTCTCTTTTATCTATGGCATCCTACCCATGGAGTTTCAGACTCATGGGAAGTACCTCTCATTTGGCCAATGAGGTGGGAAATGTGGATAGAGACCATAGCAAGATCGATGGACGCATCGGAGATTGTTGTACTCTCTATTTCTAGGAGGGTTGTGTCCAACACCTTGATCTGGGATCAAGTAAGATGAGGTTCCTACCTCTAAACTGACTTTGGGTCAGTAAAATAGCTTCAGGTTAGTATGAGACTCTTTTTTTGAGTCCAAGAGAGGTTTTAACCTCTAATCTGAGTTCAGGTCAGCTGAGCGTGATGTCTTTGTGACTCACCTTTTGTTCTATTTGCGAAGAAGAGCCAGAAATGCAAGTTACGATAGGATGATGCATGATGTTATATGATGGTACATGATGGTACTGATCTATGGATGGCACAGGTGGACAGATGGAGTTCTCCTTAATTGAGAGGGAGTGTTAATTTTGGGAAACTATGTCCAAACTCCATGTTGCACTGCTCATATGACGATCATCATATTTTTGTTGGATTCCTCTTTTGAAGAGGTGCAAGATTTATCTAAAGATCATCTTGTTTGGATGAGCAGAACATATATTTTGATTTTATTTTCCACACATGTGCAAGGTCAGCCAGATTTGTAATGTAGGCTCACAAGCCTAATAGATGTGTCATACACCCTCACTGATGGATATAAATTCGAGAGACTTGGAGGTCATTTGCTCATCAACTCATCACACATTCTCTCATTGTGATCTGATTGGTTCGATAGCCTTTGGAGGCCTCTTTCCTTGACATGTCCAGAGTTGAAGATGGGGAAAATATAAGAATCTGTTTAGGGTTGTTTTGATGTGTGTTGACCTGTGTTGACTGTGGTAAACTCTTGACCATTTGACCTTCAAGATTTCCTGAAAATCTGATTTTTTTCGGTCGTACATCTGGGCACAAAAATTGAGGAAAAAGGAGCACTTTGACCAAAGCCCTAAATCTACAGCATTGACTTTTGATGAGTTGCCTTTGAGGGTTGTGTGTGTGACACTTGGAGAGTTGGCTGATCTAAGAAACACTTTGCTGGCTGAGGCATCCTGTTGACTGTTGTAACACACACTATACTATATCTTTTCTAGACAAAAAGAATTGCAACATCTGATCTATTATTGGCTTGTCTTCTGTTGATCTATTATTGTGTTCTATCAGCATTTTACTTTCATGTTTATGTGATGGATAAATTGAATCGGGCCTAAGAAAGATTGAAGTAAATTTTCATTAAGTATAGAACACTCCATGTTTATCTAAATTTAACAATGGACTCGGCCTTCCTTCCACGGCGCCATATTACATAGGTTCACGACTTCAAAGGTTCATACTAAGATGTCATTCAAATGCCACAGGGACTACACAGATGCTTAGAGAACTTGAATCAACCACGGGACTCGAAATGGATCAACTACAGACCTTAGACCTTTGTAGTTCGATTCAATCACAAACTTGTATCTTTCATACTAATATGTCACAAATACAATCTAGGGTACTCGATCCTTCAAAACTTTCGAAACTTTCCTTCAAATCTAGATCTTGTTAATTTTCTTAAGGTTGTATTTTTCTTTGCTTTAAACAATTTCATTTCATCATTTTTCATATGCATCCACCCTATAACATCGTCAGATCATTAGAAATTAAGTAGAAAGAACAATATCATCAACAATGCAACGGAACATGGAAGGACAATAGAAGAAGAACATACACAATAGATGACACATCTACCAATGAATCTAGAAGGTACAATACAAAAGAAATGAATTTCATTCTAAGGTCTATGACAAACCCTGTAAAATCCAAAGTAAAGCAATGCTCATCAATCGAAATTATTTGGAAGAAGCTCCACAATCTCTACCCAATGAAGCATGCAGCTAAAGAAGAGGATGATGATGATCTCAATTCAAATTCTCAAGTCGAATGATGATGATTAAGAAGAAAAATCAGTAGTCAAAATGGAGGGAGAGTTGATTAGTGCCTTATGTGATCTTAACAAAGCAAGGAAGTGAAATCAGATACTCGACGAAGAAGTCTCCCTTCTAAGACTTCAAGTAGAGGAAGCAAAGAAGAAAGAGAAAATCTTGAGAAACCAATTAGAGGAATTGTTCAGAAGTACAAGGTTGAATTTACTCAAAAGAAAAAGGAACTTGATGCAAATCTATATGAAATAAACCAACTCAAGGAATGAAAGAAGGAGCAATTACAATATATCACAAGGAAAAATCATGTCATTAATGAGAAGGATCAATAAATTGCTCAGTTGAAGCTGAAGGTCAAAGAAGAAGGTGAAGCTTGATGCAATAAGGGCATAAGCCCCAAACCCTTGTAGCGTAAGGTGGAAGAGAAACAAGATAGAAAAATCCTTCAAATTCCAAATTGAAGTGAAGGACCAAAGAAGATTGAAAGTGTTTAGGTAATTGACAAAAAGGAACAACAAAGAATTGAACCCCTTCCAAGAAAAAGTTCCTTCAGGAGAACATCAAAGAAAGCTATGTCATCTAGGTACTCAAATATGTTTTATGGTTATTTTTTTCATGTACTAACTTCAAGCATAAGGCTATGGATTGTAGAGCTTATGGCAAGAATGATTATTAAGGTCATTATCAAAACCTAAGAAGCAATTTTGCAATAAAACAAGACAGACATCCAAATGGCTTCATCAATAGAGAGTATACGTCAATTGGTCCATCATTAAGGTATCATGTAGAATGCTTCATATACCATAACTATGGTCATATAGCTCATGATTGTAGATACATGATGGAATATTCTATGAAGAAGAACCTTAATATCAAGTGCAAGGAGATTTGGAGAAGAAATAAAAAGCAAGAAGATCAATAAAATGAAAAAATCTCAAAATTTTTGCTCTTAGTATTTGTGAAGGTGCAAGGTCAAGATGAATCTATAATGGAAGGTTTCAAGGTTTAGGATGATCCAACTAGAGAGTTAGTTCATACATTATTCTAAAGAATCCAGCTTAATGACTCCCTATCTTGTGAATATTGAAGAGGGGGATTCCAAGTTCTAGTGGTTGAAAATTTGAAGATATATCCCTTGACAAGTTGACAGATGGAAAAATTTGTCGTCATAGGTATCTTCTTTATCAAGTAAAATGGATTTTGGCATGGTTTGGTCAGTTGGATAGGGATGGAAACCAATCTCAAGTTTGAATATTGGTTGGAAAGGTTGTCTAACTACATCATCTAGAAGGAGAGGATTATGTTGGCGTTAGAGGAGAACGAAATTTGGGAGTTTGTATCAGAAGCTCGAATTAGTCATGCCGATGCAACACTTTTGGCTGCTCATAATAAGAAGGATGTGAAATTCAAGAGGATTATCCTAGACGAAGTGAAGGACCACATTATTCCTCATATATCCGAGAAATAAATCGCTAGATAAATGTGAGAGGTATTTCCCAAGTTATACCAAAGTGACAATCGAAACAAAAAAATGGTGTTGAGAGAGAAACTTAGGGGCAATAAGATGTCCAAGAATGAAACTATTTCTTCTTATCTAACCTGAATTTCCCAAGTATGAGATGATATTTTTGCAGTACAGGAGATAATGTTAGACTTGAAACTGGTAAGGATAACTTTGAACGAGTATATAGAGAAGTGGGGTACCTTAATTAAATAATTTGTGGCATGAGAGTATCTCCCAACCTCGGATAGATTGTGGGATGAAAAACTCGGAAGGAGGCACTACTTGGAAACTAGGTAAAGGGTGAATGGGATGAGGAGAACATTGTTTTTTCAAGTCATGTAAGAAAGGGAAAGGGGACTGTCAAACTGAACAAAGGAGAGGGATGATCCTCTTAGGATGGGAAAAAGAAGGACATGAGAAAATTCAAGTGATTTTCATGTCACAAGCCAAGACATTGTCTGAGCCGGTGTCTAGAAGGAAAGAATGGCAAAGGAAGATAGCCACAATAACCGTTGTATAGAGGGACAAGTTGAATTGTAAGTTTGAGAGGAACTTTTCCTTGGTGTCACACATTTCTAAGATCGCCATGAAAGATGCATGGTTTGTAGAGTAGTAGAGAATCTCTCCATAACAATGTTACCGATGAAATAGGTAACCGCAATGTTACCTACTTTTTTTTGGTAGCATAAAAAGCACCCGATTTTGAAAAGTGGTGATGCAGAATCACCATTTTTTTTTTTGGTGCACATTTTGACACTCTAAAATTTTTATTTATGAAGTCTGAATATTTGTTTTAAAATGTTAGTGATTTTCATGCTAATTTTGAAATGTATTGATGCAGCATCAAATTTTTTTTTTTTTTTTTTTTTTAGAGTGGTGATTTTCATGCTAATTTTGAAACGTATTGATGCTGCATCAACCTTTTTTTTTAGAGCAGTGATTTTCATGCTAATTTTGAAACGTATTGATGCTGCATCAACCTTTTTTTTCTAGAGCAGTGATTTTCATGCTAATTTTGAAACGTATTGATGCTGCATCAACCTTTTTTTTTTAGAGTGGTGATTTTCATGTATGTAATAAAACACAAACTTAGATTTAAAAAAAAATATAAAAACAGTAAAAAAAACCAATAAAAATGTAAAAAAAAAAACAAAAATAGCTCATAAAAAGAAAAAATTTAAACAAAAATAAATAAAAAAACAAAAATATTTGAAAATTATATCAAAGGAAATGACAAAATTTGAAGGAAAAAAACACATAATTTAAAGAAAAAAAACAAAAATTCACCAAAAAATTAAAAAAAAAAAAAATCAAAAACATTTTTTTTCGAACTTATTAAAAAAAACAATATATTTAAAAATATATATATATTTAAAAAAAAATTAAAATAATTAAAATTACAAAATTAAAATTTAGGAAAAAAAAATTAAAAAAAAAAAATTAAATTTAAAAATATAAATTAAAAAATAATAATAATAATAAGGAAAAAAATACAACTTTTAAAATTTACAAAAAAAACAAATTAAAAAAAAACAATTAAAATTGAAAAAGAAAAAGAAAATAATTTTTAAAAAAAAAAAAAAAAAAACCTATCATTAAAAAACAAAAAAAATGAAAAAAACCACGTGCAAATAATTAAAAAACAAATATACATAAATTTAGTGTTTTTTTTTTTTTTTTTTTAGTGAAACCATTTATAGATTTAAAAAATGAAAAACTAAATAAACGAAAAAAATAAGAAAAACAATTAAATTAAATTAAAATTTAAAAATTTTAATAAATAAATTTTAAATTTTAAATTTAAAAAAAAAAAACTATTCTATAATATTAAATATAAAAAAAATTAAACAAATTGAATTTAAAATAAAAAAATTGAATTAAAAAAATAATTTTAAATTTTTTGAAATTCAATTTTTTTTTTTTAAATCAAATTAAAATAAAAATATTAAAAATTAAAAAAAAAATAAAAAAATAAAAATAAAATCAAATAAAAAATAGATGTAAGTATATATTAAAAAAAAAAAAAAAAAAAAACGAATTTTACTTCAAATAAAAATATTAAATTAAAAAAAAAATTTATTTTTTGAAAAAAAAAAATTTATTTTTTCAAATTAAAAAAAAAAAAAATTAAAAAGAAACAATTAAAAAAAACAATTAAAAAAAAATTTAAAAAAAAATCAATTAAAAAAAAAAACAATTAAAAAAAAATTTTTAAAAAAATCAATTAAAAAAAATAAATAAAAAAAAAAACATTTAAAAAAAAAAATTAAAAAAAAAATCAATAACGAAATGTATTTTATGGGGCGGCCCGCCCGCTGGGGAATCGGCCCTCCGCCCGCGGGGGCCCGGGAGGCCGGCTGGGCCGCCCCCGGGGCGCCGCCCGGCCGGCCACCGCCGCCCAGCGGGCGGGCCGCCCCATAAAATACATTTCGTTATTGATTTTTTTTTAAAAAAAAAATTTTAAATGTTTTTTTTTTATTTATTTTTTTTAATTGATTTTTTTTTAAATTTTTTTTTTTAATTGTTTTTTTTTTTTTATTTTTTTTTTTAATTGATTTTTTTTTTAATATTATTATTTTTTGTTTTAAATTTATTATTATTATTATTATTATTTTTAATAATTTTTATTAAATTTCGCCCATTTTTTTTATTTAATTGATTTTTTTTTTTTAATTAACTTTTACTTTTAGTTTTTTAATATAATTTTATAAAATTCAATAAATTTTTTGTATTTTTTTTTAATTTATTTCGATTTAACATGTTTTTTTAATGTTTTACTCTTTTTTTTTTTTTTTTTTTGTTAATTATGTAAATTTTTTATATTTTTTTATTTCAATTAAAATTGTGTATTTAAAATTAGATTTTTTTAAAAATGAAACTTAATTTTTTTTAATTATTTTTTTATTTAATTTTTTTTCTTTTTTTTTTTCAATTTTCCACTTTTAATTGATTTTTAAAGTTTTTAAAGTTTTCGTTTAACAATATATATTTTTTTTCTTTTATATTTAAAATTTATTTTTTCTTTCAAAATTTATTTGTTTATTCATTTATTTATTTAAATTTAATATTTTTGTTTTTAAACTTAATTTGTTATTTTAATATTAACCTCTTTTTTTTTAATTTAATAAAATTTGATGTATATAATTTAAATTTAATTTATTTTTTATAGTTTATTTGTTTTTTTAATATATATTGTTTTAAATTTGATATTTTTATTGTATTTTATTTTTATTTTTTATTTTTAATTAATTTTTTTTTTTTCCTTTTAATTTGAATAGTGTTTTTTTTTTTTAATTTTGAATTTTTGAATTTATTAAAATTTAATATATTTCCTTAAATTTAATTATTTGTTTTAAATTTTTTTTTTCTTTTTTTAAATTTAATAAGCATTTTCTTTTTCTTTTTTAAATCTAATTTCTATATTTTATTTTTTTAATTTCCTTCATTTTTTTACTTGTTTTTTTTTTTAAATTTAATATTTTTATTTTGTTTTTATTTTTATTTTTTAATTTCTATATTTTTTAAATTTTAATCTTAATTTTTTTTTGGTTTATTTTTTATTTTTTTTTGCCTTAAATTTTAGGTTTTTTTTAATGATTGAATTAAAATTTTTACTTTGTTTTTATTTTTATTTTTTTTATCTTCATATATTTTTAAATTTTAAGCTTTTAAATGTTTTTATTTTTTTAATTTATTTTTTTTCTTAAATTTTAGGTTTTTTTTTAATGTTTGAATTTTAAAAATTAAAAAATGTTACTTCTATTTTTAAAAATGCGAAAAGTATGACACATTTTTTTTTTTGTTATTCCAGCATCAACTGGTTTTGTTTTGAGGGTGTTTTTTCAATCCTTTTTTCAAGAAACAATTTTGTTTTTACCATAATTTTATAAAATGTTGAAATTTGACCTTAAAAAAAACGAAGTGCGTTCTGGAAGACACACTTTTTTTTTTTGGGGTGTTTTTTCAATCCTTTTTTCAACAAACAATTTTTTTTTTAGCATAATTTTAGAAAATGTTGAAATTTGACCTTCAAAAAAAAACAAGTGCGTTCTGGAAGACACTTTTTTTTTTTTGGGGTGTTTTTTCATGTTTTTTGAGAGTTTTTGGGCTAGAGTTCCCGTTTTGAGGTCAGGTTACCTATTTCATCGGTAACTATGTTCCATATGATAGGAATGAGGGAAGTGTTCCTTAGTGTTTCAGAGACGGATTCATACATGCATGTGAAAGTTAGTATAAGTGCCATACATGTAGTGAAATAGATTGGAACAATGTTATTCCAGCTAGAATCAAGAGGATGTCTAGAGGTGGTAGAGATGTTTTATGTCCTGGAGCTAAAGACAAACTTACTCTCAATGTCAGTTTTGAAAGACAAGGGGTATGATGTTGAGTTCCAAAAAGGGAAAGTATTCATATGTTCATATGGATCTCCTAGTACATATCAGACAAGCTTGGTGTTAGGAAGGATAAGTTGTACAACTTGCAGGGCCAAATTGTAAAAAGATCCAAAGGGATATTGGATCGATGATCAATGTCAGTGACAAATATTAAGCAAGAGGATCTCAAGATTGAATTGGAACTCAATTTTCCAATCTAGAGGATGGTTAGGAGGCCTCTTTTAAATATTTCAAGACTAGTTGGCATGAGCTAGCATTAATGGATGCTCAGGAGTAGCTCCTAAGAGCATGTTGGGAGAAACAAAACTTCATCTTAGATTCCAAAGTAGGTATCAAGGACAACTTCCATTTCAGAGGGAGAAGCTACAAAAACAGATGATGTGGTGGGGTTGGAAATAGATCTAGGTGGAGGAAGTCCTTCCAAAAGTACCTCCCTCCCTAAGAGGGAGTGTTTAGTTTGTAGCTTAAGAGGGTATTTCTTCATAGTCATTGTTTTAGGCATGTATAGTCACCCAAATCTCCTTATAACACTTTCTCTAGGTTGAGAAAGTTGCAAATGTAATTTATCTTAAGTCTAACTTAGTGAAAATCACATATTAATATGTTGGTTATTCAACTAATATACACTTAGGAAAAGTAAAGTAACTTTAGTGAGTAAGTTTTAATCTTAGTAATTTATCTCAAGTGAGGTGAGATCTAATATTAGCCATCAATCACTTTGAGATCATGGTTTTGGCCCAATGCAAAGTTATAAAAGCAAGGTTGAGGAAAGGAGATAGACACACAACATTGCGAGCGACATCTCAATGAGCTATGTGCTAGGTCTGAGGGAGTCTAGAGAGGCTAGATATCTAGATCTGCAAGTGATATTGAGCATTGATATAAGGCATATCTTTTGAATTATATCCAAGTTATTGTATATGTATTTTCTCAGGTTAGCCACTATTCTAGGAAGGGAGCCCACATTGTTTGGATTTCTTAATGAAAAACTAGTTGGGCAGAAATTTGTGTGTATCATTGTGATTTAGATCATTATTTGCTTTCGTTGAATATTTTGGTGTCACACATTTCAAATATCGTTATGAAAGATGCATGGTTTGTAGGGTAGTGGATCATATCTCCATATGACATGAATGAGGGAAGTGTTCCTTAGTGTTTTAGAGATGGATTCATACATGTAAGTGAAATTTGGTATAAGTGCGATACATGTAGTGAAATAGGTTGGAACAATGTTATTCCAGATAGAATCAAGAGGATATCTAGAGGTGGTAGAGATGTTTTATGTCCCAAAGCTTAAGACAAATTTTCTCTCAATGTCAATTCTGAAAGACAAGGGGTATGATGTTGGTTCCAAAAATTGAAAGTATTCATATGTTCATATGGAGCTCCTAGGAGATAGCAGACAAGCTTGGTGTTCAGAAGGGTAAGTTGTACAACTTTCAGGGCCAACTTGTAAGAATATCCAAAGGGATCTTGGATCGAGGATCAATGTCAATGACAAATATTGAGCAAGAGGATCTCAAGATTGAGTTGAGGCTCAATTTTCTAATCTGGAGGATGGTTAGGAGGCCTCTTTTAGATATTTCAAGACTAGTTGGGGTGAGCTAACATTGATGGATGCTCAGGAGTAGCCTCCTCAGAGCATGGTTGGGAGAAACAAGTCTTCATATTAGATTCCAAAGTAGGTAGCAAGGAAAAATTCCATTTCAGAGGGAGAAGCGGCAAAAACGGATGATGTGGTGGGGTTGGAGATAGATCTATGTGGAGGAAGTCCTTCCAAAAGTACCTCCCTCACTAAGAGGGAGTGTTGAGTTTGTAGCTTAAGCGGGTACTTCTTCATAGGCATTGTTTTAGGCATGTAGAAATCACCCAAATCTCCTTATAACACTTGATCTAAGTTGATAAAGTTGCTAATGTAACTTAGCCTAAGTCTAACTTAGTGAAAAACACATATTAATATGTTGGCTTATTAAACTAATATAAACTTAGGAAAAGTAAAGTAACTTAATTTAGTGAGTAAGTTTTAATCTTAGTCACTTATCTCATGTGAGGTGGGATCTAATAACGCCCATCAATCACCTTGAGATCATGGTTTTGTCCCAATGCAAACTTATAAAATAAAGGTTGAGTAAAGGATATAGACAGACAACAACATCAAAATATTGTGAGCAGCATCTCAATGATCAATGTGCTAGGTCTGAGGGAATGTAGAGAGGCCAGAGACATAGATTTGCAAGTGAGATAGAGCACTGATATGAGGCATATCTGTTGGATTAGATCCAAGTGATTGTATATGTATTTTCTTAGGTTGGCCATTATCCTAGAAAGGGAGCCCACAATGTTTGGATTTCTTAATCAAAACTTGTTGGGCAGAAATTTGTGTGTATCATCGTGATTTAGATCGTTATTTGCTTCCATTGAATATTTAGGTGTCATGTCTTTCTAAGATCGTCTTGAAAGATGCATGGTTTGTAGGGTAGTGGAGCATCTCTCCATATGACAGGAATTAGGGAAGTGTTCCTTCATGTTTCAGAGACGGATTCATACATGCATGTGAAATTTGGTATAAGTGACATACATGTGGTGAAAGAGGTTGGAACAATGTTATTCCAGCTAGAATCAGGAGCATATCTAGAGGTGGTAGAATTTTTTATGTCCCAGAGCTGGAGACATACTTGCTTTCAATTTCAGTTCTAAAAAACAATGGGTATAATGTTGAGCTCCAAAAAGGGAAAGTATTCATATATTCATATGGAGCTCCTAGGACATAGAAGATAAGCTTGGTGTTATGAAGGATAAGTTGTACAACTTGTAGAGACAATTTGTAAGTAGATCCAAAGGGATTTTGAATTGAGGATCGATGTTAGTGACAAATATTGAGCAAGAGGATCTGAAGATTGAGTTCAGATAGAGGACTCAATTTTCTAATCTGGAGGATGGTTAGGAGGCCTCTTTTTGATATGTCAAGACTAGTTGGCATGAGCTAACATTCATGGATGTTTAGGAGTAGCCTCATAATAGCATGGTTGGGAGAAACAAGTCTTCATCTTAGATTCCAAAGTAGATAGCAAGGAAAACTTACATTTCATAGGGAGAAGCTACAACAATGAATGATGTGGTGGGGTTGGAGATAGATCTAGGTGGATGAAGTCCTTCCAAAAGTACCCCCCCCCCCCCCCCCGCTAAGAGGGAGTGTTGAGTTTGTAGCTTCAACGGGTACTTATTCATAGGCATTGTGTTTAGGCATGTAGAAGTCACCCAAATCTCCTTATAACACTTGATCTAGGTTGGTAAAGTTTCTAATGTAATTTAGTGTAAGTCTAACTTAGTGAAAAGCACATATTGATATGTTGGCTTATTCAACTAATATAAACTTAGGAAAAGTAAAGTAACTTAATTTAGTGAGCAAGTTTAATCTTAGTCATTGATCTCAAGTGAGATGAGATCTAATAACGACGATCAATCACTTTGAGATAATGGTTTTGGTCCAATGCAAAGTTATAAAAGCAAGGTTGAGGAAAGGATATAGACACATAACAACAACACAAGATTGCGAGCGACATCTCAATGAGTGGTGTGCTAGGTCCGAGGGAATGTAGAGAGACCAGAGATCTAGATTTGCAAGTGAGATTGAGCACTAATATAAGGCATATCTATTGGATTAGATCCAAGTTATTGTATATGTATTTTCTCAAGTTGGCCATTATCCTAGGAAGGGAGCCCACAATGTTTGGATTTACTAATGAAAAACTTGTTGGGTAGAAATTTGTGTGTATCATTGTGATTTAGATCGTTATTTTCTTTCATTGAATATTTTTATTAAGAACCTAGTTGTGTGTTTATTCAGTAAGTTTTGCTAGGAATTAAATACTAGGTGGTGGGTTTAAGGAAATTTAACACTAGTTTGGGTAAGACTTGTGCAGTTATCAATTGTTTTGTGATCAAATCAAACAAAGTTTTCTCAATTTGAAATTGAAAATTCCCTTGGATTTTTTTAGGAAATTAATATGACCTATCGTGAATATAAGTATATGTGGATGGCTTGAGGCTTTGTTGGATTAGACATAAGAAGGGTTTTGGTGAAGTTTATAGAAACCAATAGGGATCTTAGACATATCATTAGACCATTAAGTACAAACTCCATCCTTTCAGGTGTGTTCAATGAAACACATACAAACACATGGCGAATGAATGCACCTAAAACTCAAGAAGTATTAATTAGGCTCAAAAGAAGCATCTAGACACAATGGAGGATAAATTAAGGGGAGGAAAGCAATGCACTAGGGTTGTCACAAACTTGGTGGTAAATTTTGTTCCAAGTTAACAAAAAATAGATTCAGTCGAAGTATCTCATATGTATGAGACAAGCCAACATAGGGCCCTAATAATGGAAGCATTTAGCAATAGAAAGGAGACCTCAACAAAAATGTGTAAATTATTTCCATCCTCCTATCCAACAAAAGGACTCTCTTCTAAAAATTTTATTTTTGGTTCATGGGGTTTAGATGCAAAGAGGAAGGGTGAAGAATATTTGAGTGATTTTATTCCCAATATTTATGGGGCCAAAAAATCCAAACCGTCCTCCCCTCATCCCTATAATCAATTTAGGTGAGACAACAATAAATGAGAAGTATTTATCTAAGACATTTGTTAAAAACTGAGTATGGAACAAAGAATTATGGAAGCTCAAAGTGGTCCCAATTTCATGGAGACTACCAAATGTAAACTCAGAATAAAAATCAAAGGATTTATACGTTTCCTAGGGAAGGGAAACAAGAGTTTGGAGTTTTTATATGAAAAATGTTAGAAAACAACACAGAGAGATTGGAAATTATATATGTCACTACATAAGTAACAAGCACGTTCATAAACCAAATGTGGAAAACATTTTTTATATTGGGGCCCTTAGATCAAATGTCCCCAAGATGTTCTAAGATTATTTTTCCAGCCTTCAACTATCAATAGTTAGCCAACCCCTCAAAAAACTCAACCCTTAAATGAGTAATAGACAGAAGAAAAAAAAAAAAAAATCCTTCTATTATTATTTTTTTTGCGAGAAATTATGATAGATAAGAAGAAAACAATGTTTGATCTTTCAAAATTTATTGGGAGCTAGGACTTTAGTTTTATTGATGCTATAAGGAGACCGGGGGGGGAGGGGGGATGACTTTACTAGGTGGTGGAAAGGTTCCTTTTTATTTACTAATTCGTGGGCTTTCTTAATAGTTTAGGGACATCATTATTTTTTGAACCCTTAGAAAGAAATTACTCTTGTGAATATTTATTGACCTTATTTGGATAGGGTGGAATACTAGGAAAAGATTTTCCAAACGAAATAAATGAAAATGGTTCAGTTGTGGTAGAAGGGACTTAAATTTTACTTTGGGAACAACTACATAAATGCAATGCATATTTTATAAAAGAAAGATAAGAAATAGACTTGTTGCATATTGAACTTGAAAAAAAGAGAGGCTCACATTGCAAAAGAGATTAGTTCACTTTTTGATCTCTAAAGATTCATTGAAGAAGTCATTAGAATTCAACAATGGGTCACCTTCGAGGGGAATTCTAACCATATCCACGTGCTATTAAAAGTAGCCCTAATCTAAGAGAAACCAGTAACCCTAATATAAGAGAAACCAACAAGCCACTTAAATTGAACCTACAATGGATAAAGGAGAAAATTGTAAACATTATCAAAGAGATATGAAAACCCTGTGATGGATCGTTAAGAGAATTTACGCCAATACAATTCCAACTATAATTTTAAATTTTAAATAATTATTTTTTTAACTCAATCTTTTAAATAAATAATTTTATTTTTATCGTATAATAAATCAAAATAAGCATTTGAAATTAATATTTCTTTTATAAATTTATTTAAATTAATTATTTTTTAATAATAATTTTACTTCGATCGTATAATAAATCAAAATAAGTATTTGAAATTAATATTCCTTTTATAAATTTATTTAAATTAATTATTTTTAATAATAATTATATTGAAAAATATCTTAAAATGATGGGGAAAAATATGATTACTCTTAAGATGATGAAAAAAAAAAATATGATTACTCTTAAATATTTATTATTTTATATTAGAAAAAATATCTCATTTTAGAATTAATCATGTTTTTAGAATAGAGTTGTGTGAAAATTTGCATATTAAATTATTTATTAAAAATTATTTATTTTTTATTTTTATTTTATTTTTTTCCTGAATAAGTCTATTTCTATTTATATAACATAATAATACATGGCAACCGCAGCCTCAGCTAAGTGAGCTTGAGAGCTGGGTATAAGCTATCAAAAAAACGTGATTCTGGACTGCCCCTGAGGGGGAAACCAGTCCCAGTCCCTTAGATAATTGTCTTGCCACCCACTTAGGGGAAACCAGCATTAAGTTCAGAAAATAGACAACATTTTTCATTCTCAGCAAAAGAGAGATTATCAAAAAAAACAAAAATAGACCCATGAGACCTGGGCTTCGGAGCCATATTCCCGCAGAGGTTACCGTGTTTACTTATCATTTGCAGAAGAGGGAGGTTCCTCCTCGATGAGGCACCTGTATTCGCAGTTGCTGCCATCTTCATCTTCAGTTGCTGCACAGGTGGCTTTTCCAACTTCATCATGCAGTTTTTCCTTGGTGTCGTCCCTTTGACCAGTCTTACCAGCACTTTCCATCCCCAGCGGAGCTCTCTCGTTCTTGGAGTCGTCTTTGTCCTGAGGGTTCTGCTGAACAGGCGCGCCTGAAGTGGTAGAGCTTACTGCTTCCTCCCGGAGGGTGACTATGATGAAGGTGGTGATAACAGGTTTGTCCATGGTGCAAGCGAATTGAAACTCAGCTCTGTGGGTGGTTTGGCGGAGGGCAATTTGGGCAGTTGGAGTGGAGTTAGGGGTGGCTAAAGGCTGAAAGGCTGGTAGCAAAGGAGATGCAACGTCATGAGGCTGGGAGCCATGGAAAGGGTTCGCCTTCCTAGCAAGCCTGGCTCTTCCCCGTTTGCTCCGAGTTTCATGGTAGTGGTCGTGAGAGAAGTCAATGGAGGAGGTATCAGAACTGGAGGTGGACTGAGAGCGAATAGCTCTGCCTCGACTGTTGTCACATCGGCTTCTCATTCTCTGTCTGAGGCGAGGCATTATTGCAGTGGTGCTTGGACGGGAATGGCGTTGCTCGAGTTCAGGCGAGGAGTGAATTGCAGGAGGCCAAGAATTCTTGCAACAGAGTGAACTCTGGGTGTGGTGGAAGTCTCGCGTTATCTTGATACAGCCAAGGAGAAAGCAGTGTCTTCCTGTATGCGTTTGAGCACTTGGCTCAGCGCTACCAGGAGGACAAAGGCATCTCTACAGAGCAGGAGACGAGCAAGCAGGGAGAGAATGAATAGAGAGCCTGTGCAGCGGAGGCATAATGAACCGGAGGAGCCCAGAATTTCGACAGTGGTGAATATTAATGACGCTAATGCATTTATGGCTGGCGATATTAATGGGCAAACTAATGCGCCTGTGGGTGGCCATATGGCCACACCATGCGCACCACTTTGAAAACCTCCTAGGGATGTTCGTCCCATCTACATTAATGTTCATCCGCATCCAGAAAAATTATTCATCAAATTAATAAACATTTTTTTTTCTTTTTTAAATACGTATATGATTTTGATTATGTGTAAATAGTTCTTATATATTCTCGTGATGTTGTTGAGGTCATTATATTTTCTTAAGACATTCTATACCATCTTTATATTTTTTAAGGATGCCACTAGGCATCCCTATAAATTCGCACTTCATCTATAATTTTTATGTTTCCCCGTGTTAATATTTTTTTTATAAATAAATAAAAGGAAAAAAAAGGAAAAAAAAAAGTAAATTTGTATTTCAAACCTAACATATGGGTCACCTACAAATACAATGTTTATTGTATATCCACGTTGGTTAAAATATTGTCATGATATTCGGTATGTTTTGGAGTAAAGTTGTGCGAAACATTTTTGGAAATTATGTAGTTTTATTTATATAAACAAAATTTTATATATTAGATATTAAAAAGCATTGATGATTGCAATTATAAAATTATAAACATCCCCTTACGTATAATTTGTAATTATATTAAACAAGGCTGGCTGCAGGGCAGTTGGTCCTTGCTTTTGCGCAGGAGCTTCTGCGTGCATAAATCATGGGTAGTAAGCTCAAAAGGGGTATCCCACGTGAGCATGAGGTACTTGGACTCCAAAGGGGAAAGGTTGAGTGCAAGCGTATTTAGCATGACAACATATGCCTCTCCATCCTGTACTCAAGAAAACAAGAGGTGAAGTCAAGCTAGCTACTAAAACCTTACCATAAAATCTGATGTTTCATGTTTAATATACTAAAACCTTACCATAGGAATTGATGTTTCATGTTTAATATCCAACAGTCACTGCAAAAGTAGACAAACTGGGACTTCCTTTATGGACATACATGTTGGTGCTACTCATGTAGTCAAGTTAAGCAAAAAAAAAAAATAACTTGTTATACCATTGGATGTTGAGATTGACAAACACAAAAAATTTGCACGGGAAAAATTCGATCAAAACTATTAGTTGTAAACCAACATCAACAATTTGGAGTCCATGCGAAAGCTAAAAGTAAGTTGACAGACTACTTGGGTTCAGGGATAGGGATGACACTTTTTGGAACAGGAACAAGGGACTTATTTTTTCAGGGCCGAGGGGTACACTGTATGCATATGAAAATATTATAAAATAAAAGTTAAAATAAAAACAGACACATTGCATAATATCATTTTCAGAAAATAACAGCAAAAACATGCAAATTGCTCCATTGAATTTTTGAACAAACATACAATGATTAGAAAATCACTAAACAATCACAGTTTTGAGTAAGACATAATTGAAGCTGGCCATGACTATATAACTTGATTCAACCATTTAGTGCCATCGAAAAAAGTCAAAAACTATAGAGTAGCAAAACCTTACTAATCATTTGCGGTCTAGGAGATCAGATCCAATGCCAATGAAAGGAAATTTATTTTATTTTGTATTTCTTACTCAACGTACAAAAAAATGAATTGGGGGTCTAGGGATTAGATTTCTGATAAAACTCTTTGGCAAAAATTTGAATCCACAACAAGATTACAAGGGCCATTCTATACATGGATGCAAATCTCAACGGAATTAATTCATAGAAACCACTAGTTCTGGCCTTTTAGAATTGATTTCGGGCAAGGAGAGTTCTTGTAATCTACAAGTTCAATAATACTTAAGGTTAAGTAATATGCTACAAAAATGTCTTGGAATTAATGATTTACTTAAAGATCTTCAACTCGCCACAAATGAAAATTCCATAATTAAAACTATTTTTTGTTTCATTTTAGATCCACTACTGATTCTTGCATATGCAGTTTTTTTGTATCCATGTTATTTCCATTTTTGTTGTCGAAATAAACAGTTGTGAATAACTTATAATTTTGGATTGTAATCTTTGATATATGGTATAACACAATTAATTCTTAGCAGTCACTTCAATTGATGTCATGATATCTAAATCTTTTGATTTTACATGTCCAAACTACCATGAATGGATATTGCCATCCCACTGCGTCAACATGTTGCCATACGCAGAGCTTGTGTAATCAAATAAAATCTCTTGTAAGGAGAGTAAGATCCCATGACTCGCAGTTTTGTGCCAATTTCATTCATTGATCTACTGAGTTCAGTAATTCTTAGTTGAAGAGGTAGCCAGATTTTAAGATCTTCAAGGCAGAATCCAGAGAAAAACCTTCAAGCTCTGACCCCAAGCAGAGTGGAGCCGATGACAGCACCCAAGCAAACTACAAATTGGATCGGGATCACTGTCATATGGTCATGATGATCAATAAATATTAAAACCATATGGCCAAGTCTCTGAAACGGAGGTGGCGATTGCCTTCTGATTCCAAGCGCTCCAACACCGGTGAAAGGAGATTGTATGAATAAAATGTGACGGTGGCTCCAACTATGAGACACACAATCTCCGCAAACTATCCCAGTGCTGCAAATTCAAATGGTAGACTCAGCAGGGCCGGTGCTGCTATGGATCTAGTCAAATGGTAATTGTCATGTAGCCAATTCCCTACACAGTAAACATAAAGTAGGTTGTAACGAGAAAAAATCTATATCAAAAATTTGAGCGAAATCATAAGACAAGTGCAAGTAACAAGAGACAACAACAGCCCCAAGGGTTAGCTTAAGTTGTAGTGAGTCAATACGTGGTCCTCTCTGTTGAGGGAGGTCACGAGTTCGATCCTTGAATCTTTTGAGATCATTCTGGGGAAATACGCCTGGTTTCCCGTGAGCTTTTCTCTCGTGAAAAAAAAAACAAGAGACAATAACCATGCTACCATAATCAAGCTCTTCAGTCACACATGACGCGATGATTATAGTTTGCTAGCTGAATCTATCCAGAGGTGCCAAATAGAGTTTTTACAAATTGATTGGAAATGGAAAACTATGACATTTCTATGCAGACTCCTTAGGGAATCAAATAGGGTTATCTGAAGATAAGTAAGCTATCGCTTTTCAGTTTTTATTAACTTACCAACAAGTTTGTCCATACTCGAAAAATAAAAAATATTGGGATTGTTTTTCGTAAACCAGATTAAGCAGAAAAACAGAATCATTTTTTCCTTCTGAAATGAAAATTCAAAATAACAACATTGAATACAACTTTTGGCACACCCAACAGACTACTGGAAATGTGTTTAATAGAAAATAAATCTACACTACCTGGTTTGTATTTCTGGCTTGAGGGGCTTCGTTATTGTCTATCTGGATTTCGAAGGAGTGTTAACTGGACCTTGCCGGAGGATGCGATTTTATGAGGCAGTAGTAGAACCAGACAACGAACAATGTTCGTCACAAGATTGAACATGGTGTTCAATTTTTTAAACTATATATATATATATATTACAATAATTTATGGTTTGAAATAAAACAAAAAGTGAATTTCCCGATTTCCAGGAGGGCTTGCATGCAACTAAGTGCAGTGCAAATTTTCAGAAGGAATGCCCGAACCACCAAATTGGCAAGATAGGATTGCCACTTTCCTGCCCTATAGCTTTGGTTTACCCAGGTCAAATGATTATTTTTGTGTAGTATGATCCCTGGTGAAGTAGTAATACCAGCACCTGTGGATTATGTTTCAGAAGGATCACCTGTCGATTATACTTCAGGAGGGTCAAAAACTGGAACTGAGCGGGGTGATGGCATGCATCCCATTTGTCCACTCCACTTGTCCACTTTCCCATGGCATGCAACCCACTTTTTCACTTTCCTAGCAAACTATACCTCTGTCATTTGTTGCTTCTTTCCCATAAAATTATAGCTCTGCCTCTGCCAAAATTTCGGTGGATCCCCGAAGGAGACCGAAACATGTTTGGAAGTAGAATATGCTGAAAGAATGCCTTGTATGCTTACCAATGCTAATAGAACAGCTACGAAAGAAGAAGGAATAGAACTGCCTACTACCTGCCCTCCTAATTGCATTTTATTTACTGCCTCCAAGCCCGCAGATGATCCAACGGCAGGGGCTGCAACATAAGAAGCACCAAAGCAAGCAACATAGATAGCAGCAGATACACAGATATTTGGAGATTTCGGTGAAGATAGAGATGCAGAGCCAATAGTACCATAGATAGAGGTCATAATGGTGGAATAGAAAATTATTGGGTGATTTTTCCTCGCCCTTAAAATTGGTACTGATATTGAAGAGGAGGAGCATTTAGTTTGGAGACCAAAATCACATTTAAACGTTTTTCAGGTTTTATAAATCCTTGATAAACAAGATATACTTCAAGTCCAAATTTCCAAAGCAAACGCAAAGAATCCTCTGTTGCTCCAAATGCCAACATATAGTAAAGAGAACAATCTTGTATTGCACAAGTTGTATCTCTAGGAAATTGAAAGTCAAGACAATATGCAATCTTTATGGCACATAATGTTGGTGCACGGTCCTCTGCAAATGAGACAAGAATAGGAATTACATTCCTGATATTGCAGCATGAATTTTTGGTGCGTATCAAAATTCAAACCTGGGCTTAAATGGTTATGTGATTGTCTTACAGGTATGCCTAGGGCACATGAGCCTTTACATTTTAATAGTAATAAGAATGCATGATTCTTTCTACCTTTGTTTTAATAGTAATAACTCACTATATATGAGTGAGTTATTGCCAGCTAGAGAGTTGGAGAAATACCCAGCGATCACGTTCATCTGAGTCATCCTCATCCCATCAATTGCAACAATCCAAAAATTCTTCTAGCTTTGCTCTCCCCCTAGCAATTGCAGCGATCCCAGAATTCTTCTAGCTTTGCTCTCCCCCTGGCTTTGTGAAGTAAATGAAAATGTGAAGATTGAAAACGTGGAGACGTGCAGGTTTAAAACGAGGAGACCGAATGTCATAAAAACAAAGCCCAGATGTCATAAAACTCACAGGGCGGTGGAAAGTAATGAGACATAAAACTCACAGGGCGGTGGAAAGTAATGAAACTAACAATTTCGGTTTCGGACTTTGATATATAACTTAAATAGGCGGCATTAACCAAATATCCTTTAATACATTTGAACTAATGTTAGCATTAGTTTGTGATAGTTTATGGTTTCCTATTATCAACCACAAATACAAGATATAATTTAAGGTAATAGCTTTTTTGCCTGGGGAAGAGGCCAATAAGACGACAAATAACTTTATTGGTCGACAAAAATTAATCTATAAATTTGATAGGTTGCAAAAAAATTAGCCACTGAAAACTTAGGTTATTTTCCATACAGAGTAATGCTAAGAGGACCATTTCAATTACTATAGTCCCATGCCTAATGGGAGGGACTAAAAAAATATTAAATGATTTATTATATTCTTCCTTGTTTATTTCTCACAAAAACTAAACTATATTATCCATCATCAATGATTTATCCCTCTGCTTAGCTCCATTATACATGGATTTAGATATAAACTATATTATCCATCATCAATGATTTATCCCTCTACTTAGCTCCATCATGCATGGATTTAGATATATGTCCATCTCTGGCTTTGTAGACTAGCCAAGTACCTTAGGTAGTCTTAGTCTTTCTTTTGATAAGCCATCCACCATCATTTTTATGTCACTGTAGATATGTGATAAAAGTGATTGTAAAGACTATACATCATAAAACAAAGGTTTATAATATTGAACTTTTCGCGATTTTTTTTTCCCATAAAATTATAAGAAGCAAGTCATTAAAACTTTGAATATTTATTGCTTTATATTTCCAGGCCAACATACTTGTAATAATTATTTGTTTCTTATCCAATACTAGATTTAAAGGAAATGTTTTAATTCATAGAGATATATAGGATTCTTCCTACTTCACCCCCAAGAAGTGTCGCTTACGAAGCACTATCAAAGTATGCCCATGCAATGCCCGTACTTATTTTTGGAACATATCCAACCCCTTCAAACCTTATTAAGGTTGTGGGATATCCAAGCCCAACTTCCAAGGTTACCTTATGGAGATGGGGTTATCAAAATTCCTCTTCCTTACATCACCTTAGAGCTCAATTCTAATATTTCGATAGTATTATGCTTGTCAAGAGCTTTCCAAAGACATAAAATTCATCGAAATATGATTTTTGGATACAAAATTATGCCCATTTAAAAAATTTCCTCCAAGGGCCACATCAATATTTGTAGCATCCATGTATCGCCATCTCATTAGACCATGTTAATCATCCTAGTTTTTTAGAAATCATATTTACCATTAGCCTCCTTGAGAAATATTTCATCAGTTTAACTTATCCTCCTCCTATTCGATATCCACCCAACCCAATAACAACTCATTAATTGATGATGATTAACCTTCCTGTCATCTACCACTTCTATCTATCACGTTATTGGGCCATCGGGACCCCCAAAGACATAAACCAACACCTTCCTGACTTCATCCAACCCAATAATGGACATTAATCAACAGAATGAACCTCGTTAACTGATAGACATATCAGGATTGTCAATATCGTGTGTTCATGAAAAAGGATATGTGATGTCATAATTGACATCCCATAGTTTGGTATCCCAATAGCGGAGAATTTGTGTCACCTCTACTTAGGCTACCACATGGACACAACTTTAGTGGCACTGCACACTATGATCCACATCACTTTCCTATATCATATTTCCACATTTAATTTCTATGTCAACACCATGTCAACATGACACATCATCAAAGACTAGCCTTGGTTCCATGTCATCATGCCACATCACATGGCCACCTTAGCATACCATGTCAATGCCCCATCAACATGGCACAACATCAAAACTTGCCACATCCACACCTTGTTGAGTTTCGTTGGCATCAGGAGGAAACCATGAAAGTTTGTGTCTCTACCTCTTGACATTTGATACCTCGGAATATGATAGGCCAATACACCACAATTGTTAGATGGGAAACAAATTTCTAACAATTAACAAACATTTCATCTTTCATGAGTATCGTGATGGAAAACTTGATATGAATGTTTAATCCTCTTAAAATCTCAACACCCGACACTCTAAAGTTTGGCCTCTTGATTGTTGATCCCATGATATATCAAAGGTTGATAACCTGATACAACGAGGACCGATACTCCAAAAGTTAATAGTCGATAGCCCGATCTCGTCACATGACAACTCTGAATCCTTACATCTTCATCAGTCAACAAAAGTATCGAGTTTTATCATTATCAAGGGTGCGCTCATGATAGTTGTTGGATATATCACTAACACTAATTTCTCAACAACCCAACCTCTTAGGGCTTAAGCCCCTTCTAGCTAGGCTCCTGATTACAACTCCTATCGGGCCATGTAACCATGGGTTGAAGCTAAGGACTCCAATCCCCAAAATTCAAACACTTCCACCATATAAGTTCCTGAAATTTAAAAATGGGGGAAATACCTGAAATCCTGAAACTCTTGAAGTACTTCTTAAACGTGCATTAAGGGACTAGAATTAAATCTGGTAGGGCAAGGACCTACCCAACAAAACTTTTGAAGACTCATAAATCTCCAATAACCTCTAAAGGCATCTAAAACACTTGCTTCAACCAAGGAAATTCACGAAGAAAGAAAAAAGAGATGGTTGGGCACCAATTCCACAACTTTTCTTCACTAAATATGCTTCTTTCTTACTCTTTTAGGACTACAAATTCAAACTGAACAATCTTAAAATAATGAAAAATAGGGAGGCAAGTGTCCTAGGTTATCTCTAAATCCCCTTAAGTAGAGAATAAATTTCAAGTGTTCTCAGCAAGACAAGGATATAGTCATTGTTGTAATTCTATCCCAACACTAGCCTAGTAAAGGCCAATCACATGTCTAGATAAATATAGAGCAATAGAGCTCCAACCAACATATGAATCCCACTTCACAACATTTCTCATAGGAGATATTTAATTCAATAAAATTACTTCTATGTAAAAAGGTCACACATGAGGAGATTATAACAATAGCCAAACATAAGCAAAAAAAAATTTGACTCTTTATCACATATATACTCAGTAAATCATTGTAACCACTTTTAGCTCATCATTACAAACATACATCGTAATCTAGCATAGAAAAAATCATGAAGCTCTAAACAATTATTTCATTAACAAAAAGGTAGATACATGTATTTGGTTCTTTTAAGTTTTCTAGAAACTGAAGAATGGAGAGTCACTATCCACCCAACCATTGGATTAGTTACACTACAATATTCTTGCAACTGGCCACCGTCGAGAAAAATCTAATGCCTTAAGGGAAATTTTCTTTCAAGGTTCCATGAGATTCAAAACATGGTAGAGGACATGAAGGCCACTTTCCTTCACATGTAGGATTCAAGATTTATGCTCTTCAATTATTGAGCCAAGGCCCATTAACACAACAAAGTATGGACATCATGGGCTTGCACAACACAACATGGACCATTTCACTGAGCTAATAGTCCCTTGGTTCTTCTCCTTTTTTAGTGCCTTATGTGCTTTAGTCAAACAAACTACTCAAAATTCCCCCACACCATGTTTGCTTAGGTTGAAGGCTTCCTAACTAAATCCTTGTCCAATTCAGTTAAGACACATTTCCACATAAGATGGTTTTGAATAAAAAGGCTTATTGGTACCCTTTTATTTAGATTCACTGAATAGCTCCCATGTGTGGTTCTATTCCATTTGCATGGTTCTTTGGTGCACTAACACACATTCTTTGTGCTTCCCAAATTTTCTTTGTCTTTTGTGTCTTCTCATTTTTGTGTTGCTCTCTCTCACTTTCCCTCTTTGTACACTTACCCCCATCAGTGTTGCTTCTAACATGAGATTTTGCAGTCCCTCCTTGAATACGAGAACAACCAAAAGCCTCCAGAATGGTATTTTTCTCATACACTATAGCAGTTCAGTACCACCTCCCCCATTATTCTCATAACTACTGTAGTTTAGGAAATTTATTTTCCACAATAGAGGTTTGGTCAATTAATTTAGGTAGATAGGAAACTTCCCAAATCCCCCTTACAATTTTCCCTCTCAGTCAAGCTTCCTCCCTAGGCATCAGAATATCTATTGGCTACCCTCTTCTTCAGTTTTATTAATGCATATTAAATAAAAAGAACATATACATTGAATAGAGTATGGAAAATTATCCATGTCGTTCATCCAACATTATCAGTCTTAATTTTCCTTAAGTGTATAATAACCTCTATTCCTTGGTTAATGAATTACTTGATGAGTTGACCTACATAGTCTCTACTACCAATCCAAGGATCTATACCAACTTGGACTTTTAATCCTTTGATAACTCACCCAATTAACCAATTGACGATTACTTGAAAGGTTGAGGTGTTTGATTTCCAAATTATTGATGTATATTGAATTCTTTTAACAAGATTCCATACCCATTCCTCTAGTAAATTTGGAGCTATATACTTGACCTTTATTACCTATAACCACATCCTAGTACCTTGAATTAATGTCTAAACAATTTTTTTATCTAACATTTTAGAGAATGGGAAAGAATCTTTAGTCCCCAACCTCCATTTTATTTTTGAAAGGCAAGCTTTTCCCAAGATACCAAAACAAACCCTTTTTCCTTGGCTTCCCAACCAAATTAATATATAACATAATCATCTAATCCTTTCTTTAACACCTTCTGGAATCCAAGCAGGCAACATCTAGCATGCAGAAGTCACTTCTGATATGACTTTTATAAGAACTAAGCAACCCCTTGTAAATAGCCACTAGCTACACTAAGTATTTAACTTTTTCTCCACCCTTTCAATCAACCATTGCTAGTCACATTTTTTGTACATAATGGACTTAATTGAAAGCCTAGTACCAATATTGAGATCATCGAATTGTAAGGAGATGTTTGAGTTGTGTAGTTTTTGCTTTTTTCTCCAAGATACCGCAAAGGGATATCATTGACTTATCTAAATTAATTTTCATGCCAGTAGCCATGTAGAAAATTTCCATGATTTCATTAAGCTTTTCATCAAACCTTCTTGAACCTTCACAAAGAATTAAGATATTGTTAACAAACACCATGTGTGTGGCATTATAAGAAATTTCGATGTTTTTTTTTGTGTCAAGTTATCTTTGATCCTCTAGGCTTGACTTATGGCTTGAGGAGTTGCGATCCAGGGGCATCTAAGCCGTCAAAGTCACCTGGGGATCGCACCCGACCTAGGCCACACTAGCCCTTAGCTGACTGGATTTGTTAGCATGTCGCCTCCCCCTAGGACATGGTACAACCACCCCCATGAGTTTTGATCCTAGGTCGCCTTGTTGACAAGGCCCATCCTCAACCGATTTTGCTAGTGGGACTTGACATAAGAAATTCCAACGTTAACCATTTTGAAAAAACAATTTTCATAGCCCTTTTTTAAAAGCATGCTTAAGTCTTTATCCACTAAAAGGATAAGTGGAGGGGAAAATGACCACTCCAATATTAGGCTTCTTTTTGACCTAATGAAAGGGGATGTTGTCGCATTAATAAGAATAAAAAATTATATAGATGTAATGCATTTCATCCCCATACAACAAAAATTTGATGATATAAGCCTAAGTGTGTGAGAATTAATCTAATATATAGCTAGCTTACCCTATCATATGCTTTCGAAATATCAAATTTTACCACCATCAATCTTTGGTTCTCCTTATTAGGAAACCCCTATAGCATGAGGAAATTTCTTCCCTAGGAGAGTCCAAGTCGTTCCTCAGAAATTTCCTTAACAAAACCCTTTTTATCCTTCTCACAATAACATTTGATATGGTTTTATATATGTAGTTGCATAATGATATTTACTTTAATTTTTCAAATGATGTTGGATTATTAGCTTTGGGGATCAATGTTATAAAATTTGTGTCAAAGGTACCAAGGGATTTCCCTATAGTTCTTAAAAAATTTCAATAAATTCGTAACACCCTAAGAAAAACTCCATGGGTAGTCTATATGGCCTTGGGATTTTAACCTTTTGAAAACTTTGTGAATCATATGTAGATCCTCTTTTCTCACTTCCTGCATCAATGCCTAATTTCCCTATGGATTGATGAAGACGGGGAAGGAGTTTTACAATCTCTATACCTTTGTTAATGTGGCATGAGAATGCTCCTTAAAGAGGGATGTGAAATAATTGACTCCTTTTCTACCATATCCTTAATTTTTTTCCCCAAGAGGCAGTTTGCTTCTCAATTGTCTATGCATAATTAAAAATTCTTCCTATAGTTGGCATATTTGTCAAAAAATATATATTTCCATCAATCGTGTGGAGCCATAATGCCCTACTTTTGAGCGTATGTTCTCTATTTTTCTAAGAGAACATATTTCTTTTTGTCTTCAAGCTTTTTTATTTCTACTTTCCATTCTTCAAAAATATATCCAAAACCCTCACCAATATACTGAAATGCTAAAGCTTCCTCTAGAATTCTTTCATTTTATATTTTTTGTCTTTTTCCCATTAGAGTGAAACCTTTTTTATTATTTTCAAATTTGTTGGAATTGTATGGGTGTAAATTCTCTTAAGGATCCATCAAAGTGTTCCCATACCTCTTTGATAATGTTTACAAATTCCTCTTCCTTTATCCATTGTAGGTTCAATTTAAGTGGGTGGTTGGTTTCTCTTGTATTGGGGCTACTTCTAATAACACATGGGTATGGTTAGAATTTCCCTTAGAAGTGACCCATTGTTGAATTATAATGATTCCTTCAAGGAATGCAGTGATCTAATCTCTTTTGCAATGTGAGGTTCACTTGTTCTCTTGTTTCTCTAAGTTGGGGATAGTTTTGCAAGTTCAATATGCAACAAGTCCATTTCTTTCCATTATTTTATAAAATATCCAATTATAAAATGCATTTTTGCAGTGATTCCCAAATTTTTGGCATTCCCAAAGTAAATTTTAAGTCCCCCCTATGTGGCATCCCCTTGGGCAAATTCCCCTCTTACAAACAATTGTAATATTGTTGTAATAATATATATATATATATAAAGGTTGAGCTTAGAACACAAATTTCAAAGCTTGGGGAGGAAGCTTCTTGGGATGGGGAGGAGGATGTGGTTATTAAACATTAGTCATGGGCTAACTGGTATGATTTTAATGGGACTGACCATATATTAAACTGATTGAAAGACAACAACAAAAAAAGGAAAAGCCATACCTTGTTTTGGGAAAACCACAAGCAAGAAAAGGACAAAAAAGTATTTGGAAAGAGTGGGTTGCGCTAGAAGGAAAATGTGCCTACAATCTCCAACAACTGAAAATAATCATGGTAGAAAGGGATACGATGGAAATAGGATGCATTTGGACGAAGAGAGAGATCGAGAAAAGAAAGAGGGAGAATTCCTTGGGACGAATAAGATAAAGGCATCTCTCTCAGCACAAAAGGGAGGAGGACAAAAACTACTTGAAAATATACACAAAAATAAGGGAGAGGAAAACCCTTCCTGGAGATAATGCAGAGCTCATAGGAGCATACAAAGATTTGGAAGCACTGGGGGTGCTCATTTACTTTATTGGTAGGTGGAGATAGGAGAACCCCTAAAATCCCAGTGGTGATGAAGGTGTGAGAATTCCCTTTGAGTACCCTTCCTCAAGCTCTGAAATATATCTCAGGAATGACAACTGCAAGAATGATTGGTTGCAACTCATCTAAGATTGGGTGGAGAGTTAGAGTCCCAATCTCAATTTACAAGTTTATTCGTTATTATATAAGTGCGAAAAAAACTTTGTATGCATATAGATCTCATAACCTAGCTTATTGAATTGTTTATATGTCATTATGAATGTGTGGAATGGTTCGTGCATCATTTTGGAAAAAATGGAGGGCTTATGTGGGACTTAGAGAAATAGTTGCATTCTTGAGCTCTATATGTTTTTTTATCTTAAAATTTAGTATATTTTTTGTGTGCATGAGGTGGTTGAACCTATGCACCTAAGTTTATTATGTGCACTTAAACTACATAATATTAATAGCCCTGTGTTGGGTGCTTATTTTGAGAAATATGTCTTCTACTTTATGGATGGTTGAGTGTCTATGTTGGATTTAATGGCTAAATGCTTGTACTTATTTCTATGCATGAAGTTGGTTTGTTTGCTTGAATGTATAATATGTGCTCTCTTTGACTTTAAGAGCTTGAAATTAGCTTAAATTTCCTCGATATAGCAATTATATGGACCCTGTGTCATCCTGAGCCGGAAATCAATCTATTTACCTAAGTATGAAAGATGGGAAGCATCCTTGTCTTGAAATGATCTCTCTATTTTTCATGATTTACATGAGTCGCCTTTATATGACTGATACAAATAATGAAGGATAACATTGTTATATATATATATGAGAGAGAGAGAGAGAGATACTATGAAATTATCTCTCTGTTTTTCATGATTTACATGAGTCACCTTTATATGACTGATACAAATACTGAAGGATAACATTGTTATATATATATATATATATATATATATATATATATATATATATAAAGAGAGAGAGAGAGAGAGAGAGAGAGAGGTACTATGCCAAAATGGTCCATATGTATAGAGCTTGAGGGCAGGTAATAGCCCCAAACCTTTCATACATTGCATATGTCATGGGTTGGGAGTCAAGGCCTAAAGGAGCCAAGAGGGTCGAGTTGCATACACCAAGTGAATTGGCGCTATGTCCAAGGGTGAAAAAGAGGGGTAATTGGGCCATTGGATGGATCCCAGAAGATTTCCCTCAAAATTAATAAATGAATAAATGGAGGCACACCCATAACTGACTGGATTCAAACAGTAAGACAACATGGCAAGTGGGATGAGGAGTGGGTGCATTCAACATAATTATGGCAGAATTCCATATCTGAATTATAATGTGAATTTCATGTTTAACCAAGGCATAGAGGGTCTAGCAAGACCCGGGGCTAGAATGACAGGCGTCGTGGCTAGGAGTGACACATCAATCTTCGACGGGTGAGTGAAAGTGTAGCATTCGTGCAAGGGGAATCTGAGGTAGTACACGTCACCCTAACATTATTTCCTCGGCGGTATCCCACGAAGCTAGGTACCAAAGTCCCGGGATTTTATTCTCGAGCAGATGTGGCATAATGGGTCTGCTTCTATTCCTTGATGGAGTAGGGGAAGGCGTTGTATCATATGTCCATGCCATCTTGGAGATTGAACGGAGGATAAGTCATCCCGACATACGAATGTGTTGCAAAAGGGGGAAAGGTCGGGACGATGTGGTAGAGTGGATCCCAAGCACATAGCCATGGTGAGTTTCAAGTTGATTCATGGAGGTAGGTTCTGCAGAGGTTCCATGTAACCCCGACTCCTCCACCCCAACGATTTCATTGAAGGGTTAAGTGTAGTCAAGTGGGGATTTTATTCTCGAGGTGAGGTGGCCCATTTAACTTGCATATGTATATGGCATACGCGTTCATTGTTTGGAATGGCTATGGAATATGAACGAGTCAGGAACTTGGGAGAAATATGCCACGTGGGTGGTGTCATGGCCATAAAGTGCCCGCCCCTGTGTAATATATATATATATATATATATATATATATATATATATTGTGCATTTCATGTTCACCTCGTAAGGGATTTAACATGTATGATGGGTTGACATCCGATATATGTGACCTCGTACATGGACGGGTTGACAACTTCCATGTGGCCTATGACGTGGATAGCCACGTGGGTACCACATGGTAGGTCAGGATGATGTGGCATTATCTGATAGGCCAATCTTTGATGGTTGTATCTTTTGATCCGAGAGTTATATTGAGACAAATTTTATATCATTGGAAGGGTATCGACAATATATACGCAACAATATCATTTTTTCATGTTTTGAAGAAGTCGGAAAAGGTCGAAAAATTTAGACCCTGTTTCCATATGAGAACTTTGAGGTAAAGTTAGCACAGTAACTGCCTTTTCCCACCCTTATTTTGGGATAGGGTTAGTAGGGAGTAAATTAAACCCTACCAAAACTAAACCATTTTTCATTTATTCCTTATGGAAAATCTTTCCCTAATATTTTACTCTATCCAAATAAGGTCCATAAATATTCACAAGAGTAATTTCTTTCTAAAGGTTCAAAAAATAATGATGTCTCCAAACTATTAAGAAAACATGTGAATTAGTAAATAACAAAGAACGTTTCCACCACCTAGTAATGTTCCCCCCTATCTCCCTATAGCATCAATAAAACTAAATTCTTGGCTCCCAATCAATTTTGAAAGACCGGATATTATTTTCCTCCCATCTTTCATAATTGCTTGCAATAAAATGAAATAATAGAAGCATTTTTTGTCTCTATTACTCATTTAAGGGCCAATTTTTGTGAGGGGTTGACTAATTCCTGATAATTCAAGGTTGGAAAAATAATTTTAGAACATCTTGGGAACATTTGCTCTAAGGGCCCCAATAAAAAAAATTATTTTCCAAATTTGTTTTATGAACTTGCTTGCTTTTTTAGCTAGTGACATATATGATTTTCATTATTCGTGCATTTTTTTGGAAAAATTTTCATATAAAAACTCCAAACTCCCTTCTCCCTTCCCTAGGAAACCTATAGATCCTTTACTTTGTAGTCTGAGTTTATATTTGGTAGTCTCCATGGAATTGGGATCACTTTGAGCTTCCATAATTCTTTGTTCCATACTTAGTTTTTGAAAAATATCCCAAATAAATAATTCTCATTTGTTGGTGTCTCGTCTATATTGATTATAGGGATGAGGGGAGGAGGGTTTGGCTTTTTTGTAATGTTCCTACTTAGCCTTAGCTAAGAGGAGACATTAAATTTTTATTTAAGTTATGTTTTATGAATAAATGAATAAAGGACATGTAAAACTCCTAATAAATCAATGCCCATGTGAACAAAGACAAATCTGGGCTATGTAAATAATCACTTGCAGGTGTGAAAGAGGGTTGAGCCAAAGATTGGGTCCACCTTGACCAAATCAACTGCGCTGTCTAGGTTCAATGCATCTCCAAGAGGGACTGCGCAGTTCTAGAAGGGAGCCTCTAATGTGAAGAGGGGTGACTCATCAAAGTGGTTTAGGGTTTGCAAGGGCTTTATCATGTTATAAAAGAAGGAGGAGAGCAACATGAAGAGGTTGTTGATGAATTATATTTCTAAAGCATTTGTCTGCTTAGACAAATACCATTATCTGTTGTTTAGTGGAGGATTGTGATTGGAATTCCTATTTAGGGGTTTCATATCTTCCCTTGAGGATCATTGGAGGAGTTCTTTGCTGAAGTTGGCCACTATCTGGTTTGAGAACAAGCTCTATATTTCATGAGCAGCGCTGGCCCATTGAGGGTTTTGCAGCTGCTATCTTTTGTAGCAAGTGGCATTTTAGATCTGCTTAGATCTAGTTGTTTCTTAGAGGCTTTCTCTATTGGAGAGTATTATTTAGCCTCCAAAGAGTTAGTTGATCCATATTTTATATCAGATCTGTAATTTCAGTCCATGTACTCAGTCTCCTTCACCCTCTGCGCAGTTTCTGCTCCATACTGCGTTATTTTGTGAGAGGGCTTCTTGTTTCAAATTGCTATCAGTTTGGAGGAAGATCTCTTGGTGTTAGGCTTGCCTTCCCTTGGTGATCCGTGGATTGGGTTGCTGATACATGTCTCTATAGATCTGATCTATTTCAGTAATAGAAGTTATCTTCAGAAATTTCTGGGTTTTCTGCAGCACAGTATATTGTAATTCAGATCTACAGCTTAATATGCAATATTTTGATGTAATTCTGATTGGATCTTGTTCTCAAAGTCTTGTAGCTTCCAGATCTATATTAGATCTGATGTTTCATCCATAATTATTTCAGAGATCTGAAATGTAATGTATAGCAGTTGAACCATCTGAAAAATAACGTTGTCTATGTATTTTTGCAGTTTATTTCTAGTTGCAGCTCTAATTTCTGAAGGGATCTTGCCCTAGTTCTTTTTGTAACCAGTTGTAAAGGCAATAAGCTCATATGTAAATCTGATTTACTATCATATTAATAAAGTATCAGACCTTTGTCTGTCCTCCTCTGAGTTTCAGTCAAATCTGCGCAATTCTAGTAGATGGGGTTTTCATGTTGCAGCAGCTTCTCTCTTTGGTTGATTTCTAGCTAGTCTTGTTTTCGGGAGATCTGTTTAATGTGCTTAAACTTGTTTTTTTATGATGAAATTGCATATGTAAGTCACATACAGCATAAATGAGGGGATCCCAGCCCTGATCTGCGTTATTCTTTCTCAGATTTTCTTATACAGCATTTTCATTGAAGGCCTTGTTGAGATTCCTGAATGGGATTATTCCAAGTTCTATAGGCAGAGTCTACAGTTGGCCAAGTAGCCTCTGGTTCTCACCCTCTTTTCAGAGGTGACATAACCAATAAATGCCTGTATAGTCCATCTCTGACATAGAATCTTGAGAATCCCCAAAAAGGGACATTACATTTTTAGCCCCATAAATATTGGGAATAAAATCACTCAAATGTTTTTCACCCTTTCTCTTTACATATAAACCCCATCACCCAAAAAACAAAATTTTATAAGAGAGTCTTTTTTTTGGAGAGGAGGATGGAAATAACATACACATTTTTTATTAGGTTCTCCTTTATATTGCTAGATGCTTCCATTGTTAGGGTTGTATGTTGGATTGTCTCATACATATGAGGTGCTTCGACTGAATGTGTTTTTTGTTAAAAATTTGGAGCTACATTTACCACCAAGTTTGTGACAACCCTAGTGCATTCCTTTCCTCCCCTTGATTTTTCCTCAATTACATCTAGATGCTTATTTTGAGCCTAATACGTCTTGAGGATTGGATAGGTGCATTCAATCACCATGTGTTTGTATGTGTTTCAATGACCACATCTGAAAGGGAGGCCTTTGTAATTAATGTTCTAATGATATGTCTAAGATCTGTTTTGGTTTTTATTGACTTCACCAAAAACCTTCTTATGTCCAATCCAACAAAACATAAATTCATCCCCATATACCTATAGTCACGATAGGTCATATTAGCCTCATAAAAAATGGCAAGGGCATTCTCAATTTCAAATTGGTAAAACTTAGTTTGATTAGAAAACAATTAGTAACTAAATAATTATTACACAAAGTAGTGTTAGATTTCCTTGAACCCAAAACCTGGTATTTCATTCCTAGAAAAACATTAATGAATAAACACACAACTAGGTTCCTAACAAAAATATTTAGTGGAAGCAAATAACGACATGAATCACAATGATACACACAATTTTTCCCAACAAGTTTTTAATTAGAAATCCAAACTTTGTGCGCTCCCTTCCAAGGATAATGGCCAACCTGAGAAAAGACAGATACAATAACTTGGATATGATCCAATAGATAGTCCTTAGATCAGTGCTCAATATCACTTACAAATTTATATTTCTAGCCTCTCTACACTCCCTCGGACCTAGCACACTGCTCACTGAGATGTTTCTCTCAATATTGTGTTGTTGTTGTGTGTCTATCTCCTCTCCCCAACCTTGCATTTATAACTTTGCACTAAGCCAAACCTTGATCTCAATGTGATTAATGACTGAGATTATATATCACCTCACTGGAGATAAATGGCTCATATTAAAACTTACTCACTAAAGTAAGTTACTTTACTTTTCCTAAGTTTCTATTAGCTCAATAAGACAACATATGAATATGTGATTTTCCCTAAGTTAGACTTAGGCTAAGTTGCATTAGCAACTTTCTCAACCTAGAGCAAGTTTTCTAAGGAGATGTGGGTGACTTCTACATTACTAGACATAATGCATGTGAAGAAGTACATGTTTGGGCTACAAACTCAACACTCCTTCTTAGCGAGGGAGGTACTTTTGGAAGAACCTCCTCCACCTAGCTTTGTCTCCAATCCCGCCACATTATTTGTTGTTGTAACTTCTCCCCCCTAAACTAGAAGGTTTCCTTGCTACCTACTTTGGAATCAAATATGAAGATATGTTTCTCCCAAACATTCTCTTAAGAGGATTCTCTTGAGAATCCATCAATGTTAGCTCATGCCAACTAGTGTTAACAAATCTAGAAGAGGCCTCCTCACTATCCTCCAAATTCGAAATTGAGTCCCCGATCTCAAGTCAGTCTTCAGATCCTTCTATTCAATATTTGTCACTGACATCAATCCTCGGTCCAATATCCCTTTAGATCTTCTTACAAGTTGGCCTTGCAATTTATACAACTTATACTTCCAGAAACCAAGCCTGATTGCTATGTCATGGGTAGCTCCATCAAAACACATGAATACTTTCCCTTTGGAACTCAACATCATACCCTTCATCCTCCAAAGTTGAGAATAAGAGCAAGTTTGTCTTCAGCTATGGGACATATAATGTTGAAAATTTAGCAAGAAAAGTCTTCATTTGACTTGTACCTTATTCAAATGGATAAATTTGAGTTTCCACATTAGCAGGATGACTTGGATTGTAGTTAACTAGAGTGACATGGCCTTGTCTACTAGTAAACTTAGTAAATTTGAGTTATAGGCTTGGAGTATAGTTGTGCATGTAGTGATTGTTAAAACTTAGATATCTAGTTCAGTTATTTTTAGTTGAACTCAATTAATTGAGCTCAAGTCATTAGTTGAGTTATTTGAAGTTCAATTGAGTAGTATAATTTTTGTTAACTCAGTGATCTCTTAGTTAAACTAGTCAATCAACTAAAAATAGACCAAGAAAGCATGGAATTAAAATTGCCTATTTGAGTGGATGGAAAAGGAACATTTGTATTTAGAGTCGTATATTGTTGAGTGTACAATGCTTTTGCACTGAGCAGGTGATAAATTCCGCTTGAATTTGCGCAAGGAAATATGGAATTTCGCTATTTTTTAGGATCTTAATTCCTCCAAGATTGTGCAAGGAGATAGGAGGTTGGATGAGGCTTTAATTGACTAATTGTTGGCCAGGGAAATTCAGGAAGTAGGAGAACAATATTCCAGTGCAGGGTGTGCTTCATAGTTGAAGAAAGACATTGTAATTGTTTAAATTTCTCATCTGAATTAATTCAAAGAAGTGGAGGGGTTTTTCCCAGTTGGGTTCCCCTGTAAAATCATTGTGTTATTGTGGTTTTGATGGTTGCATGTCATTGAATGTGTTTCTAAAAGGTGATTTCCATTCGACTGAATAGTAGAGTAAATTTGTAATCTCTTGATTTCAGTTCATTTCTATCAATTTCTACATGGTATCAGAGCAGAAATCACATTAGAAACCAGTCAATATATCTTCCCCCTCAAAAATTTTGATTCGCAAATTCAATGAAGAAATTTTCTTATGTGCAGGAAAATGTCTTTCAATAGATTAAGATTGGAGTATGCCCTAAAAGGAACCTAAAATTTCATAGCTTCGAAGTACAGGATCAAAGTTGTACTCAATGACAATGGAGTGTTGGAATACACCAAAATTGACATTCCAAAACCAACATCATCAGATGCACAATAGTTAGCCCAGTGGAATAAGGATACCGCAAAATCCAGGAGGATCGTCCTAGAGGGTCTGAGATACCACATAGTCAAAAATTTACATGGCAAGGAGACTCCATTTTCTATGTGGAGGGCCCTCACTGAGTTATTCAAAAATAGTAGTGATGCCAAGAAATTGACATTAAGGGACAAGCTCAAAAACATCTGATTGCAGAAAAATGAAACCATTCCACATTACCTCTCCATATTCACTTAGGTTCGAGATGAACTTGGTGAAGTAAGAGAAAAATTTTCCTCATTTGAGCTAGTGAGCCTAGAAATCATAGGCCTTCCAAAATCCTGGAACAACTACCAGGACTTTGTAAATGGAAGGGACAAATTACCAAATTGGGAGAGACTTTGGTCTGATTTGGTGCAGGAAGAAATTCGAAGGAACACTAGAGATGAAGTAGCATCCAAAGCATAGGAGGAAGTGAATTTTTCCTTGGTTGGGAAGGGAAAGAAAACTAAGGGAAATAAGGCCCAAAGCAAGCTAGATTCCAGCCAGAACAATGGGAAGAAGAAGTACCTAAGTAAGATAAAATGTTTTCACTGCCATGAATATGGGCTCTATGCAACAAAGTGTCTACACAAGAAATCTAGCAAGGAGATTTCAGGAGGAGTAGGAGGAGATGCTATGGCATCTCAATTCGAGTTATATTTCACCCTCTTTTCTTGAATGGAAAGCACAGAAAGAGGGAGCGAGTGGTACCTATATTTTGGTGCCTCATATTATATGATAGGAAACAAGGAATTCTTCAGTAACCTATAGGAGAAGGATCTAAAATTGCACATATAATTTGGAAATGATGGGAGGTATAGCACCAAAGGAATTGGTACTGTCGCCTTTGAGAGGGATTCAGACTCCCATCTTCACTTGAAAAATGTAATGTATGTGTTTGGGCTTAAGAAATTTTTTATTTTTGTAGTTTTATTAGAGGACAGAGGTTATGATGTGGTGTTCAGTAAGGGGAAATATTTTTTGAAGCATGTTGCTACTCAACAAGTGAAACATATTGGATTTAAAGTGAAAAATATTTACAATCTAGAGGTAGATTTCACCATGCATGTAGTTATATCTCTGAGAGTGAGGTGGGGAGATTTAGAGCCTTAGTCCCATACTTGCAAATATTTGGGGAGGGTCCATAGGAGAGAAAACATTGTTGCAATAGACTCTTCTCATGGATCATTACCCTTGCTACGGGGCCCCACAATATTCAGTAGCAGGAGGATCATTGTCAGTTGGAGCAGTTAGATACCGAGGAGCACAAATCAGTGTTGACAACTAAGCAGAGTCAGTAGCAACGCAAATTTCCCAATAGACAATGTAGAGACTAGTAGCAACCAGAGACTAAAGAGACAATTGCAACTCAAATACATAGTTTATTTAGTATTTTGGATGTTATAGTTGCAGTTGTTGCAGTAGAAACAACAATAGTGAGAGGGAGCTATGTTATAGTACATTCCTACAGGAGCATGATTAGGATTGTGCAGAATCCTTTAATTGCTAAGAGGGAGTGTTAAAAATGTAGCGAGAAAAGTATTCATTTGACTTGTGCCTTAGTCAAATCAAAAAAAATTATTTTCCACATCAGCAAGATGACTTGGATTGCAATTAGCTAGAGTGACATGTCATTGTCTACTATTTAACTCAGTAAATTCGAGTTGTAGGCTTGGAGTAGAGTTGTGCATGTAGTGGTTGCTAAAATTTAGAAATCTAGTTAAGTTATTTCTAGTTGAACTTAAGTAACTAAGCTCAAGTCATTAGTTGAGTCATTTGAAGGTCAGTTGAGTAGTAGAACTATTGTTAACTCAATTATCTCTCATTTAAAATAGTCAATCAACTAAAAATATACCCAGTAATGCATGGAATTTGAAATTCATAGTTGAGTGGATGGAAAAGGCACATTTGTATTTATATTTGTATATTTTTAAGTGTACAGTGCTTTTTCACTGAGCAGGTGATAAATTCCCCTTGGATTTGCGCAAGGAAATAAGGATTTTCCCTTTTTGTAGGAGCTTAATTCCTCCAGGATTGTGCAAGGAAATAGGAGGTTGGATGAGGCTTGAATTGGCTAAGTGTTGGCCATAGCAGGTCAAGAAGCAGGAGAACATTATTCCAGTGCATCGTGAGCTTCAGAGTTCAAGCAAGACATTGTAATTGTTTCTCTTTCTCATCTAAATTAATGCAAAGCAGCAAAGGGGTTTTTCCCAGTTGGGTTCCCGTGTAAAATCATTGTGTTCTTGTGGTTTTGATGGTTGCATGTCATTGCATGAGTTTCTAAATTGTGATTTTCATTCCGTAGAATAGTAGAGGAAATTTGTAATCACTTGATTTCAGTTCGATTTCATCAATAGTAGCAAATTTCTATTAATTTCTACATATAACATCTCTACCACCTCTAGAGATCCTCCTGATTCTAAATGGAATAACATTGTTCCAAACCCTTTCACTACATGTATAGCATGAAAACCAACTTTCACATGCATGTATCAATTCATCAAACACCAAGGAAGACTTCCCTCATTCTCATCATATTGTGAGATGCTCCATTATATACGAACCTTGCATCTTTCATGATGGTCTTGAAAAGGAGTGACGCGAAGGAAAATTTAATCTTGATTTTCTCAGTCAACTCATCCATTTGTACAATGGTTGGCAAGGTTATCTTCCCTTACTATTCTTTCTCTATGTACACTGGCTTGCATAATGTCCTAGCTTGTGACATTCAAAGCCCTTGAATTTTCTTATGTCCTTCTTCTTCCCAGCTTAGAGGATCCTCCCTCTCCTTTGTTTAGTTTAGCAGTCTGTTTTCCCTTTCTTACATGACTTGACAGAGTAACCTTCTCATCATCGCTTTCACCCTTTACCTAGTTTCCAAGTATTGCCTCCTTATGAGTCTGACATCCCATAACCTATCTCAGGTCAAGAGATTCTCCCATGCCATGAATCCTTTAACGAAGGTATCCCACTACACTGTATACTCATTCAAAGTTGTCCTTACCAGTTTTTAGTCTAACATTGTCTCCCTTAACGCAACAAGCTCATCTCATTCTTGAGAAATTCAAGTGAGATAAGAATAAACAGTTTCATTCTTGGACATCTTGGTGCCCCTTAGTTTCTCTCTCAACATTATTTTTTGGTTTTGGTTATCGCTTTGGTGTAACTTAGTCAATGCCTCCCACGTTTCTCTAGCTATTTTCCTCCCATATATATGAAAAATAATGTGGCCCTTCACTTCATCCAAGATAATCCTCTTGGATTTCACATCCTTCTTATTATGGGTGGCCAGAAGTGTTGCATCGATATGACGAATCTGATTTTGTTATACAAACTCCGAAATTTAATTCTCCACTAACACCAACGGGTCAAATCGCGAAGTTGGGAAACAGTTTTTGGCGGATGGTTAGAATTCGGGAGAAATTTTTAATTTCTCGGCCGAGAAAAAAGTCAACTAAATTTCTCGGCCGAGAGTTTTAAAAGTTCTCGTCCGAGAGATTTTAAATATTTTGGACGAGAGTTTGGTCGGGTTTAACCTGAGTTAAAATTCTCTCGGACGAGAGTTTTTCATTTTCTCGTCCGAGAGTTGTGGTCACAAAACTCTCGGGCAAACTCTCGGACGGGAGTTGGAGAAATTCTCGGACGAGAGTTGGAAAAACTCTCGTCCGAGAGTTTTACTAATTATCTGATGTTCATGCAGATATTTCCGCCCCCCAAACGAATGAAAGGTCGACCTCGACCGTCGATTAAGGTGGGATGTGTGGAACAGGAATAGGACGGCAATGAAAAAACAGGCGCAATCATGATAAACTCAATCAAATTAAGTAATTACTGAAATCGATGCATAAGAAAAATCGGTAATAATGAGGGAATCGCGTTGTAATAATTCAAGTATGAAGTGAAGGGACAGCAAAAGGTTAATGTAATTGCGCTATTTACCACATTAAAGTAATATGTCCGATTTATAATATTTTTCATGTGTGATGGTTCGGGGATAGAACTTAAGGAATTTTATGCATTTCGTTTGATATTCAATAAAAATTATAGGAAAGAGGGTTAAATAACTATTGATTTGTATAACTATGACTTCAATATCATTAACAGAGCTCTGCTGCCCACAAGTGTCCATAACCTTGACAGAGTTGTTTTGTAACCCATGGAACCATTGTCCTTCATACATACTTGAGGAAGTGCTTTATTTTTTCTTTGTATTTTTGTATTGAAAACTTAAAACAATCGTGCTTTAAATACAAACTTAAAACAATCGTTCAAAAAGTGTTGTTCCTTTAAAAGGAACAACAAAGATAATCTGCGAAACTGTTGTTCCTTTAATCTGCGAAACTGCTGTTCCTTTCAAAAGGAACAACAAAGATAATCTGCGAAACTGCTGTTCCTTTAATCTGTGAAACTGTTGTTCCTTTCAAAAGGAACAGCAAAGATAATCTGTGAAACTGCTGTTCCTTTCAAAAGGAACAGCAAAGATAATTTGCGAAACCGTTGTTCCTTTCAAAAGGAACAGCAAAGACAATCTGCGAAACTGCTGTTCCTTTAATCTGTGAAACTGCTGTTCCTTTCAAAAGGAACAACAAAGATAATCTGCGAAACTGCTGTTCCTTTCAAAAGGAACAGCAAAGACAATCTGCGAAACTGCTGTTCCTTTAATCTGCGAAACTGCTGTTCCTTTAATCTGCGAAACTGCTGTTCCTTTCAAAAGGAACAGCAAAGACAATCTGCGAAACTGCTGTTCCTTTAATCTGCGAAACTGCTGTTCCTTTCAAAAGGAACAGCAAAGAAATGCTCTGCGGACATGCTGTTCCGTTTGAAAGGAACAGCAAAAACACTGCACGAAACTGATGTTCCATTCGAAAGGAACGGCAAAAAAAATCCTACGAAGGTGCTATTCCTTTTAAAAGGAACAGCAAAAACACTCTGCGAAACTGCTGTTCCTTTCAAAAGGAACAGCAGAAGTGCTGTTCCGTTAGAAAGGAACAACAACACGAAAAAAACACAGAATTTTTATTATTTTTCGTTTTTAAAGAAACTAAATTCAAACGAAATAAAGAAGTATTAACATGGAAATGAATTTCAAAAACAGAAAAAAAAGAATGCATTATGTACAAAAATTTAAAAAACCAATTTATCAAACTGGCGCGGGAGAGGGATTCTCCCCTTCAGCAAGAATTTCAATGGTGGAGTCTTCCCTTCACTGCTGGCAAAAGGATTCACGGGTAAGCAGCTTACGATATAATTGAACTCGATGGCCATTAACCTTAAAGGAATGCCCATATTCGTCAATGGTGACTAGTGTGAGAGTGTCGTTATCATGCACTTTCTAAATTTCGTAGGGTCCAAGCCACCTAGTCTGGAGTTTTCCAGGGAAATCCTGAAACCGAGAATCATATAGAAGTGCCCAATCTCCTTCGTGGAAGATCCTTTGTTTAATGTGGGCGTCATGACATTTTGCTCTCTATTGCTGGATTAATGCGGTGCGCTGAAGAGGAGAGAGTTTGATTTCATCCAATTCATTCAGTGGCTGCAGTCTTTTTGCTTGTGCTTCATCTAAATTTAGACCTATCGTTTGAGCTGTTCGTAATGTCTGAATTTCAAATTCGATAGGAAAGATGGGTTCTTTTCCAAATACCAACTGGTATGGCGAATGTTCTGTGGTAGGTCTCCATGTCGTTCGGTACGCCCACAATGCCTCTGGTAGTCTGTAGGCCCAATCTCGCCTATGTGAAGCAACCGTTTTTGTCAGTATAGATTTGATTACCTTATTCGTGCTTTTGACTTGGTCGTTGGCCTGTGGGTGGTAGGGAGTTGTAATTTTACGCTGAATATGGTAATTATGTAATGTTTCAGCCAATTTGTTACCTATAAACTGTGGTCCCCCATCTGTGATTATGTCTCGTGGGAGGCCATACCGCACGAAAATTTGGAAAAGAAAATGTATCACGGAATCCTCTGTAGCTTTTGAAAGAGGCTCTGCTTCAACCCATTTAGTAACGTATTTAGTGGCAACTAGGATATATGTTTTCTGGTTCGATGGAGGGCTAATAGGACCAACGAAGTCAAGGGCCCAACGTTCGAAGGGTTCAATCACTAGTTGAGGGTCCAAGGTCATTTCATCAGACTGCCCAGGTTGACCAGCCCTTTGACAGCTATCACAGGCCTGCACAAATTTTTTTGCGTCTCTAAAGATATTAGACCAATAATAGCCAGTCCGTAGGACTTTATGTGCTGTTCTACGATCTGCAAAGTGTCCGCCACACTGTCCGTCATGGTACGCTTTCAAAATATCATATACCTCATCGTCCCTAACACATCTTCTTATTTGCATATCTACACCTGTATGAAATAAGTAACCTCCTATCCATGAAAAACGGGTGCTACGATGTATTATTTGCTTTCGTTCATTAAGGGATAGATGTTTGGGTAATTAACCTATTGCCAAATAGTTCGCTATATCAGCATACCATGGTGTTCTGGTGGTAACAGCGAAGAGATGCTCATCCGGGAAGTGATCTTCCACTGGTTCTACATCTGTTGGCTTTGGCATCCTAGACAGAAAGTCAGCTACAGGGTTCTCTTTGCCCGGTCGATCCTTGATCGTGATGTCAAATTCCTGCAGTAAAATTAGCCATGTAGTTACTCTCCCATTCGTAACAGGTTTATTTGCTAAAAACTTAATGGCAGAGTGATCTGTGTAAAGCACTACAGGATACCCAGTTATGTAATGCCTAAATTTATTTATAGCGTGAACTACGGCCAAAAATTCTTTCTCAGTCACAGTATAGTTTAATTCGGCAGGGGTCAGATTTTTTGCTAATGTAGTAAATTGCATATGGCTTTTTGTCTTCCTCCTGCCCAAGTACTGCTCCAATTGCTGTGTCTGAGGCGTAAGATGAAATTTGGAATGGTAAATTCCAATTTGGGCCCCTCAACACAGGGGATGTTGCAACGAGCTTCTTCAAATCATTAAAAGCATTGTCACATTTGTCTGTCCAAACAAAATCAGTGTTCCCAGTCAGCGCATATAAAGGTGTGCAGCAATTCGAGAATAATGCTCTATAAATTTTCTATAATAACTAGAAAATCCAAGAAAGCTACGTACCTCTGTCTGTGTAGTAGGTGTAGGAATTAACAAGAGTATTTGAATTTTAGTTGGATTTACTTGAATTCCTTCTGCTGAAATATAATGGCCTAAGATAACTCCTTCAGTCATCATCATAAGACATTTTTCATTGCTTAAACAAAGCCTAGTGTCTATACATCTTTGCAATACTTTTTCTAGATTTTGCAACGCAGGTTCAAAATCATCCCCATAAGGAGTGAAATCATCCATATATACTTCGAGACCTTCATTTATTAAGTCTGAAAACATGCTGAGAATTGCCCTTTGAAATGTAGCAGGAGCGTTGCATAGGCCAAAAGGTAAGACTCGGTAGGCAAATGTACCCCATGGGCAGGTGAAAGTAGTCTTGTCCTGGTCTTTAGGGGCAATTTGAATTTGGTTGTATCCATTGAAGCCATCCAGAAATGAAAAGAACTTCTTTCCTGCCAATGTGTCTAATCCCCGGTCAATGAAAGGAAGAGGAAAGTGGTCTTTTTGTGTTGCTTTATTGAGTTCACGGTAATCTACACATATCCTCCACTTTCCATTCTTTTTAGGTACCACCACTAATGGGAAGACCCACTTGCTATCATATATTGGATAGATAAAATTGACATCCAATCATTTTTGTAATTCATCTTTCATAGCATCCTTAAGGTGAGGATTTAGTCTCTTTTGAGGTTGACGAATGGGTCTTGCGTCTTTTTCAATGTAAATGTGGTGAGTACATAATTGTGGGTCAATTCCTTTCATATCGGGGTAATCCCATGCAAAGGTTGCTTTGTATTTTCGTAATAATTGGACCAATTTCTCTTCTTGTTCAATAGTGAGATTCTTGTTAATGTTCAAGGTTTTTCCTGGTTCAATTTCTACAACCTTAGTATTATTCACAGAGGTAGTAGGTATTGCTTGATCATGGATGTCTTTAAAAGGATCTTCTTCTTCTTTATTGTCGAATGCTGCCTCAATCATGTGACATTGCAAGTGAGATGCAGTTTGTGATTTATTAATGAAATTACTAATGACATCATCCTCTATTTGATCTTTAAAATCCAAAACTTCTTCTATCGTTAGAGGTGACCTCATGTTTTCCACAAAATATGATGGTTCGAATTTCTTGCATTATGGGGGCGCCCATGAGCATTGTATCATCTATGAATCGTTGATGCGTTACTGTGTGTCCTTGGTGTACCGGTTTGATGCCTTTGAGTTGATTATGTTGTTTTGCCTTGGCTAAGGATCTTCCTAGCCCTTCTGCCATAATGACAAAGAGAAACGAAGACAGGGGATCTCCTTGCCTTATACCTCTGGACGGAATGAAGGGTTGAAGGGGTCCTCCATTCAGTAGCATTGAAAAGAAAGCACCTGAGACCAGTTCTATTATCCAATTTGTCCATTGCTGACTAAATTCAAAAGCCTGGAGGATTGCTCTCATATAGTGCCAGCTGATTTTATCAAAGGCCTTTGAAAGGTCAAGCTGGATAAGCATACCTAGAGTCCTTTTTGTTTTGAGAGAATGCAACACTTCCCGAGTGAGGATTATGCTGTCAGTGATTTGCCTACCTTCAACGTAGCCAGTTTGTTCCTGAGAAATGATTGAGGGGAGGACAGATTTAAGTCTGCTAGCCATCAGTTTGGAAAGGATTTTGTAAAGGACATTACAAAGGGCTATGGGACGAAACTTGTCGGGGGAGTCAGCGTGGTCTGATTTGGGAATTAAGGTGAGGAATGTGGCATTGATGGCAGGCAAAACTTTCTTGGTTCTGTGAAAGTTCCTTACTAGGTTGAGAAGGTCAGCCTTAATAATGGGCCAGCAAGCTTTAAAGAATTCGATTGTAAAGTTGTTTGGTCTGGGAGCCTTGTTCGAGGCCATGTTGAAGATTGTTTCTTCAATCTCCTGCTCAGTGAATTCTCTTATAAGGAGGGAGTTTTGCTCCTCTGTAACTAAGTTGGGAATGGCAGCGATAATTTCATTGATGGCTCGGGTTCTATCTTGAATGGGATCGCTGAGAAGAGAAGTGAAAAAAGAGTTGAGTTCAAATCCTATATGCTCCCTTTTATAAACTTGATCGCCATCAGCGTTTTTGAGGGAGAGGATGTGATTATGTGCTCTATGCTGGATGGTTGACTTATGGAAGAAACTAGTGTTGCGTTCTCGTTGTTTTAACCATTGCACCCTCGACTTCTGCCTCGATAGCAGCGCTTCTTGTTTTAACCGTTCTTCCCTTTGCCTTTGCAGATTTGATTCTTGAGCTATTCTTTCATCATTGGGCCCTTCTTTGATCAAAGATCGCTATCTAGGTTCGCCATTTTTTCCTCAAGTTATTTTTTGGCTTGAAATATGTCGCTAAAGGTGTTTTTTTTCCAGCGTTTGAGGTTGATTTTTATTGTTTTGAGCTTCTGTTCGAATATGTACATGATATTGTCGCTCCTTATGGTGGCTTGAGTCCACCAGCGTTGTATGTTTTGCATGAATGATGGGTGCTTTGTCCAGAAGGCTTCAAATCTGAATTGTCTGTTGTGGGGCTTATCCAAATTGGTGAAGTGAATCTGCACTGGCCAGTGATCAGATCCTCTGATAGGTAGAATGCTGGCCTCCATGTCGATATTTTGCAGCAGAATGGATTCCGACATGAGGAACCTATCGAGACTTGATGCTATCTGACTGTTTCCTCCTTGCTTATTATTCCAGGTATGCATACCATTGACTGTGGAGATGTCAATGAGTTTGGATTCAACAATAAAGGTGTTGAATGCTTCCGAGTCCTTATCCAATCTTCGTAAGCCTCCCTTTTTTCCTACTAGATTGGTGATCATGTTGTAGTCTCCGCCTAAAATCCAGTGGTTTGCCCCATGGTGTTGCCTGACTTCGTCCAGGTCTAGTAGCATCTTCAGCTTTTCCTAGATTCGTTGGGGTCCATACACGTTGGTGATGTAGATCGATTGCCCTGAGTCTGGCATGTTGAAAATGTTCGATAACGAGTGCTTGGTGGACAGAGCATTTTGCAAGAAGAATTTTATTTTGTTCCAGAACGTGAGTAACCCTCCTGCTTGCCTGATAGCATCTATGCTTATGCAATGATGACTGTTGGAAACAAGTTTTTTGAGTGTCTCTGTGCCTTTGGGAGAGCATTTTGATTCTTGAAGAAGTATGATGTCCGGGCGTAGCGAGAATAAGCGATTTTTCAAGATCCTTCTTTTGGTGGTGTCGTTGAGCCCCCTGATGTTCCAGGTTGTGATTTTCATTGAGCTACCTTTGGAGCAGATAGGACCAAGGCCCTGATTTTTCCTTCATTGATTAGGCGTCTGCCTGGTTCTTGTATTTGGTGTCTTGTGGATTTGCGCCCTCTTTTTCTTCCTGGTCCTTGTAGCTTGTATTGATCCAAATCCAAGTTGGCTTGAATGCCCGTTTGGTTGCTATTTCCCCATTGCCTTTTGGCTGCATTTTGGTTGATGTATTCCAGCTGCAGGTATGCCATTTCTATCTTCTCCAAGTGTTCTTGGGGAATGGCATCGACTCCCAGTTTGAACCATTGCTCATTGACCTTTTGGAGATCTAGATCGCCTAAGATCTCCTCCAGAGGATTGTTTGAAGTGGTTGAGGATCGCTGCTTTGTTTTCATTTCTGTGCATTGAGGAGTTTGCAGTGAGGTGTGGCTGGTATTAATCTGAATGGGAGAGGATTATGGTTTGTGTTGCGGTGCCTGGGCGTGGATTGAATCCGAGGTTGTGCTTGGGGCGTTGGTTGTAATCAAATATTGACTTAATAATGACAGATCTTGATCAGTGGGGGCCTGGGAGACTATAGGGTGCTCCAATGAGTCAAGATTTCTCAGAACTTCAAAGTCGTTTCGCTGGGTTGAGGCAGTGTTGGTGGGGGTTGTATTGGTGGAGGGTTTCGGAGGCTTGTTGCCTTTCTCCCCTTTGTTCTTTCTTGAGATGGAGGTGAAACCAGGTGTCAACAGGGTTGCACAATTCAATACATTTATTTGTCATAGGGTGATGAACTTTGTCACAAGTACTCAGTACTATCTCAAAAAGCTACACACAAACTAGATTGGTTTTGAACAAGTCAAAGGTTCAAAACTCATCCACTAATTGCTTGCCTCTATTGTGCAATCAACGCTGGTCTAATGAGAGATCCAAGTTCGAATCTCACTAGCTCCAACTACGCAATTCTCATTGGTAATTTCCTCCAAGTGTGGTGCAAATCTCATGCACAACTAATGTCACAATTGATAGCTATCTCAACCCTTTCATCTATCTCTTTCACTTGTCGCCACTGAACTGTCCATGCACTGAGTTAAATTGATGTGTTCTTTAGTTGAATAATGAGTTAATAATTAGTGAATTAAATAATATTTAATTTACACAACTCATCTCTAGTGTATTAGCCAGTTAAACTAAATACAACTAGTTCAAAGTTAGTTAACCAGAACACCATCTCCATTCACTGTTGCATCAACTCCATCGAACTCCGCCACTTGAGCTCTAACTGAAGTCAACCATGCATTGGCTCAACTAACCCATAGGAAAATCGTAAATCCTTCTAGCAGATGCATGCCCCACATCCGGGGGTCAAACTGAAGTGCTCCAAGAGAGTAAACTGAGGTTTAGAGTCCAAATATTATTAAGGGTAAATAATATTTAACTGTTCTATTTTTAGCCCGCCAGTCTAAAAATAGACTTCGACCTAAATGCTAAAAATAAAGGTCCATCTATTTTTACCAACTCGACCAATCATCCAAGAATAGAATATTGCAGCTCCCGGTCCATGATCCATATGTCTAAAAATAGACATAGTCTAAAAATAGACTTTGAGCCAAAAATACCCTGCGGGCCCACTTGGTGAAGGCAACTTCATTTCACCAAGCTCCATCATCTCGCTGCATTTTTAACACTCCCTCTCAGAAAGATATGGATTATCTGCAACCCATACCCTGCCTCTGTGAAACTCGAATTTGCTTCTGGTGAGCGCCTTCGTCAAGATGTCTGCATCCTGATCCTCCGTGGGAATATATGAAAGCATCATGATCCTCCGCTGAACACAGTCTCTGATATGATGGTACCTGATGTCGATGTGTTTGGATCTATCATGAAATACTGGCTGATCCACATCCGGAGAATCATCCTTGGGAGCTAACAACTCCTCCTTTGCATGCAAGTGTGGCTCCCTCTCAAGCGAACACTGCATGGCTTTCTCCTCCTAAAATTTAATATCCTGTCGCACAACAGTGTTGCGACTATCTGACACATACACCCTATATTTGTGTGGTGGATCAGTGTACCCCACAAATATTCCAACCTCCGCTATTGGATCGAGCTTCTTCCTTGCATCCTTCGTCACATGCATGTAGACAGGAGAGCCAAAAATCCACAAATGGGAAATGTCAGGGCTCTTGCCAGAATAAGCCTCCTCTGGTGTACTCATGCCAAGAATCTTGTGAGGACAACGGTTCTGCACATATACTGCTGCGTTGCATGCCTCAACCCAGAAGTGAAGGGGTAGGCCCTGATCATGCAACATCGCCCGTGCAGCACCCACAATAGTTCTGTTCTTCCGCTCAGCCACCCCGTTCTGCTGTGGGTTATGGGGTGCGATGAGCTCTCTCCGAATCCCTTCTGCGCTGCAGAAGTCCTTGAATTCAGCCAAGATGAATTCACCACCATTGTCGCTCCTGAGAGCCTTCATCTTCTTCCCCGATTCCACATCGACCAGTGCTTTAAACTCACAGAACTTACCGAATGTATCGCTCTTCGTTTGCATGTAGAAGATCTAGCACTTTCGAGATAAATCATCAACAAAGATCACGTAGTACTTGTGCTTTGCTGTCGAAGCTACTAAGAAAGGACCACACACGTAGACCTGTGTGAACTCTCTCAAGGATCGTCGTGGCGCGACTATCCTTCTCGTGAAAGGTGGCTTTCACAAACTTTCCTAAAGTACACCCCTTGCACTGATCTGACTGCGCAAGGGTGCCCTTAGGAAGCCCAGTAGAAATCTGCTACAGGATCTTCAAAGCTCCATGGTGAAGGTGGCCCAATCTCCGGTGCCACAGTTCGCCCTCATCATCCCGGCTCACCACTTCTCCTGCTTTGCATGCCATTGTTGCGCAGCCATCTACTTGCAACTGATAAAGGTTTTTGGTTCGAACCCCTATCTTCCGGGTCTCTCCAGTGGTCTTCCTGCGCAGGAAAGCCTTTCCTTTGCTGAAGACCACATCATACCCCTTGACTGCATGGGCATTTACCAGACCTTTCACTTTCCAAAAATAACTTGCGGGCCCACTTGGTGAAGGCGACTTCATTTCACCAAGCTCCATCATCTTGCTGCATTTTCAACAAGAGGAGGGTGAAATACAAGAGGAGGAAATGGAGTTTCTGAGGGATCCACGTAATACTAGAAGTAGATTGTCATTATTTCAATAGTCTATCCATACTTATTGGACATTGAAATATAGACTGGCAAATGCCATAGTCAATGTTCAGGAAAATGGAGGGGACGCAAAATCTGCCTCTATTTTAACTTAAATGAGAAGGGATATCCAAGAAATCCACCTTCTGCAACACCACCATAACTTCTTCCTAGGCCGCAGGAAGTGCCAATTGAAAAGTATGAATCAAGTGGATACGTCTAGCTCCAATTTTAAGGACTCGACACATATCGATCGATCTGATGATTGAGTTTTATGAAATCCTTTTCTTTTTTATCATTTTGACATGCATATTATAGGTAGCATTTAATTTCTGAAGTTCTTGTATGTAATGGACAATAAATTGGATATAGAAAACAGTATTAGGGTCAAACTTTATGAATTTTGGATGGCCTATGACTCTTTAAGGTGGCCAATAGACCTGGTTTCCAGCATTATTCATTATAACCTACTTTTCTCTTTTTTGATTAATGGAAAATAGAAAGGCTCTGCTAAACTTACAAAAAAAATCAAAGTAAAAATTTAATAATTAAAGATGAAATTATAATTTAATTTTATAATTTTATAATTTTTTTAATTTCAACAACTTTAAAAATAACATAATAAAAATTGTTTTGATAAATTAATGTTATCTAATTTTATCAATAATTAAATTTATATAATTAAACTAATCAAAATTCAAACTAATATCCAACTAATTTATATTAGAGATCTGAAATGGATATAATGTGAAGTTATATCTAGATACATCACAAAATAATGTCAAAGGAGGAGTAGAGTTTTTTTTATGTCAACTCAAGAGGAGGGTTCAAGATTTTTTCGTTGTATATAGTGGTTCTTGGGAAGCTAAACATCCTCTTTTGGAGCTTTTCCACGATTCCCATTGTGGCTTATTTTATTTCATGCTATTAGAGGTGGCGGCGGACAAGCATGCTGGATTTCTAGTCCAACACTGGTCTTCTGGATTGGTTGTCAGAGTTCTGGGCGCTGGTACACAAATATACATCAAGTGGTGTCCTTGGGTGCTTAGGTGTCCCGCATCCTGCATGGAGGCTTCCAAAGAAAAGAACCCGCGGGAGGGCATTCAGACTTATTCTCCCGCTTCGCACAACGACGATTTCGACACTGATGTGGCTATTATTCAACAGGGACTTCATTCTATTGAGGAATCTGAGGCAAATTGTATCTTGCGACATAGGAGGCTTAATTCCAGGAAAGCTGGTTGTGGTGCTCGCAGAGGGAAAAAGAACATCCTTAAACATAGGATGGACATTAAAGAGGTTAATTTGGATTACGAGGATTTGTGCACTAGGGTGGCAAGGCTACAGAGGCGGGCTGTTGCTGGGAGGTGGGTATTTCCAGATAGGGACGATTTTGATACTGCTTCATGGATACACCAGAAATGGAATACCTTAATTGGCTACACGCCAAAGGTTAGTAAGCTGATGAATGGGTGGTTCAGTATACACTTCATGAACCAGGCTGATGTTTTTAAAATCATGGGACGTACCTGGGTAAGAGGAAGGAGCTTCATGCAAATTATACCGTGGTACATTGGGTTTAATCCCGTATTGGAGGCACCACGTAACAGAGTGGTTTGGGTTAAATTGCCTGGCTTGCCTTTGGAATTTTGGACCATAAAGGCCTTGCGAACGATCGGGGATTCCATTGGGACCACAAAATATATAGATCCGAGCATTATGGGAGCGGCGGACAAGAGGATTGCATGGCTTCTGGTGGAGGTTGACTATTTCGGTGGCCTCCCGGGTGATATTGATCTCATTTGGAGTGATAGAAGGCATAGACAACGCATCGACTTCTGGGGGATTCCCTTCAGGTGCTTGATTTGCCACAAAACGGGCCATCTCAGAGACCATTGCCCGATGAGACTTCGTATTGCAAGGGCGGACCAGTCTAGAAACGCTTCAGAGAGAGTACGTCGTCACCCCAATGTTCAAGCGCCGACGGCTGGCTTAAATTCAGGTATTAGAACTAACTCTTCCTCTGAAGAAGAAACTTACAACACAGCGGAGGGACATAATGATGTATCGCTCCCTGATTTGGTTGTCCCTGCTAATATAGCGAGTCATCCATCTGTATCTAAGAATCTTTATAGGGTACTCCAGCCTGAGTCACAACATGACATTGACCCCTCCTTTTCCATTCAAAATGATCCTGATGGACCGATATCTTGCCCATCTTTTGCTCCATCTGCCCCATCCTTTTCTGCTAAAAATGCTATATTCTTGTCCTCTCCGGGAAACGTACGTAACCCTGAGAAGTGACCTATGAGTTATAAGGATTTGGGTCAATGTAGCTCTATGGCTCCTATTCGTCCGGAGGGGAATATCTCCTCGTCCATTGATCCCCCTTTATTTAAATCTTATAGCTCTGTTGGGAAGCAGCCTTCTAATTTACATTGCCGCGGTACTGTAAATGATTGTGATGATCAGGGACCGAGAGATATGGGGAGTGGGGGACCGTTATATCATGTCCGTAGTTTGCTTGATGATAGTGAGGATGATGGGTTATACTCAGGCTCGCCACATGACACTCCCGGCTTTAATGGGACCACAAACCCTTCCGATTCCTCTAGAAATTCCATAGGTAGTGATCTTGATTTTCTTTTCAGAAATTCCAACATGGACCTCGCTGCTTTGACGGTTTTTGACAAACCTATTCCATCCAAAACAAAGCATTCTCCTACCTTATCCGATGCATTAAAATCCATTAAGAAAAAGGCAAAAGACGCTTGTGGCAAGAAGAAGAAGGAGAAAATTAAATCCATTTCTCTGCTCATGGATGACGGGGCCGGGATCAAGGACACTCCCATTCGCATCAATCTTGGGGCAGCAAACAATTCCAGGGCACTTAGAGCGTGTAACCCTACTGTGGTTTCGCCATGAATCAAGTCATATCTTTAAATATTAGGGGTTTGGGTGATGACCCTAAATATCATTGCCTGCGGGAGATGCTGGTCTCTATGAATCCGTTCATTTTCTTTGCACAGGAGACTATGTCTGATAGGACTAAGGCTATTAATATTTTTTTAAGAATCAAGAGGAATTGGCATGTTGCTGCAACAAATTCATGCGGACGTTCTGGGGGTTTACTGGTCATGTGGAACCCCTCCTTTGCATCATTTAAAGCTTACAGCTTTTTTGGTGGTATTTTGTTGCATGGACGTCTCAGAGGTATGGATCATACTTTCAATTTTATTAATCTATACGCACCATATGTGAATAGAAGGTCTTTTTGGGACAGGATGGTGATGACTGGTATTTTTCATCTACATAACCTCATCATTATGGGTGATTTCAATGCTACTTTCAATGCTGATGAAGCATGGGGAAATAAGGCCCGTATGGACCCTTTGGCTGGCCATTTGAACGACATTTTCCTGTCTCATGGGCTGATAGACATTAGGCCGCACCCGCTGATGCCTACGTGGACCAATAGAAGAGCGGGTGTGAATTTCATTGGGAAAATATTGGATAGGGTGGTGGTTAAAAATTCGATTTTTGACATTTTAGGGGGACCCAAATCCTTTGTTATGGTTTCTGATGTTTCTGACCACTACCCCATCTCTCTCTCATGCAATAATTTCCCTGTGCGCTCGGGATATCCTTTCAAGTTCAATAGGATATGGTTAGAGGACCCGGAGTATACCTGTTTGGTTGAGGACATCTGGAGACAGGATCCCGAGCCTATGCATTCGGAGTTATGGGACTCCTTCCATCACAAAATGCAGAAAATTAAGACTATGACCAAGTCTTGGGAACGTGAGAAGAAGTGTAGACACAGAGCAGAGTACAGGCGGATTCAGGCTGAAATGGAGGTTATTATTGAATCCTTTACTCATACATACCCAGATGAACAAACACTTGAGAGTCTGAAATGCTTGGGCAATAGGAAAAGAGAATTATTAAGGATTGAAGAGTCCACATGGAGGTTGAAGAGCAGGGCACTGTGGCTAGCAGAGGGGGATCGAAATACTAAGTTCTTTCACAAATGTGCTTCTGAGCGGAGAAGTAAAAATGCCATTTGGCGCATCAAATCTGCGGATGGATCCATTGTATACTCTTCCAAAGATATTCAAAACGAGGCTATTCGATATTTTGCAAACTTTTATGCCAAGCAGGATGATACCAATATGGTAGACCAAGCGTGGATGCTTGAACACATCCCTCGTTTTTTTGATGATAAAGCTATTGCACATATGGATAAGGTGATCACTGGGAATGAAGTTAAATTGGTCCTAAAATCATTTGCATGTGATAAAAGTCCGGGGCCAGATGGCTGGCCCGCGGAATTTTATATCCATTTCTATGATTTGCTGGGAGAGGACCTGACCAAGGTGATTGAGCAGATACGTATTCGGGGCTATATCTATCCCAACAATACTAGGGCAGATGGCCTCTCAAAGATGGGTTTATTTTCTAATTTTGGCACTATGCAGGTTCAGCTTTTCCGAGATGGTCTTATATACTGGGAGACACAGATTGATATTCCATAATGTGGTTCATATTTGACATTTTGGTCTTTCCCACTTCTTTTCCGGCAGTATTATCTTTTTGCAGGTTTTGATATATCACACATATCATCCTCAGGCGAGCGTGTATAAGATTTGATATATATCTTTCATTCGTGCTCGTTGATCATGCTATTTTTCCATTCTCAGGCGAGCGTGACTGACGTAAGGTGGATGTTTAATCTCTCAAGCGAGCGTGATATCTTCTTCTGGCGTGAATGCACCCCGTCAGGCGAGCCGGTTTCTTTTATCTGCTTGGCATAATTAGATGCTGCCTATTTTGCACTTTTGACTCGCTCCCTCTGCCACGGGACAGTCATTTGCATTTTATATCATCTTTTGTAAGGCATTATACATGGCATGATTTCAATCATATATATCGGACTAATCCTGTGCATTATCATTTTATCTTTGTTTCATGTCATAGGTTTATTTTTCGTTTTCTATCTGTCATTATCTCTCCATCACCTTTGTCTGCTCGCTCTCATAGCTGAGCATTTTGTATGAACGGGTACGTTCTATGTTGATGCAGCCTTCACAAGGTTGCCTATGGTTGTTTATTCTCGCTGTATCTTTATACATGCTTGAGATATATTGGACTATGTACTGTTTTATATTAATATATAACAGCGTTTTTTTCTTCTGAAAAAAAATAAAAAAAATAAAAAAAAATTATATCTTAGTATTGTGGTGCAGTAATTCCATAATGGGCCTCAGTTCTTGTGTATGACAATGGCCTCTTTGTGACTTCTTATATGTGATATGAGAAAATATTATGATAGTGATATGGAGATTTGATAATCCTTATGAAAAATATATCACGACAGACCTATGATTGTTACGCTGCATTGTTATGGCTAATGTTCTCTCTACATAATTTATTATGATGGTATGTGGTGGATGCAATGTGAAAATGTTGAAAATGTTTTAAAATGAAATTATCAACAATAGATACATCTGGCCACAAAATAATTAGCATTATTATTACTCACTACTTAGTAAATATATAACAATGTAAAAGTGTGTAAAATATTAAAATAAACAATTTGCAACTTGAATCAATCTTGAATTTCTGAAGAAATGAAGCATGGGCATGCATTTTAGTGAAGCATGGCAATTTTGGCTCGAATCACAAAAATACACACCCAACCTTCATTTCAAGGCCAAATTGAATAATTCAGCTTGGAGAGTATTTATTTACTCGTAAGTACAACAATAACACAATTAAATATTTTAAAATTTTCACATATATATTAATTTTGTTCAGGAATACTCCAAATTGTAACATGAGTAAAGCTTATGACAGATATATGAAGAAGATATGTTGAGCCCTATGATAGAGGTAACATGACAGACCTATGATTTCTCCATTGCATTGTTATTGCTAACTATCTCACTACATAATTGCTTAAGATGATTTGGGGTGAACGCAATGTGAAAATGTTGAAAATGTTTTAAAATGTAGTTATCTACAACAAATACATCTAGCCCTAAGAAAATTAACAAATTTGTTACTATTCTACTAGTTAGTAAAGATATAAAAATGTAAAAGTGTGTAAAATAGTAAAATAAAACATTGAAAATTTGAATAAATCATATTGGTTAGGAAATGAAGTTTGGGTGTGCATTTTTGTGAAACAAGGAAATTTTGTCCTGCTAGAAAAAAATACATGCCCAAGGCTTCATTTTAGGGCCAAATTGAATGATTCAACTTGGAGAGTATTTCTTTATTCATAAGTAATGTTAATACAATTAAATATTTTTTACCTTTTCACATATATATTTCTATTGCTCAAGAATACTCTAAATTCAATTGATTTAGGGTAAACGGTAGGGTTTGTGTGGCTCAAATAAATGCACACCATGATTTGTAATTAATTGGCAGTGATACAATGAGCATTCCATCCCAGGGTACAAAATTGTACCTTAGTAATGGGCCTCATTCTTGTGGTTTAAGAACGCCTTTTAATGTGCTTCATTTGTTGGGTATGACAGTGGCCTCTTTGGGCCATCTTATCTATGATATGAAAAAAGCTTATGTCATAGATATGAAGGATATATGTTCAGCCCTATGAAAAATATATCATGATAGACCTATGACTATTTATTTGCATTTTTATTTCTAATTTTCCCTCTATATAATGGCTTATGATTATATGGGGTTAACACGATTTCATATTGTTGAAAATGTTTTAAAATGCAATTGTCTACAATAAAGACTTCTAGTCCTAAGAAAATTAACATTGTTACTACTCGACTGGTTAGTAAATATATAACAATATAAAAGTGTGTAAAATAGTAAAATAAACAATCTTCAATTTGAATCGATCATATTCGCCATGAAATGAAGCATGCTTGTGCATTTTACTGAAGCAAATAAATTTTATCCTGCTTCATAAAATGCATGCCCAACCCTCATTTCAAGGAAAATTTGAATGATTCAATTTGGAGATTATTTATTTACTCATAAGTAACATTAACGTGCAATTAAATATTTTTAATTTTTTACATATATATTTATGTTTTTTAAGAATATTCCAAATGGCATAGATTTCATAGGGTGGAAGGAAGGGTTTTTGTGCCTCAAATAAATGCACACTAGGACATATAATTAAAATTGGAAGTGATATAATTATCATTCCATCCTATGGGTTTACAAAATTGTACCTCATTCTTGTTATGTAACAATGTCCAAATGGGCCTTGGTCTTGGGGTGTAACAACACCCTAATGTGCCTTGGTTCTTGGGTATGAAAACCACCTCCTTGGGAATTCTTATTTGTGATAACATCACAACACCATAATGGGCCTTATTCTTGTGGTGTAACAATTCCCTAATGGGCCTAATTTCTTGGGTATGGTTGTGGCCTCCTTAGGCCTTATCTGTGATATGAGAAAAGATTATTATAGATATATGAAGGAGATATGTCGAATCCTATGGTAGAGATATCATGATGGAGCTAGGACTATTCTGCTTCATTGTTATTACTAATGTTCGCTCTATATAATTACTTATGATGGCATTGGGTGAATGCAATGTTAAAAAAATTTAGAATGAAATTATCTACAATAGATACTTCTATCCTTAGTAAAATTAATAATGTTACTACTCTACTAGTTAATGGTTAATGGCTAATTGTGGGTCACCTATGGATGGTAATGAACCTATTTTCCTAGTTGAAATTATGTATAGGCTTGTAATTTTAGTTTTTTTTTTTTTTTTGTAAGTGATTATTGAGCTGATTGGTCTTTTCAAACACTTAAAAAGCATTTGTCCCTCCAATCCTCTTGTTTTTTTCCTTTTCCTATGTGCTGGTAGTCTTAAATCTAGCAATAATTAGAGTCTTTGATTTTGGAAATTCCTAGATACATTCATGTCATGGATAGCTATCCTCCTCCTAGAGGGTGTTAATGTGACAATATGCATGAGATAAGGAAGGATATGAGACACCTAGCCAATCAAATGGAAGTCGTGCATAAGGTCATGGTCTATATTATTACCCATATGGAATCCAAAATGAAGAAGAATGAAGAGTTAGAATGGTAAATAAATCAAGGACCGCAGTCTCTTTTCAAAATTTTATTTATACATTTTATACAAGCCTAACCTTTCATCCTTAAAAGAGAAACCTTAAAATATATAAAAGTTGGTGTAAAAATTTTATAAATTCGAAATTAAATTGTGCAGAATTTTTGCGTTGAATCATCTCTCATTGGAATCAACCTAAGGAATCAAAGGCTTTATAACATGTTAAAGCAATTGAAATTTAGAGGATGAGTACCCATCGACAATCAAGATACTAACCAACCCATCTCCAAATCAATGACCATGATTCATTTTGACAGATCCTCCATGATTTTCAAAAACCACTATGGGGACCCCTTAGAAATGGTTAATGCCTTTTATGAAAACCACGCATTGAATGTTGATGGAAACACATGTACCTGCCAGGAGAGGTAGGAAAGTGAGTGGGCCCTTACACATCATCAAGTTGTTTCGATAAAAGCCCATCCCGCCTATTATTTTATTTGATCTATAGTTGCAGAATTATAGTGAATCCCGTCTAGAGTGTATATTGTCAATTCCTCATCAACATTAAATTTTTAATTATCTCGAGTTACTGGGTAACTCATAATTCAACATTTCTTCGTTGTCCTTTCTTTGCAATTTTAAACATGGAGAAAACAATAAAATCAACTAACAAATCCACAATCTCTATGGTGTTTTTTCATATACCCCTTAGGAATAGAGAAGCCAAAGTATATGATTCCAATTCCTCCTTGGACCTTTTGGAGATTCTACAGACATTCTTGACTGTTCCAGTGATTTAGATAATATTTTTCAAGTCGTCCAATCTGGCCTTTATCATGAAATTGTCCCACATACTTGTTATTTCCCCAAACTCACTACAATGAAAATACCTTCTAGCAGAGGTCATAACGAAAGTTTTTAGTGTTATAAAATTGGAAAAATTTGTGAAAAAAATATCTGCTAAAACATTTTCTGTGATAGCAGATGTTTTAAAATATATTTTAACGTAACTTCATCACAATTGAAGAAGGGTCGTCGAAGTTTTAGCAGATTTTTTCTTTTGCGGTGCACTTCATGAAACAAGTAGCATTAGTACTCTACATATATAAATGCACTTGACAGAAAACATAACTAAAAGCACAAAGGCATTGAATGAAAATAGTTACACCAGTGCATAATATATATCACATTGTTTCTAATGGATAAAAAAGCCTTGGGGCGTTCTCGTAAGGAACGACATCGGGGCACACAAAAAAAATTTGTTGAGTCGGTGATTTAGTTTAAACTTGCAGCATCGATGTGTATCGTTTGTATAAATGCCACAGTGCGTTGGTTATTTAAAAATTTTCGGTGTTGTTAATTTTCATGATGCACCAAGCTGGAAATAATATTTTGTAGGATCAGTGTGTTAGTTCTATCAAAGCACTGGTGCGCTAAGAATATAAATCCACCAAATTTTTAATTTCAAACAATAACAATGCTTGAAGAAATAAATGATTCGGCATTGTCATTTTCCGAAAAGGCACCAGTCACGTAAAAAATATGTTTTCATGGTGATTTTATATAAAATAATGCACCAGTGCATCTTTATGTTTAGACGTAATGATTTTTTGTATGAGATTTTCTCTCTTTCGAAAACATCAACCTGTGGCAGTGAAATTATTGTAATTAAAAAAAAAATGTTCCTAAAAATATTGACATATATATATTATAATATTATTCACGTAAATTAAAATTTTATTAGTTCATTTGTATATGATGTTTGGATTAATTTGTTATATTATCATTTTTCACATTGCTTCATTATAATATTTAATCATCCATATATTTATCAATGGTGTAGGATTTCACAATGACATTGGATAACACAATAGAATTTAAATTAAATTGCATTGTGGTATATATCAATAAGAGGTTGTTTTTCATACAAAATGGGATTGTTATTGGTAACCCCTTGTCTTTCAATTGAGACATTGTCCATTATTTTAAACAAAATGTTTGATTTTCAAAGAAAAATATTTCAAAAAATACAATAGGTTGCGTTGATATCCAAATAGATCATCATTATTCATTGGAATTGTTGTTAATGCTCAAGCTACTTCCATGACTTGGGTTATCTAGAGGAATGTTTTTTTTATTGCATCAATTCCTTTTTTCTTCTTGATCTTGTTCCATGTGAAAATATAAAACTAGCATTTGCCCCTAAGGGTGCAAAGGTACACTGAAGGAGTAGACTTTGTACTAACTCTTGTGCCTATCAAAGAGTTCGGCCTAGTCGTGCGTGTTTTGTTTGAGATTAACAATTGACATTTTCGAATAAATTAAATGTTAAGAATAATGGAATACTATTTATAGTTTAAATAGTATTCACATAATTATAATATTAACCCATTCGATTATTACTATGACATCAAGCTTTAATTAAACACTATGGCTTCGTTCAAAAGGCTATATTAAGGTTATTCACATAATTACATTAACCCATTCCATTATTACTATGGCATCAAGCTTTCATTAAAAAAATTTAAATATTAAAGTTAAAAACAATTATTGAAAAAACAAATAAATGTTAAATATAAAAATTAAATTAAAAAATATATATGCTAAACTTTATTAAATTTAAAAAAATCATTAATATTAACATTAAAAATAAATAAATTAAAAACAAAAAATATTAAATTTTAATAAATAAATAAATTGATAAATAAATTTTAAAATAGAGGAAAAAAAAATTAGAGTTAAAATTAAAAAAAAAAAAAGGAATACAAATTAATTTAAAATAAAAAAGGGGGAAAATTAAATAAATTTAAAAAATAAAATTAATTTTTAATATAAAACTTAAAATTTAAAAAAAAAATTAAAAAACTAAATTTTAAATGTTAAATTTTATTTAATTAAAAAAGGAAAATTAAAAAAAATATTTAAAAATACATATTTAATTTAAATTAATTTTAAAAAGTAATTAAATAAAATATTAAAATTTATCAAATAAAATTAAAAAAATTAAAAATTAAATTAGTTTAAATTAAGGTGGGTCCGCCGACTCGAGAAGAAGGGTGAACCGTGGCCCTAAAACCCTTATATCCATACGTATTAAGGATTGGAGTTAGCAATCAAAGGTTTTTAACGGCGATTAGAACCCGTGATCAGTGCACCCATCCGACGATCGAAACCAATTCGAAAGATCTGACCGCTGAAATCAATATCGCGCGAGTTACTTACGCTATCGTTAACTCGCGGTGAGGGGGGTTTTTCAAAACCGTTCAGGGACACGCGTCCCTCAGTCTATGGAATCGCTGCAATTTCTGAAATACAACTTACCGCTTTCGTGCCTCGCGGAATACTGCCGGGTTTCCAACTCCTGGTTTCACGAGATTAACCTCCGAGCAGCTTTGAATGCGATCATCGCTCGATCTATTAGCCCTTAGATCCGA
>CM076580.1:564833529-564936845 GCA_034641835.2 Pinus albicaulis | reverse complement strand
TTAAAGTTTAGTACGATAAGGCAGTCAAACCCAGGGTTTTTTCAGAAGGTGACCTTGTCTTGGTCTATGCCCAAGAAAAAGATGCCCTGGGGGCAGGAAAGTTTAAGTCTATGTGGTATGGCCCCTTCATCGTTAAAAAATTCCTTAAGAAAGGAGCATATACCTTGGTTGATTTTTAAGGGAACGAGTTGCCAGAGCCCCGAAATGGGCTCTATTTGAAGAAGTATTATGCCTAGGCTTTGGCCTGGCATGTTGCTTTTGTATATAGTAGTTTTGTTTTGTACATATCTGGTTGATTTTCGATCTTTGATGAGTTGGTGATGTTTTTGATCTGCTTTGGCAGGTTGTGTTGGATGTCATGAGTCATTTTGGTTTCGCCGATAGTGCTAGTAGACACACCCGGAACTTAGCTTCCGCGGCTTGGGTGCTTCATTATCCTTCCAGTCAGCTGTTAGTATCAAGAGGGGTCTGCATTGGTCCTGCTTCCAATAACATAGCAGAATACATCGCAGTTGTTTATCTACTCTCTTAGGCAATATCTTTGGGTGTTGATTCGTTGGTAGTTTTCTTGGACTCTCAGCTGGTGGTGTCGCAGTTGAACAATACTTATCGGGTTCGAGATCCATTTTTATTACGGTTGTTCTTGAGGGTACGTTTGTTACAAAGATCATTTCAATTTTTAACTTTCATTCATATTCCTCGAGCTGACAATTGGTTAGCAGACTCATTAGCTAATCAGGCACTGGATTGGTATATTAATCATTCCATACAATAAAAATTTAATCATCAAAAACATCATACATTTTGATACATTTATCACATCACATCAAATATCGTTGTATATATATCATCAGAGTGTTCAAAAACTTTACAAAATTTGGATCCATAAGGTCATACAAAACTTGGGCTTATGCCCGATCATGTTCAGTCTCAAAAAGAATATACAGTCATTTAATACATAATATATGTCTATTCCTGAGGTCCCTGCCCAGAAGTCGTGTTCCTATAGAACGTGACCGCGGTGGCAACTTGGCGGAATAATCGTACCCAGTCTCGGGGCACTCCTACCACCCGTCTCTGGATGGCTTCCGATAGATCTTCCACGGCAGCCATAGGTATTTGGCGGGTTAACCCCTCCAAGTTCCTCTGCACAGCCTGGAGGGTCCTGTCTAAATCCACTGTATCTGCTTCGCCCCTGCGATGCTTGTGGTGCGGGAAACCCTCAGGTCGAACTGGTCTAATATCTGTATCATGATCATGTTTACATTGTCAGTCATTATGAATCCAATCAAAAACATGTCTATTTTCATTTTTTCATACATATTTGAAAAAATCCAAAAAAATTATATAAGTCAAAAAAATTTTGCAAACTTACCGACTGTGCCCCATGCTGTGCCTGGTGGAAGAACAAGATCTGGATCTCCACGAAAGTCCATCCCGGCATAGGGATAGTCGTCCACAGCGATGAATTGTTCTCCCCACCAAAGGAAGAACTCATCATCCCAAGTGGTCCGGGGAACTTCACTTCCCCCTAATCTCTTCATCATGTCCACCCAACGGGCAATTCTTGGGTCCCTCGGGCTACTGATGGTAGAGATAACTCTGGGTCTCAATGCTGGTATCTTCTCAAAGAAGAATGTCATCAAAATAGTACTGTAGCCAAAGTGTTTGGTCTTTGCTTGGTGGATTGAGGTCAATTGTTGCTTCATGTTCAGTAATAGGGCTGTGCACCAATCATACACATGAGTCAAGCATTCCACTGCTATGCTCATTTGCGTCCTGGACGCCTGATGTAGGGAGGCAGATCCTGCCACTCTGCCAATGGTGAAAAGGAGGATTTTCATGTGCAAATCCCGTAAATCTTTAATCGCAATCTGAGTTCCAACTTTCTTGGAACCCTCTACGCAATACACGTGGACATAATCTTCCACGGTTAGCCCTCCCAGGGGCTTCCCGTGGAAGTCTACTGGTTCCCCCCTTCGGGAGAGTCCACCAGTGATAAAATATATGTCTTCCACTTCAATGCGTACTGGCATCTGATCTATCATAAAGCAGTCCTCTTCTGGTTCCCAGTAATTGACGAGCATTTCTAGCAACCGAACATTGCTTTTCATATTTGGCATTTTGAAAATTTTGAACAATCCGCAATTCCGAAGAATATTTTGCGATGCTCGATCTTGCATGACCTCTTGATCAATTGCACTGTGTTCACGCTCTCTCCATGAGATTGTCATCCTGTCAAAATTCAATAAATCCTGCATTAGCCACACATTTTTTTGATTCGGACCTGCGCATACGCGACTTTTTCTATGCACAGTCGCGTGTATACGCGACTTTCCTGTTACCAACCCGCGTATGCGCAAGTCCAAGTTTTTTAGCAAGGGTTTTAACGGTGAAAATCACTAAATTTTAATTTCTAAACGGAAAAAATGATTTGCAAGGATGATTGAGGAGCCTACCTGACAAATTCGGTGCATTTCGACGGTCGGTTGTTCCTGATTTGACGAAAGAAGTTTTTTTCTCCATAGTACTTTTTCCAAATCAGCAATGTAATAATGAACCAAATATGAGGTAATTTGTCTATTTATGCCTAAAAAGTTGAAAATTTTCACAAAAATTTGTTATGCTTATTTTTTCGATCTATCTTAAGCTGCATAACCTGGATGCTTGGAAGTGCCCAGTTTGGTATATTTTCAGGTACATTTTGACGAATTTGAGATTTTTCCTAGTTTTTTGATCCATGCTTACTGACTCGTCACAGAAGGTATATGATCTTTACTGGCATATAGGTTAGGGAAATCACTTTCTGTTGCATCTTTCATACTAGCCTCCATACTGATCACTTGCCATAGGGTCGATCCCATCAGGTCATGACTATTACACCCATTTCACTCGCCGATTATTTAATCATGACTTGGTGGTAGAGCCTTCCTTTACATGGGCTTCCTAGTTAGTTCCTCGCTATCACTTGTTTCCCATGCTGCATTTTATGTAGGCTCGAGAGTCCTCTTTAGTCCCACCATGACTTATGTGTTGAAGCTTCATTCTTCTTCTTCCTCACTATCATTTTTTCTGGCTTTTACCCTAGAAGCTCCCTGGTGTCGTTAAGTTGTATTACTGCATTTCATATTGGCTACTTGTTTATCCTGGCCTTTAGCCGGCTTCATTTGGACTCAGTGTTTAAGCCAACTTTTGACCTTGACTATTTGTACAAGTTAACCATTGCATGCACTTAGCTATCACGACTTGACACCCTTTTACCCATGGATGGAACATTCCTTTGAGTATCGCTTACCAATTTCCGCCACCTTGCATTGAGCATAGGATCATTCCAATCCCAGGAACTAGTGCTTCTGATTTTTGATACTCGTTCTATCCATTGTACCATAGCATTCTTTTATTCTTTTTTCAGGCTTATTATATGAAAAAGACAAAAAAATCAAATATAACAAAAAGAGCGGGAACGGGATGTATCTTCGTTGTTTGATGGCAGTACAGAGTCAGTTTGTCGCCCTTGAACAAAGCACATATACTTATATATATTTCCTTCATTTGGGATGGTTTTAGTTTTGACCTAGGTTCAGCCTTTACCATGTTTCACTTGTCAGTTCTCCCCCGATTGGTTATCTCTTCCAATCATATGGAGAGTTTGTTCTGCCTCCTGCATAACAGACTTATACAGTGTCACTTTTTACTGCCATGGTCATCATGAGTCGTGCTTTTGTTCAAGGGAAGTCTAACCAGATTCGGCCATTCTGCGGTGTCTCTTGACTCATTATTCATTCGGCCTTCCCGGTCTTGTCAGTATCTTGTTCTATCACATCAGATGTTTTGGTATTCTGCTCGTGCTGGTTTGAGAAGGTCCCCATTGACTTCTTGTTGGCGGGTTTGTCTCTTATCGACTACGACACATTGCTCTGAGAGCAAACCTAGAGCCGCACCCTGGCCCTATTTCCATCATTGATAGGTGACCTTGTGCTCAGCATTTGATCATCATTATGGGTCTTTGACTGAGTGGTTTCCCCTATGTTCGACGTCAGCATACATTATCACACTTGCGATTCGTGCAGTACCTTGATTTCCATTTGACCCTATCGGTGGATTTCTCGCATCTGTGTCAGCATTCATTATTGGTTGGTTCAGAGGGTTTCTTCCGTGCGCTAGCTTCATCTTGTGCATGTCGGAAACGTACTTCGGTTTTGGTTCCATCACTCTACTTCGTCCGATTCCTTCCAAATCTTGGCCTGCGGGTTACACTCGCGCTGGACTAATGTGGGATGCCTTAATGCCTTCCTTCCAGCAGATCTTTTCCCATCGACTCTGACTCATTGCTCTGGGAATAAGGTCTAGAGTCTTTTTGTCAGTACCTTAGGGTTTGCAGTCATCAGTGGCAGACTCTTCGCTATCGGCAGTGGGGATTCATCATTGCCTCCTGATTGGTAGATTCTTTCAAGTGTTCGACTTCAACTCATTCATTCGCACTTGTCAGATTGTACTGGGGCACCTTGATGCTCATTTTCATTATTGGTGGGTTGTCTCGCGTTGGTTAACGGTATACATCATTGACCGGTAATCCAACGATTTCTCACATGGTCGACTTCAGCTCATTTATTCCCATTGTGTAGAATTGTGCCATAGTGATCGGTGAAGACCTCAGGTTGCATCAGCATTTCTCGGTTCATTTTTGACAGTCCATTCAGTTTCTGCCAGTGATGCCGTCCACCCTTATATGTTGCAGTTCAGTACAGCAGCATCCTATATGTTGGCCCCCGAGTTGCGTGATTGTACTATTTATTCCACCTCTTATGATTTGGTACTTGGAGATTCAGTTACTTATATGATCAGACATCCAGTTGCACCATCAGCTTTCTATATGTGATACTTGGACATTGATTCAGACTTATATTTCCGGGCCATGCTCAGATGATTCATTGTGTACTTTCAGTTCAGTTATACTTGTATACATGTTGGATCCATTCAGTCCTTTCTATATGATGTATTTTTGACTGAGCATGGGTATGCCCGCCTCAGCATGAGTTGACTCTCTGTTTTCTTTCATTGGTTTTTGGCAGGCTGAAATCTGGTGAAGTCCTCTCTTGTCCTTGCAAAGTTCTTTCTATGTGCATAATACATTTCGACCATCATGTACCCCTTCTGACCTCATATATTAGGGGGCATCTGTTATAGCATCATTTCTCACCTTCATATGATTCATGATTGCTTTTATGGCTTTGGGCACCCATTCCTACAGACTTGGAAAAATTCACTAAAAAACAGTGTTAAATTCCCCATACGCGGTTATGCCCAGACTTTTCCGCGTGTATACACGAGTCCACATGCACTTTTCCGCGTATGCCATTAAAATCATTAAAAAATATATAAAAAATCCCTATTTTCGGGTTGGGTTGATGGTTACTCTGGTAGTTCAACCACCCCAGCACGTGGCCAACTGTTTCCAACTGTTGAAACTACTTTGAGGGAGTATAAAAGCCCCTCATGTGCATGGCCTAAGGGAGAGAGAAATTATTGATATTATACTCTGTTGGTATTCCCTATCCAAGTCTGAATTCCCGTGCCTCCTGCACTTCCTAGTTCATTACAGGAAACCTTTGTTTCCTGGAGATGCTCATCTCTTTATATGTCATCTCGTATGCACCAGTTCGGAAGGAATATTAGCGAGGCAAGGGCGGGACGGATCCGGACGACGGTCTGCTCGAAGATCGTGGAAGGATTCAGGTGATCTCTCCACTCGTTATTTCTGTACATGCTATTTATAATACAGAAGAACCATCATGTTCCCGAAATATACGTGTTAGTGTCTGCTTGCATACATGAGAATATCATTATTTAAGCATTTGTTATGGTTAATCTAATGTTTCATATGGATTTCACTAACATTTAGAGTAGATATATGTTATACAACCAGTTCTTCGTGCTTGTTTCTTCTTGTTTTTCAGGTTAAGAAGGAGGAAGGGTTGCTGGGGGTTTGGACCCCGCGGGATCTGCTTCAACCGTAGGACCTACGGGTAACTTCCTCGATCTACTCTAATTAGTTTTTCATGAACATGTATGGTTGTGTGAGTCCTTCTTAAGTAGCATGCCCTGCTCTGTGGAGGTTTAAACCCAACAAACCTCTAGGGTGATTTTCCCCGAAACACCCGAGGAGGCCCCACCCATCCAATAAATGGTTGAAACCACCCTCGCAAAGGAAATTTCCATTGCAAAACTTGTGATCACGGCTAAGAAAATTGAGAAGAGAGGAAAGAAGCTGGTGACCCCCGCCATACAATGGGAATCACCATTTTGCGCCATATGTGACATAATAGGCCACCCTACCCATATATGCCCAGAGCTGGATGAACTAAAACCACTCCTTCACTCTGAGACAGACATCGTAACGCATTTTTCTAGTAAAAAGGAACTTACCACCGAAGGTAAAGGCAAAGCATTGCTTACCAATCACGCATGCACTCTCTACAGCAACTATGGGCACTATACCCATCATTTCAGAGAGCTCCTACAATATAGGGATGCCTTACATGCCATCGAGCGATCCTATGAAGAGGATTCCCCCACCCAATTTGTTGGGGATGAACCTCGTATCATTCTATACCTATAGGACGAACGATGATCACCTGAAAGGCTACCCGCCATACCCCCTCCCCCAATCGAAAGATGTGTAATTTGTGATGAAATTGATCATTTCATCATTGAATTCCCAGATTTGGAAATGTTCCAATGATGGTATCCAGTCTATATAGTATATTGTGCCAACATGGACTTCCCATATTCATGTCAGATATGTAGTGATAACCACCCAGTACATCGTTGTCACTACATACCGAGATTTCGCACAGCACTAGCCTGTATGCGATCAACCATAGTCCACCTCTCCCAAGAAGATGGCACGGACTCGGAATCCATGAACAATTCGACAACCCAAGAGGATGTGATGGATAGATCCATCCTATTCTTTTCAACTGAGAGACAACCAATCAGAGATATTTTTCCCCCATCAAATGCCGACGACACGGTACACCACATACGATTCATATCATCATGTATCGGAACCATGACTCAAGTTGTCTACTCATCTACCATAGGTGTAGATTCAGCTGCAAATACCAGAGTAGTTGTACCTATGACAGTGCAGACCCAATTTATCTACAATTTTTCGACCACGTCTGGTTCCACCACATCGATGATGGAATCCTTCTTGTGTCTCTCTACTAGCTCCATGTGGATTAACCCTGTTCAGCATAACCTTGCATAGGAACAATCCCTCTTAGGATCCCTATTTCATTCAGATGAAGACATCCTGGAGGCTATGGTGAAGCCAGATTATCCATGGGAAGCAATGCATCACCATTCACTCTTTCTCCCCAAGCACACGTTCAGTCTCAACAAGACAAAAGAACAAGAGATCTGTGACATCGAATCAAAATATTTCATCCCATCAAGGAAAGTCAATTGTTTCAAAAACCCCATCCCAGCGCCTGATGCATTTTAGGAAGGAAATATGTCAAACATCTCACCTACCATTAAGGTGAACATATCACAAAATCCTACAAAGGTTGAAGAAATCTCACTAGGAGTAGCATGCTCTCCAAAGGAAATAACCTCTTATACCAAATTGCTACAAGAGTATCGAGATATCTTCGCGTGGGACTACTTAGAGATGCATGGGCTTAGTCCTACTATTGTAGAGCACCATATTGACACTTGGCCTGACATACCTCCCGTGCGCCAGAAACAACGTCAACTGCATCCATCTAATGCAGGAGCAATAAAATGAGAAATTGACAAGCTTCACAAAGTCGGGTTTATCTACCCCATCACCTATACATCTTGGGTTTCCAACCCTGTTCCCGTCATGAAAAACAGGGCATTATATGCATTTGCACCAATTTTCAGAATTTGAACAAAGCGTGTCCTAAAGACAATTATCCCACCACATTCATCGACCAAGTCATCGATGCTTGCGCAGGACACGAGGCTCTATCCTTCATGGATGGGTTCTCTGGGTACAATCAAATTCAAATCCACCATACAGACCGGTACAAATCCACGTTCACTACCCTCTAGGGCACATTCGCATACAAGGTAATGTCATTTGGCTTAAAAAACGCTGGAGCCACCTTCCAAATGGCCATGAATTATATATTTCACGACTTGGAACGCCTTATCCTCGCCTATTTGGACGACCTGACCGTCCGCTTCAAGAAGCGCTCAGACCATCTTGAGGATCTGTGATTGGTGTTTCAATGATGTCGGCAATACAACCTATGTTTGAACCCCCTCAAGTGTGTCTTTTGTGTTAGTGCAGGAATACCCTTAGGTTTTATCATGTCCCAACAAGGGATTTGCATGGACCCCCTTAGGGTCCAAGCCATCAAAGAGGTACCACCACCTCGAACCCTCAGGCAACTAGAAAGCCTGCAAGGGAAGGCCAATTTTCTAAGACGATTCATCCTATATTATGCCACCTGCGCCCAAGGGTTCCTATGCCTCCTTCGACAGGACATCCCATTTAAATGGGACGATTATGCCCAGCAGGCGTTCGATGCACTGAAAGAAACATTATCTTCAGCACCACTCATCAGTCCCCCATGTTATGACAAAGATTATATCATGTATCTATTAGCTTTCGAGTCCACGTTAGCTACAGTTTTGATCCAGGAAGGCCCATATGGGAAGGAGCACGTAATATACTATGTCAGCAAAACCTTATTTGGCCCAGCATTAAGATATGAGCCTGAATAAAAGACTGCACTAGCATTAATTTATGCAGTCCATAAACTTTTCCACTACATCATCTTAAGAACCACTACGGTCATTGCAGATATTAATCCTATTAAATACCTGCTCACACGCCGCCTAAAGAACCATAATTACGCCCATTGGATATTCATTCTCCAAGAATACGACTTACAGTTTTGCTCATAGTTTTAAAAAACGGTCGATTCGAATCGGACCAGGCCTGGTCGACCGAGCCATTAGGCTTGCTGGTCCAACCAGGCAGAAGAAAGGGCCAGTTGGCTGGCTTGTTACCGAGCCGGCCAGTTTTTGTACCGGCTCGGCCGGCTCGGTAACAAACCAGCCAACCAAGCATGGTCCGAGTTAACTCGGCCAAGCCAATTCCGCCGGCCGGTGGGCCCAAAAAATCAATTTTTATGGACTTGAAACCGAATTTAATTCTGCCGTTAGGTTTGTTTGAGGTTTTATAACCCCTCCCCATGCTATTTAACTAACCCAACTCCTCTCAATACCTCACATCTTTCTCATTCAATTTGCTTGAGCATTTGTGAGAGTTTTCTGAAGATTGTGGAGTTGGTTTTGGAGCAGCTTTGAGGTGTCTTTTGGGCAAGCTTTGGAGCAGCAGTGTGGAGCTTATTGGGCAAGCTTTGGAGCAGCATTGAGCTAGAGGAAGCTAGAGGCTAGAGGTATTTATTTTTTCTCTCATAAATCTGCCTTTGTTTGTTTTATTTATTTAGAAAATCTAGCATTTTCCATTTGCATTTGCATAGTTTTTGGAATTTTCCATTTGGTGAAAGAAATGAACATAGAATGAATAGTTTTTTTTTTTTTCATGTTCAGATTTAAACATTTTATTTCCAAGTCAAAAAATCAGTCCAAAATGGCCCCTAGAGCAAAAGATGTTGCTTGGGCATATGCTGAAATGGTTGGGGATCAAATGTTTTGCAAATTTTGCAAGAAAAAAATTGAGGGTGGAGGGGGCATTCATAGATTGAAACTACATTTGGTAGGTGTTAAAGGCCAAATTACTGCATGTGAAGCACCAAACATTGGGGAAATTAGGAAGCAGTTGAAAGAACAATTTGACAAGTTTGAGCAAGAGAAAAATAGGCAAAAATAAATACAGGCTGAAATTGGGAGGAAGAGGAATCTACAACATATGATGGCTGCCAACTCAAGTTTTGAATCTTTTGATTATGAGGGTTCCTCATCTATCCCTTCCATTGATGCATCAAAAAACCCCTTTCACTATGTTCCTCCCTCTATGGAGTCTATTTCTGACAAGGGTAAGGGTACAATGAGAAATAAGGGTACTATTAAAAAAAAATTGTGCCCTCATCTCCCTCTGATAGTGCAACTGCATATGGTCCTAGTCCTCCAACTGTGCAGCCCACTTTAGATGCTCATTGGAAAAAAGAATTGAGAGATGTTGCTTGTGAGTACATTTCTAGATGGTGGTATGATGCTGATATTCCCTTCAATGCTACTCGTTCACCATATTATGAACCTATTTTTGATGCCATATATGCTGCTGGAAAGGGCTTCAAACCTCCTACTATGCATGAGTTAAGAGGATCTTTTTTGCAAAGAGAGATTTCAAACATTGATGATTATTTGAAAGAGTTCAAAAACTCATGGGCGCGTACAGGATGTACCATCATGTCAGATGGATGGACTAATCAGAGGAACCGTACCATCATAAACTTTCTTGTCTTTTGCCCACGGGGAACCATGTTTCTAAGATCAGTTGATGCATCTGATAAGGTGAAAGATGCATAGTTGTTGTTACAGCTTTTGGATGAGGTTTTTCAAGAGGTGGGGGTGGAAAATTTTGTTCAAATAATCACAGACAATGCCTCTAACTATGTTCTTGTTGGTAAATTTTTAGAGGAAAAACACCCAACCATCTTTTGGACCCCATGTGCTGCATATTGCATAGACCTCATGCTTGAGAATATTGGCAAAATAAACTGGATCAAGAACACTATAGAGCATGCCAAATGCATCACAAAATATATTTACAATCACTCATGGATTTTGAGTCTGATGAGGAAATACACAGGGGGCAAGGAACTTATTAGGTCTGTCATCACTAGATTTGCAACACATTTTTTTACATTGCAATCTATGTTTTCCCAACATAGAAACTTGCAAAAGATGTTTTTTAGTGATGAATGGAATGAATGTCAGTGGTCTCGCAAACAAGATGGCAAAGATGTGAAAAGGAAAGTCATTGAAGAAATATTTTGGAAAAAGGCAGCAGAGATTGTGAAACTTGCTGAGCCATTAGTTAAGGTGTTGCACTTGGTGGATGGGGAAAGATTGGCTATGGGCTTCATTTATGAGGCTATGGATCAAGAAAAGGAGAAAATAAGGGCAGCATACAAGGACAGAGTGGCTAAGTATGGGCCCATTTGGGAAATCATTGATTAGAGATGGAACAATCAACTCCATCGCCCGATACATGCAAATGGGTATTTTCTGAACCCAAGGTATCATTATAAAGCTCAGGAAACAAGAGCTTTGACTAGGGAGGTTAGAGATGGATTGATTGACTGCATTGATCACATGATCCCCACAGAGAGTGAGTAGTTGAAGATACACAAGCAGATCACTATGTTCAGCCAAGCCACTGGTACCTTTGGCAAGAACCTTGCAAGGATTGCAAGGGAATCAGATGAGCCAGGTAAACAAAGAATTTCAATTTTCAAATTTATATTTTATAATTTATTATTTCGTATAATTATTTATAAAATTATAATTTCAATTTCAAAGTTGGATATAAATTGTTGAGCTAACTGAAACTCATTTTTTGATGCACAATGGTGGGAGGAATTTGGTAGCCACTGTCCTGAATTGCAGAGGTTTGCAATCCGCATTTTGAGTCAAACTTGCAGTGCTTCTGGGTGTGACCGCAATTGGTCTGTCTTTGAAAGGATTCACTCAAAGAAGAGAAAACGTTTGGAGCAAAAAGGGTTAAATGATCTAGTGTATGTCCAGTACAACCTCTGACTAAGACGCAACCAATTGCTGAACAAAAGACCTGATTCAGATCCCATTGTGTTGGAGGATATTGATCCAACATCAGATTGGGTAGTGGAGTCTTGTCCACCAGAGTTTGACATAGACAGGGAGAGTTCGCTTGACTTTGATTTAGAGATGGAAGCAGCTATGCTCGATGTAGATCCACTAGTAGCAGACCCAGTCCCAAGCCATCCAGTTGTAGGTGCAGGCACTTTCTCTAGTCAGCCACGACAGAGACGCATGACTCGTCTATCTGATTCTCAACATGGTAAGGGAAAGGGTATAGCTCCAGTTGAGGATGTTGATTCAGAGGAGGAGGTGGAGCGAGAGTTTTCCTCCTCTAGTTCAGAGTTTGAGGCAGAGGACATTGGCTTGTCACAGTCAGATGACTAGCAGTAGTAACTAGTTAGTAGTGACTATTCATGTTTTGTTGTCGAGGCCATTTAGAGCCTCCTTAGTTATGTTTTTTGTTTTTATCTCTATATCATCATCATGCATTGGTCCTTGGACAATGCACTGGGTGCAATTTTGATATAATGGATATATTCATGAGCCTACTTTGATCATATGTTGTCTTTTTTCTATATTGTAATGCTTTGTGTTTGGAAACATGAATAAAAATCTTTAAATTTATGTTTTTGTACAAAAAAATAATATTTAATGTATTTTTTACAAAAACCGAGTCATTGAAACCAAGTCGACCGAGTCATTACCGATTCGGAGTCTGAGTCGGAGTCGAACCTCGGCCTGGTAGTTGACCGATTCCGTTATTTAAAACTATGGTTTCGCTACACTAAAAGAAAAAAGGCACTTGATTTAGCTGAGTTCATTACGGATCTCCCAGGAGATACCAAGGGATCACTAATGAACGACTCGCCACTAGATGAATATCTCTTCTTTGTAACAACCGACGAACCTTGGTACGAAGACATTCCCCTGTTCCTGCGAACCCAAAAATTCGGACCTCATCTCACTCGAGACGGTCGTCGGTGCATACGCCAGCAGGCCCCACGATACCTCCTCATAGGATATGTCTTGTACCGGTGAGGCATCAACACCATTTTATGTCGATGCCTCACTCAGGAAAAAAGCGGAACAAGCCCTTAACAACTTCCACAAAGGCACTTGCGGCGGCTACCTATCCGGAATGGCCACCACCCAAAAATCCTAAGGGCAAGATATCTTTGGCCCTCCCTATTTCTCGATTGCATTACTCCAGTCAAGAGATGTGAGCGATGCCAACGCTTCACCCACAAAGCAAGAGAACCTCCCACTCCTCTGCATCTTGTCATCGTCGCCGGCCCTTTTTGTAAATGTGGGATTGACTTCATGACTTGTAACCCTGCATCATCGGGCAACCATAAATACATCATCGTGGATGTTGACTATTTCACCAAGTGGGCTGAGGCCATGCCTACATATGACAATACTGCATAAACTGATGCTCGATTTTTGTTTAACCACGTGATATCTCGGTTAGGCGTTCCTAAAGAGTTAGTCTTCGACCACGGGAAACACTTCGATAATGAAGTTTTCGAGGAGCTATCTCACCATCTCAAATTCACCCACAAATTCGCTTCACATGATACTACCCCCAGTCCAACGGACAGGTAGAAGTTATCAAAAAATTACTCAAAACTATGTTACAACGCATGGTGAATAACCATAAAACCAACTGGCACCACATGCTCTTTTCCGCCCTGTGGGCATACCACACGGCTATAAAGATGTCCACTGGTTTCACTCCCTTCCACTTAGTATACGGGGTCGAAGCCGTGATTCCCATTCAATGCGAGATCCAAAATTTGAACGCCTCTAGAACAACGCCTAGTACAACTAGAGCTAGTTGAAAAAAGTTTACGACAGTCGTTGCAACACAATGATGCCCACAAGAAAGGGGTAAAAGAATCATTTGACTGTCACATCAACCCTCGCTCATTCACCGAAGGAGAATTAGTCCTTTGCTATGATGTCACAAAAGAAGCCCTAGGGCCAGGAAAGTTCGAAGCCTTGTGGAAATGACCCTACATCATTAAACATTGCCTACGACAGGGGGCATACATCTTTACAGAACCGGACGGGACATGCCTCAACAACCCCGTTAATGACCTTTACCTTAAGAAATTCTACCCATAAGGGCAAAGATGGCCCTTCCCTATAGTGAGCGTACACAAAACAACCATCGAAATTTTTTTACCAAAATACTTATTAAGCACGCTCAAAGTGTTGCCATGGATCACCAACTTGACCCTTATTTCGGATTTGCTGATGGAGCATCAAGATAGTCTCAAATTTTAGCCGCAACTACCTGGGTCAACTACCACCCTCACCGATCGCCACTCTGCTCAAACGGTGTGTGCATCGGTTCAGCAACAAACAATCAGGAAGAATATGACGCCATCATTGGACTTATGTGCGACACCCTCCATCAGGGCATACACCATATGCATGTATACTTCGATTCTCATTTAGTAGTGTTGCAGTTAAACCAAACATTTGAGACAAGAGATACACATCTATTTAGAAAATATTTGTGTGCAAAAATATTAAGTAGACAATTTGGCTATATTACATTTACACATATACCAAGGAGTCAAAACCAAGAAGCTGATCACATAGCCAACAATATCGTAACTGGAATGTATCTCGGATAAACCATCATACATAAAAAACCAAAAATATAGATATCCATCAGCATAACATCATCCATAAACCGAAACAGGCGACACAACATGTAGAGCCACAAAGAAAAAAAAAAAAAAAAAAAAAATATATATATATATATATATATATATATATATATATATCACAATGTATGTGTCTAAGTACAAAAATAGTGTCGTTGACCCGTCGCCCAGCCCAAAGATACACAAAAGTCGTCAAAAATTGGGGAAGCATCCTCATAATGGGTTCTTTCCCTGTGTACAAGTATACTCTAGGGGGATGCCCCCTCAGGAGGGGAACCTGGACCCACAACTGCTCCTGGTACCACCCACCAGAGTCGTCGTCGCAATTGAGATTGCCCCCGACATAAAATAGGCTGATAGTCCTGCTCCCAGGCCATCACCGTGTCCAGCCAGACCTCCTCGACGTCATCCGTAAAACCCCGACAATGCATCCCCCGGGTCAAGCGGTCCACTCGACCCTAGGAATCCTCTAGAACTGACACCCGAGCAGTCAGTTCTACAATACGATCCTCCGTCGTATCTGCACGTGTCGCCTCTGCATCAACACAAGCTCACTCGGCCGTAGCCTCAACAACAGTCAAGCTGATGCCCTCTCTAGAAGGTCCAGCACCACCACCAGGTACTCCAGCAGCATCTCCTCCCTGTCGACCCCAAGGTCTCTGAAGAGAACCGTGGCCGACCAATCGAGCCACGGGGTGACCTACCTCGCGAACATCTGCAAAGAGTAACCAAAACTATGTCAGTGTCACCATAAGAACACATAAGCACATATATACTCAAATAAATGTAGAAAACATAAAAAATGTACATGTTGGCCCCCAAGCATAACCAGAAGGGAGACCCATATATGGATCCCCCCGGAAGTCCATCCCCGCATATGTGAATGGCAAGAACATCTAGGGGTTCACCTTGAACCAGGCCTCTGTCGTGGCGTTCCAGTAAAGACCCACCATGCCCCCACCCCCTTACGGAATCACCGGAGCCCACCTCCTCATACGAGGCTCCTGTGGCCCCCCAGGAGGCACCACCACCACTGGCCTCAACAGAACTACGCTCTCGTACATAATGTTGCACAAAATGTTGGCATACGCAAAAAAATTCAATCCATTATGGACCTTGTTGAGCTGCGTCACCATCCCATCATAGAAAAAATGGGAAAAATCATAGAAGTGCTCGGACCTCAACCAGCGCAACACTCCAACCTGCAAACCTGATGCCCGATGTGGAGCGGACGACCCTGTAAGTCGCACAATCACCGCCAGATCACATCTCTCTGCGAGATATGTCACTGATGCAATGTTGATGCACCCCTCCGTAATAGGCGCCCCACCGCAATAATGTATCTAGAACCTCTCTAAATCCACCCTCCTAGAAGGGAGTGGATACCTCAGCGCCTCAACATGAGGCAGTAACCCGGTCACAAAATATACATCCATCTCAGGACGGATGACCAGGTTCGTCCCACGCAACACAAACATGTTGCGCCTCCTGCGCCAATTCTGGATCAAGTAATGAAGCAATTAGTCCTGCGACCGAAGAAGCTCGTTCTACGCAAACTTCATGAGCCCCCATTGTGCCAGCTGACGGCGTGCCCCAAAATCAGCAGCCAATGCAGTTCGGAGCTCGGGCCAATCCCGCTCCCTCCATAACAACCTATCATCCAAACCGGTACCCATCAGCAACAGAAAACAAGAAAAAACATCAAAAATAGGCAAAACTCAAAAACTTTCCTGTCTCGGCCTTTTGCGCGCCTATCCCTCAGACAGGCGTGCTTAGGGCACGTCTGTATTTTCCACAGGCGCGCTTAAGGCACGCCAAATAAGTGGAAAACAATTCTTAAAGCGCGCTTATCCCCGAAAAATTCGCACATAAGGCACGTTTTTTCCCTAAGCGCCCGCGCAATCTAGGGAAAAAAACACTCAAAATCTGTACAAACCAAGTCTATACAGACCCTGGCACCATCAGACTAAAAAAATTAAAGTGCAGGACGTTATGGAGGTTACCTAGGCATGATATCGCTAATCCCTGGTGCCAAGGCTAACCGCAACGGCAAGAACTACTACATAGAAGCCTCTGGCCTCTCAAGAACTCAACAAGTACAAATGAATTGAATTCAGGACATATTCACCTATATATCGCCCTTTTCAAAAAAATTGGAGGACCATAACGAGAGATCAGAGGATCTGTTCTCTGAACCATAAGTTGCACCGTGATCAGCACTCCATAACAAACAGAGGTGTTGCCACACAATAACACTCCCGAAAAAAATAATTTTTCAGCGCCGGTAGGTATGACCTCTCTCATCTTCTTTTTTAAAGCTCATGACTTTCAATATTATTTGATAAAGAAGATGCTTTCACTTGAGGTAGTTTTTTTTGCAAGAAAATATCGCAAACCATTCACAACTCCATCTATTGAAAGTTCCAGAGTAGGTATCATTCTACCCCCAGCATGATAGAGTCCTAGTAAACTTTGCATATCCTGACATCATCTCTCCATCAGAAATCAACCATAGGTTCCACATATCCAACCGTGTTTATCATCACCCCACCCTGCACATGATAAACATCCTCGTTGGTCAGTAGAGCCTCCCCTCCATGGCACTCATCACCCACAGTAGACCATATATCACAGCAAAAGTGACGCCATGGCCATACCAATTTAGTGCGGGAAGCAACTCATGCCCATCCATCCACCATGCATAAAGGTCAATTTTTACCATACAAACTAAAACCCCCTTCTCAGACGACCAGGTTGTATAAGCAGATCAAAAGCGCACCATCGCGCCTCGCATTTGGCCCACCATACATCCACCAGCATAATCCCATTTGCGATACTTTTTCATCTACTTCATCAACCCCACACATGAGACCAACCAATGGGGCCCCCTCCCTCAGAAAAACACCTTCCTCACAAAATCAGTGAGCGAACGCTTTCATGTTTTGGGGCACCCGTCTCTGTGTTTTGTACAAACCAAACCCCATAATTTTATTCTTTTGGTAAGTGTACAAAGACCACAAACGGTGCACTATGTCCCCCACCCTCTCATTCATCTTTTCTCCCATGGAAGCAATCCTTGAACACCCTTTTTCAGAGTATCACACCCCCACACATAAGCCACCACAACACTCATAGCCAGTCTTTACCCACCCTAGAATTCCTACCGACTCTAGGGATTTCCCCATTAGAAATAACTATGACTACCGCCAAGTTGCTTAGTACACTCCAACCTTGGGCCAATGAATCCCCGTCATCAGTTTTCAGTCACCCCTCGCCAACATGCCTATGTTAAAACCATCACATCCAGGTCCCTAACCCTTCAGGTCAACAACCCCTCGTTCGGTTGAGGTTTCCTTTTTGTCGACTTCAACACCTATTTTCCAAAAACGAAGCGATACCTTGGATCACCCCTCTCCATAAAAGGGACATCCTCGAGTGGCACTATGGGAGACATCATTTCCATAGATGTCATCGATTCTCCTAAAATTCAACTACGACAAAAGCTTTCATGTCAAGATGGTATCGTACCTTACAACTATTGCACTAAGATCAATTTTTTCGAAGACCCGTGCCTTCATAAGCGTCTCTTTCAGCAATGCTTACATGGGAAGGTCCCAGCCAGTGCTGATGCATACAATGCGCAGCTATATGCCATACCAATTTTACGCATATGGGTACCAAATTCCACCTATTTTCAAATAAAAAATGCCTCGGAGGGCGTCAGCAGTCGTCGTCAGCAACCACCATATCACTACCATATTAGTGACACAGACATAACCTATATCTTTCAAATAGATTTTTTTAACTAGCCACAGCATCATGAGCATGGGACATGCCCGCCTCATAGAAAATTTGTATATACATTGTATTATATTTTCTTGCCGGGGTCCCATAGGACATGGTCATTCTTTGAACCTATGCAGGGTGTTTCCAATTCTGAGCTTCACGCAGGTCTCTCTCTCTCTCTACGCACAATATACAGAAAAGAAACTATAATGTATTCCGGCTATACAGTTCTTCCTAGACCTCACACATTAGGGGGAAACTGTTAACACTGGAAAATCATACAAGAAGAATATGACATTCATTAATGTCAAGCCAAAGGATTTACAGGATTGAAAAACATTAGAGAATCTAGAAAGTATCTAAAAATCTCGGAGGTCTGAGGAAAAATCAAATTTGATCAAGTCATAAATGCTTTTGCGTGCATAATCCTTCGTGAAGAGCGCCTTTGCGCGCCTTATGACCCGAAATGCGTACAATCCTAGGAGTGGCGAAAGTCACTTTCCGAGACCACAAAAAGCACACTCCAGGACAGTGATTCCTCACTTGAAGTTGCCTAAGGACAGCCACCAAATCCACCTTAGAAATCAAGTGAGAACACAATGGAATATTTGTGGCACACAAAGGAATCATCCCCCTCTCTTGGGTCACCATCCACAATGTACCAAGAGAGGGAAGGATGATTTGAATTTTCCTATATAAGGCCACCATGAGATGAAGAATTGGTGAACACATTGTTATGCTGGCCATAATTTCCTAAGAAATACCAGCAGTGTGTGATCCGAAGCTGAAGATATAGGGGACTCAATTGTTGGCCATCCAACAAGTTCAGTTCACCACAGTAGAGAGAGGGATACTTTTCACCGAGGCAAGCTTGGGAGTAAAAACATCCTTGCATCGGGACTTAGAACCCATGTTCTAGGGGCCCTTTGGCAAGAGGGTTAAATTTTCATCCTTATTTCCTAACAACCCTCAATAAGAGGGGCCGAAGAGCCACCATTCGGATTACTGGAGTTGTTTGACTCTATTCGGAGCTTTTGTTTTTTTTTTTTTTAGTTTAGTTTTAGTTTATATATGCATGCTATTTCTCTATCTAGTATGTTTATGATTCTAGCTTGTTCCACTAACTTGCTTGAATCCACTTCTTTTTGTCCCTATTACCAATAACTTAAGCAGGTAGACCACACCCCTTAAGTTGGTGTGATTTCGTACATACATGCACCAAACACACTAAAACAACTTCGTTGATGAAATTTGTCTTTACATCCATCTGATGTATCTTCCATACCATATGCGTTGAAAGTGAAAGAATATATATGATTGAAGAGTACCTTGTTAATGGAGAAAAGGTCTTCTCGTAATCTATTCCCTCTACCTGAGAGAACCCCTTGGCCACAAATTTGACCTTGTGTTTCTCCACACTCCCATATGTTCTTTGCTTCACCGTGTAGTTCCACTTGGATCCTACAACTGACTTTTCCTCCAGTCTCGAGACAAATTTACATGCATTTTTTATGATAATGGAGTCATACTCCTCTACCATGGCATCAACCCATACTAGTTGTTGCAATTCTTCCTCGAACGAGGATGCCTTAGTCTCTACACTCTCGCTCATAAGAGCCATGTAGCCAATGTACTGATCTGGGGACCTTCTATGCCTGCATTTCGAAGTGGGTGCTCCCACATTTTCTCTAGCATCATACATTGATGAGGATCCATCTTTGGTATTTCAGTGAATCTCTTCTTGTACCAAGTCAAACCATAAACGCTCCCACTCTAGTATTTTGTCCCTCCCATTCACTGAATCTTGGTAGTTGTGTCAACTCTTGGGAAGGCCTAGAAGTGTTAGGCTCACCAGATCACCCTTATCAACTATAACACCTATACTTCCAATATCATTCCAATACTGAGTAAACTTGGTCAAGTATTTTGGTATTGTGTCGCCCTTCTCCATCTTGATTTTTTTAAGCTTGTCCTTCAGCGCCATCTTCCTATGGTCGTTGTTATTCTAAAACAAATATTTTAATGCCTTCCACATAGCATATGGAGTTTCCTTTCCATGGAGGTTTGAGAAAATATGATCTCGAACACCTTCTAATAGAATCCTTCTTGCCTTTCCTAAGTTCTTCTTCCATGCTGCCAAATCTTGAGAATTTGTTGCTACAGACTTAGGAATATCATTGTCTGTGAATTCCTTTAGCCCGTCATCTTCCAACATTACTTCCATTCTATCTCTCCAAGCTATATAATTAAAACTACCCTCAAGCACATATTTGATTCTCAATCCAGAGAAGGACATCATGATCCTCTTGCTAGCCCTAAAGAGTAGATTTGAAAATTCGATTCACCTGCACAGAAAAAACTCATATTTGTCTCTTCTAGAGTGATTCTTGCTATAATACCATGCAGAAAATCCACATAGATTCAATTCATAATTTAATATGCTAAAAAATTATACTTTAGTCTACTCTACCAATTGCAAAAACCAATTTACATCTTGAAATCACAAAACATGAAAGAGAAAGAATTTCAATCGCACAACCCAAAGATTTTCCTAGGGAAAGCCTCAGCTAAAAATCCTACTATCTATATATTTCATAAGTCAAAGAATATGAGAATATTACAATGCTTTTCTCCAAGTTGAGAAACCTCTGCACTATCTCTATCTATCTCAATCATCCCTAAACAATCCTGGTTCAATACTTGACCAGTTTTCTGCCCTCTAGGATCGTTAATTCCTTTCATAGTTTCCTTGGGTAATTAAGCCCTATTCATTAGGGAAATTATCAATCCAGACAACGCAATCCATTAGGGGATTTCCTTTGACTGCATGCACCACCTGTACAATTCGGATAATTATACAGCTAATAGTACATTTCCCTTGAACTCCAACCTAAACTAGGTCTTTCTCAGAACTGACATGCATGAGTTATTTATGAGTGAATTATTAGTTAACTCATTGAACACATGAAGCGACACCCCACTATTTAACCTCCTACTAGTTACTCCACCAATTAGAACTAATTTAACTGGATTTAACTTATATAATTTGAGTTAACTAATTACAACTCAAATAAACTCTACCAGGGTTCCTATAATGTAGGAGACACTCTACTACCTCCATGCCGGAATATTCATAGTGGGGTTAGAGATTTATTTCCAAGCTAGTTAAATTATTTTAATTAATTTATCTCATATGAATTAATTAAATATAATTTCATATTAACACATCACTTTAGGCATGTGGTATTAATAAGCAATGGTATTAGCCACATAATATTGTAATAAAAACTATTTAGCAAGCTAAGAATTTCCATAGTAAAGTGGGTATGAATCTCTATAGTTAAGAATATTGTTATATGTATTTTAAAATGCATATATATATATCCCCTGATCAAGGTGCGAACCGCCAGAATGACCTCATTGAGATCAGTGCCATGATTAATGCAATGAAGGGAAGGTATGGGGGGTGGCCTCATTACAACCATCGCACATTTGATCTGTATTGCAAGGTGGCAGTGCACATGCAGCTCATTAATGTCTCAGGGGAAGGTCGAAGGGTCACCTCAGCACCAAGGTTTTATGAAGGTATTTCTCAAGTATCAAATGCCATTATTCATGTTCGGGTAGTTGAAATGGTTATATGATTCTCTGCAAGCCTGTGGCAGAACGTGAAGGAGTTCCATGCATTCCACCACCTGGGTGCAGACGGCTCCCTTCCTCCTATGGCTAATGACAGTGGGTATGTTATTGTTAAATTTTGGAAACTAGGTCCAAACTCCATGTTACATTTCTCATATGATGGTGATGATATTTTTGTTGGATTCCTCTTTCAGAGAGGTGCAAGATTGATCTAAATATCATCTTTTTTGAACGAGCGGAACTTATATTTTGATTTTATTTTCCACACATGTGCAATTTGTCAAGGTTGGCCTAAATTGTAATGTAGGTTCGAAAGCCCAACAAATGTGTGACACACCCACATTGATGGATATAAATTGGAGAGAATTGATGCTCATTTTCTCATCATCTCATCACACACATTCCTCATAATCTGATTGGTTCATACAGCCTAGAAGAGGCTTCTCTCTCTCGCACATGTGAATCTGGATGCCAGAAATGGATGCTAGAAATCTGGATGTCGTAAATATAGACGTCGGAAATCTAGATGCTGGAAACATGGATGAAGCCAGAAATATGGATGTCGTAAATCTGGATGTCGAAAATATGGATGATGCTGGAAATGGATACCTTAAATCTAGATGTCGGAAATCTGGATGAGGGATCCTTTTGTTGACTTGCGCTGACTATTTTGGGAGATGTCTCATGAGGTGTGTGTGTGACACTGAAGGAAGGTTGTGTTGGAAATACTGAGAGGGGGGGGGGGGGTGAATCAGTATTCCTTTCAATTAGAGCATTAGTTAATCTTCAATTATTATCAGTGTTTGTACAATGATAGCAGTAAATAAGAGGAACACAAATGTACACATTTTTTAAGGTGGAAACCCACTCCGGGACAAAAACCACCTAATGCTTTTCTAATAATTCTTTAATATTCAACTCCAATTGAAAATAAAGCTCCAACTTCCTAGAATCTAGAAAAGCATTCTTCTCCAGCTCCCACTGGATGGACGCTCCAATGCTCGAGATTCTTCAGTAGTCAACCGAACGGATGCCCCAACACCCAATGAGCTACAACTCACCCTAGCACCACCCTACCACCCTATAGAAGAATAAAAGAAGAATGGACTCCCGTACCAGGGAAAATGGTCCACTTTACAATGATATAGAATGATGTAGAAGAAGAAGATATACTAGACCATAACCCCAACTTTCACACAACCACCTAATGATGATCCTAGACCTCCCAACACTGCCTCTTCAACCCTTGGCAGATAGACACTAGTACAATTTGTACAATAATGTATTTACAATGACTAAGTACAATGCTATCTTTACAATGATTATATGCAGTGCTGCCCACTTGAAGACTTCATATGATGAACTTCTTGCTGTTGGTATGCACCTTGGTTGCTTATCTTGTCATGCTACCATCTGCTGCACCTTGCTTTGCTTTTCTGTTGTAGAAAGTCTGGTCCTTTACAACCCTTGACAACACATGATCTAGCTTTTTCTTGCCTTCTAGGAGCTCGATATTGAATCTGGTGTATCTCTGTCATTTCAGATCCTCAATATCTGATTTTTGGTCTTGTAGTAGTCCTCTGAGTCACATTTCCAATGACATAGGTCTGACCCAATTTGGATTCTTGAAGAGAGAGTTATACCCAATCTCTCACAATGCCCTAATTATGGATTGTTTCTGCAGAGTGCACTTGTATGGCATGCCACGTGTCACTGATACTTCATTTGTTTCTGAAATTGATAGAGAAAAAAGTTAAGACTGTTCAATATCCTTTACATTTTATGGAATTCTAATCCGATACTCAAAGAGAGAGTTATGACGAATTTACCAAGGTCACTTCTTTGAGATGAATTTCAGGAGCCTGCAAAAACCCTGAATTACACAGATCATATCTCCAAAAATATTGCGCACCTTGATCTGAAATTTTTACTGCAGCTTCCTCAGGATTTCGGCTTCACCTCATAAAAATTTCAGCTTCTGACCCTTCGTAAAAAAAAATTTTAGAGCAAAAATTCCAAGATGACTTGTTTCAGATGGTCGAATCCCCTTACATAAGGAGGAAATGAAGATCACAATTTATATGAATGCTTAAGTTGAGAGGGGCTTCAACAAGTGAACGTGGGAGGGATTTTAGGAGCATAAAAAATATTAATTATGACTTTTCAATGACCCATGCCCCAACCCCATGGGGTTTTAGCCCACTAACTGGGGGTACAAACTTCAAACATGAGTATCTCTCAAACCGTGAAGAATTACATGGCGTGCCATATATCAATGGAAACATATCGACAAGTAGAAACCATAAAAAGAATTATTGACCCAGAATATATTAATTTGGTAGGTCAAAATTCCCATGCAATATTGGGTTAGCCCCTGGTGCTGCTTGGGTTGACATCAATGACAACCGCTGATCAACAATCTCCCCCTTTTGCATTGATGGCAACACAAGTACTCCCCCTGCGATCATGACACCTCTTCCTAAAACATTCTCTCCACCTTTGACATCAATGGAAAAGGGTAACTCCCCCTGAAACACAACCATCTTGCGGCCCTGTACACACTTCCACTCCCGCTGACACACAATCGTCCTGCAGACCTGTACACACTTCCACTCCCGCTTTATATTCTTGAAAAGGGAAAATCTAATGAGAACTTGGGAGAATCCCAAGCTTTTGACGAAGATATTCAAATGCTTCACGAGGTAAATGTTTAGTGAATATATCAGCAATTTGTTCTTTTGTACAAACATACTCAAGTTTGATATTCTTTTCAGCGACTTTTTCTCTAACAAAATGATATTTGATCAGAATGTGTTTTATTTTTTAATGCATGACAGGATTCTTGGAGATGCTAATGGCACTAGTGTTGTCACAGAATATGGGAATAGGCTCACTGAATTGTACTTGAAGATCTTGCAAAGTTTGTTTCATCCAAAGAACTTGAGTACAACATGATGTTGCTGCAATGTATTCTACTTCCGTTGTAGATAACGAGATTGAAGTTTGCTTTTTGCTCAACCATGATACGAGACAACCACCTAGATAGAATGCTGCTCCACTAGTACTCTTACGATCATCAACGCTTCTTGCCCAATCTGCATCTGTAAAGGCTTGATTAATGAGATTGTTACCCTTGGGATACCACAAGCCATATTCTTTTGTGCCCTTTAGATATCGAAGAATTCTTTTGACGGAAATAATATGTGATTCTTTTGGTGCTGCTTGGAATCTTGCTACTTGTCCAACTGCTTGCATAACATCTGGCCCAGAGGCTGTTACATATAGAAGACTACCAATCAAATATCTGTACAACTTCTTATCCACATCCTTAGATGAGTCGTCTATGCTCAATTTGCAACTTGTTACCATTGGAGTAAGGACGGGTTTGCAATCTTCCATTTTGAATTTCTTGAGCATTTCCTTGATGTACTTGGCTTGACATATAAATATTCCTTTCTCTTGCTGACATATTTGAAGCCCTAAGAAGTATGTCAGCTCACCAAGTAAAGACATCTCAAACTCACTTTGCATCTTTGTAGAAAAGTTCTTACTTAGTCGATCATCATTGCTACCAAATATTATATCATCCACATATACCTCAACAATTGTTAAATTATCTTTATCAATTTGTACATAAATATTGCTATCATATAGAGCCTTCTTTAACCTGTAGACGTAGTCTTCTTTTTGTGATAGTAGAAAACCTTCAAGTTGTTCGATGTAAACTTCTTCTTCTAATTCTCCATTCAGAAATGCTGACTTAACATCCATTTGGTAGACTTTGATTTTTCTTGAACATGCATAGGAGAGAAACATTCGAATGGCTTCCATTCTAGCAACTGGTGCAAATGTTTCATCGAAATCAATTCCTTCCACTTGTGCATAGCCTTTGCAAACCAATCTTGATTTGTTTCTGGTAACCTGCCCATCTTCATTCAATTTGTTCCTGAACACCCATTTAGTCCAAATGACTTTTTTATCTTTTGGTCGTGGAACTAATTCCCAGGTGTTATTCTTCTCAATTTGATCCAATTCTTCATTCATAGCTGCTACCCAATGTTCATTTTGGTTGGCTTCCTCAAAACTACTAGGCTCAAAGGTTGCTAGAAAAGAAACGTGAGCTTGTTGTGATGAACGAAGCTGTCGACCTTCATTTATGTCACCAATGATTTGATTTGATGGATGGTTCTTTTGAATCCACTCTTTTGTTCTCCTTGGAGGAGCTTCTTGTTGTTGTTCTGCTATATCTTGATGATCATTGTTTACTTCTTCCTCGTTGATAGTTGCTTCTTGTTCTACAATTTTATCTGTGTCTTTTTCAGCCTCTGTCTCAAGTTTCAAAGATTCTAGATCCTCATCATTACTCGCTAGAACACCATCTTCGTCAAATGTAACATTTATGCTCTCCACTATCTATTTTCGTCTTATATTATAGAATTTATAGGCATTTCTTTTGCGTAAGTAACCAACAAAGATACCTTCATCAACACATGATTCAAACTTACCCAAATTTTGATCTTCTCTTTTGATATAACATTTTCTTCCGAAGATTCTGAAATATTTTGCATTAGCTGGTTTTCCTTTCCATAATTCATATGGACTCTTGTTGCAATTATTTCTGAGAATACTTTGGTTGATAATGAAGAATGTCGTATCAATTGCTTGAACCCAGAATTTTTCATCCAATTTTGAGTCCTTCAACATTGTTCTACCCATTTCCTGTACAGTTCTATTCTTTCTTTCAGCAACTCCATTTTGTTGAGGTGTTCGTGTTGTTGAAAATTGCCTTTTTATTCCATTTTCGTCACAGTATTGCTGAAATAATTTGGAAGTGAATTCTCCACCATTATCTGATCTTAAACACTTTATTTTCAAATCAGTTTCATTTTCAACCAACTCCTTGTAGATCTTAAAGCACTCAAATGCTTCATATTTTTTCTTTAGGAAACTGACGGCTGTCATCCTGGTATAGTCATCTATCATCAACATGAAATATAATTCTCCGTCTAATCCTTTTGTTCTCACAGGACCACATAGATCAGTATGTATCAATTCCAATGGATGTGATGAAAAGTGTTCTTTTGTTTTAAATTGGACTTTTGTCTGCTTTCCATGCCAACATGCCTCAAATAGTGTGTTGGAAGGTTTTGAGATTTTCGGCATTTCTCGTACTGCTTCCTTTTTGCTTATCCTGACAATATTTTCAAAGTTTATGTGACCCATTTGTTTGTGCCATAACCAACTTTCATATTCTTTAGCTAGTAGACATGCTTTATTTGCTTCATCCAGAACATATATGTCATTTGGAGCTCAACTTGCTGTAGCCACAATTTTACCATACCTGCATTTCCTGATTTCACATTTTGTGGAGTTGAATAGCATTGTGTGTCCTTGATCACACATTTGTCCAACACTGAGCAGATTGTGATTCATGTTTTCGACCAATAGAACATTCTTGGATATAACATCTTTTCTTCCGAGAGTGACGATACATGATCCTATAACATTTGAAGATCCATCATTTCCAAAGGATATGGTTCCATCCTTCTTCTCTTTCAAAGATACAAATTTCCTTCTATCTCCAGTCATATGCGTTGAGCAACCGTTGTCAACATACCACACATATTTCTTTTTTTGAGCCTTGAGAGTGAGAGCACAATTATCAGTCTTCTTCTTCTTCCATGTTCGTTCATTCTATGGCTTCGAAGATTCTTCTGGAGGATTTTCAATTCTGCAGTCTCTGGCTATGTGTCCAAAGTTCTGACATTTGTAACATTCCATATTATTTCTTAAATTTTCAAATATATTGATATTTAGCTGAGCCCTGGGAGGTTCATATTTGAATAATATCTTGGAATTGTATTGGTTCATAGGGTACATGCGACATTTTACAGCTTTATGACCAAATTTTCCACATGAATAACAATAGCCATGAAAAATATGTTGGTACCTGGATGAAAATATTCTTCAAGGAATTGTCTTCCAAGGATGTGCTTGCGAATCTTGTCCAATGAAGTCTTCATGTATGTCAGATCTCATAGGTTCATTGTATTTTGTTGTAGAAGGTCATGCTTCTTCTTCTTTGTAACTGAGGCCAGTTTTGTCGTTGTAATATCGTTGATTGTTGATGAGTTCTTCCAATGCCCTTGAGTTGTTGGCATAGTTTTGGACAGTTTTTCCCTTCTTCACTTCCTTACGCAGCGAGACTACTTCGGCTTCTAATGCTTCCCTTTCTTGGTTGCTTTCTTCCAACTTCTTTGAAGTGACTCTTCAATACATTTGTGTTCTTCAACCTCAATTTTGAGACCTTGAACTTGTTCTTCAAGAGCGTTGGAACGGATCTTTCTGATATGTCTTTTATAAGTGTAAGTTTGATTGCCTCCTCATAAAATTATTCTATGGTCAACCCTTCTTCTTCATTGTTTGATACTTCTGTTTATTGTGCTTGGCCATAAACAATACTTTCTCATCGCTTCTTTGCTGTCACTTTCTTCATCGGATGATGAGCTATCTTCTTTAGAGAGAAAGTTCCTTTTGGATCCTTTCTTTTTGCCTTGCTTGTTGAATTTCTTAAAGCCTTTCTTTCCTTTTGAGTTGCCATCACTTTTTTTCGGACATTTTTCTACGAAAATCCCAACCTCACCACAACCGAAACATATCAATGGAAGTTTAACTTCGAATTTTCCCTTACCAGGTTTTAGTTTTCTCGTAAAGTAAGCATATTATTCATCCGAAAGACCTTCTCCATAATCTCCATTTTCTTCACACTTGCAGGTGCATGTCATTTCAATTGAAGGTTGTTTGTCCTTATTGGTTTTCTTAGATGCAACGAACGCAATTTCTAGATTTGAAGTACCCTTTTCTTCATCAAGTCTCATTTCATATGCTATGAGAACTCCATGTAATTCCTCTTTGCTGAGTTTGTCCATATTTGCACCGTATTCTAAGACCGATACCTTTGGTTAGCAACTCTGTAATCTTCTAAGGGAACTCTACAATTATTCCGTCACCAATCGCTCTCCCATTTGAATCCTTCCAGAGTATTGGTTATTTCATCAACGTATTGGAAGTATGCAACAATGTTGCAATCTTCTTTCATTCTGAGTTGCTCAAATTTTGTTCTATAGATTTGAAGCTTTGCTTCTTTGACATTTGAGTCACCTGCATATATATTCTCAAGCTTGTCCCATACATTTTTGGCAGTTTTACAACCCAACACCTTATGATAAGCAGATTCAATAAGTCCACTGATAATAATATTCTTTGCTTTTGCATCATTTACCAAATTCTTCTTACCTTGTTCATCCGCGGTTGATGTAAATCCATTTTGAACAGTGTCCCATACTTCGTAACCTTGCGCCAAGATATAGACCTCCATTCTTCCTTTCCATAGTGCATAATTATTTTCATTGAATAGAGGTACACCATTCTTGGTATGCTCCATGACCTCCTTCCAGCTGTTAAACTTCTATTGAAGGAACCAAGCTCTGATACCAATCGTTGGAAACAATTATGGGGTAACTATTATTCTTCACTATGATTATTTAATATTCAATTATCAAGAAGAGGAACACAAATGTACAATGCATGCACAGAAACCAATTTATCAAACCACCTAATATTTTCTAATAATTTTTAATATTCAACTCCAATTGAAAAATAAAGTTCCAACTTCCTAGAACGAAAAGCATTCTCTCTCTCCCGCCTCCCACCGGATGGACGCTCCAACGCCCGAGATTCTTCAAATAGTCAACTGAACGGATGCCCCAACACAGTATTACAACTCAACGACACCACCTACCACCTTATACCATAAAGAAGAATGGACTCCCGTACCAGGGAAAATGGTCCACTTTACAATGATATAGAATGATGTAGAAGAAGAAGATATACTAAACCATAACCCCAAATTTGACACAACCACCTAATGATGATCCTAGACCTCCCAACACTGCCTCTTCAACCCTTGGCAGATAGACACTAGTACAATTTGTACAATAATGTATTTACAATGATACCTTTACAATGATGGTATGCAGTGCTACCCACTTGAAGACTTCATATGATGAACTTCTTGCTGTTTTTATGCACCTTGGTTGCTTCTCTTGTCATGATACCCTCTATTGCACCTTGCTTTGCTTTTTTGCCGTAGAAAATCTGGTCCTTTGCAACCCTTGACAACACATGATCTAGCTTTTTCTTGCCTTTTAAGAGCTCGATATTGAATCTGGTGTATCTCTGTCATTTCAAATCCTCAATATCTGATTTTCGGTCCTGTAGTATTCCTCTTAGTCATCTTTCCAATTCCACAGATCTGACCCAATTTGGATTCTTGAAGAGAGAGTTATACCCAATCTCTCACAATTCCCTAATTATGGACTGTTTCAGCAGAGCGAATTTGTACGGCATGCCACGTGTCACTGTTTCTTCATTTGTTTCTAAAATTGATAGAGAAAAAATTACGGACTGTGCAGTATCCATCACTTTTTACTGAATTTCAATCTGATACTCAGAGAGAGAGTTATGACAAATTTACCAAGGTCACTTCTTTGATATTAATTTCAAGAGCCTGCAAAAACCATGAATTACACAAATCATATCTCCAAAAATATTGCGCACATTGATCTGAAATTTTTACTACGGCTTCCTCAGGATTTTGGCTTCACCTCATAAAAATTTCAGCTTCTGAACCTTCGTAGAAAAAAAATTAGAGCGAAAATTCCAAGATGACTTGTTTCAGATGGCCAAATCCCATACGTAAGGAGGAAATGAAGATCACAATTTATATGAATGCTTAAGTTGAGAGGGGCTTCAACAAGTGGACGTGGGAGGGATCTTAGGAGCTTAAAAAATATTAATTATGACTTTTCAATGACCCATGCCCCAACCCCATGGGGTTTTAGCCCAGTAACTGGGGGTACAAACTTCAAACATGAGTATCTCTCAAACCGTGAAGAATTACATGGCGTGCCATATATCAACGGAAACATCTCGACAAGTAGAAACCATAAAAATAATTATTGACCCAGAATATATTAATTTGTTAAGTCAAAATTTCCATGCAGTATTGGGTTAGCCCCTGGTGCTGCTTGGGTTGACATCAATGACAACCGCTGATCAACAGGTTGATCTTGTATGTGTTTGAATGAACCTCCAGGAGGTTGGAAGGGTTGGTTTGACCATCCAAATTCTTTGTTGGCTAGGGCATCCTGTTGATTCCTGTAGCAAACATTTCTCTATATCTTTGCTGGACAAGAAGAATTGTAAATTCTGATTTATTATATTGGCTTGTCTTCTATCGATCTATTATTAGTTCTATCAACATTTACTTTAAATGGTTATGTGATTGCTAATTCAAACTGGGCCTATAAGAAATATTGAAGTAAACTGATTTAATCATAGAACATACCATGGTTATCTAAATTTCACATGGTATTAGAGCTAAGGTGAAGAAAAATCCCAAGCTAGTGTGAAAAGAAATCACCGAAGAAGTTGTCCTATCAAGGACCAATGGCATCCACATACAAGGGTTTCAAGAGTGATGATAAGTTGTTTGATAAGTTTTATTATCATGCCTGGAAGATGTCTTTGGATTTGGTATTGGAAGGTCAAGAAGTCGTGAACTATGTGCAAGGAATATAAATGAGCCTCCATCAAATGCACCAGTTGCAACAAAGACAAAGTATAGAAAAGGGGAAGTCAAAGAAAATATGATCATCTGGGATTCTATTCATAAGCAATTGGCTGCTTATATTTCTGAGTTGGGTACATCTAAAGAGATGTACGATAAGTTGGTTAGCATGTTCAGGGATAGGAATGCTAATCAAGCTCTTTTCTTCAAGAACAAGTTGAAGAATATCAAGAAGGGCAAAGAAGAATCCATTCAATATTATTTTATGAGGCTCACAGAAATCAGGAATGATCTCTTAGCTATTGGAGAAGAATTAGTTGATTAAGAGCTCATTCTCATTGATTTTGGAGGACTCCCCCGTGATTGGTATGTATTCAATACTAGTATTATTAATAATAATGTGATTCCTGATTTTGATGAACTATTGACAAGATGCACTCAAGAGGAGACAAGAATGATGGAGAGAGACCATCCCTCAAATGGGAATGGAGGTGACCCTACTGCATTTACCACTCATGTAAAGAAGAGGAAGGCTCCCTCTGATCGAAGTGTAAATGGTCAACCATTCAAGAGGTCAAGGAATTCCAGGTATGATGAATCCAATGTTGTTGATAATAATAAAAATGAATATATTCTTATATGTGTCTTCTCTGTTGCATATCCTCCCGACACCCTGGATGTATGGTTGATTGATAGTGGTGCTTCAAAGCACCTCACTGGATATATAGAAGCCCTTTCTGATTTGATTGAGAAGGATACTAATTTGGAGATTATCCTTGGCGACAATGTCACCTATCCCATGAAAGGGACAGGGACTGTGACCCTTCATTGTGATGTTCCAAATTTTATGGAACATTAATTTTTGCTAAGGAGATGAATAAAATGGGTAGGAGACCCATTCTTTGCATGATTAGAGAATAAAAATCCTCTAAATTATGAAAGAGGATCATGTTGGAGCTGGATTTCACACCTCCATGTGTGAAAGGAGGTTTTTGCATAAAGTTTTGGCCAAGGTTGACCAAGTCAAACTACGTTGGCATAAGTTGGAAAGCACTAAGTGGGACAACGTAGGAGGGAATATTCTAGAGGGAGGAAACCCTAATTCTAAGTAGGGCCCATGGAGGGAAGGCTCACTTGTTTAAAAGAGGAGTAAGGCAGCCATTGAGATTATCATTGATCATTTTACATTTGAGTCTTGGAGACTTGTTGCTACCTCTTGCTGTTCAGCAAAGTTGCAGTGCCTTCGGGCACGAGGGAGTCCTGTTTAGGAATTCCTCTCCTTCTTGAGGAGCTCATGAAGGATTGCACTCCATTCCCCATATTTATCCATTCATGCCATATCTTCATCCATCTACATCAGCGCAGTTTCTGCAGCAGATATTGTGCAGTGTTGCTGGGTGTTGCTGGGGAGGTTTCCACATACCATCCGGAGCTAGTTTTCCAGTGGAGGGAGGTTCCATCCTTTGGGAGATCAGCACAGGGGGTTCTTGAGCATATCCCATCATCTTTGGCATCAGGCTAACCACATTCCATCATTGGCAGTGCAGTCCCTTTCTTAGACAGCGCTCTTCTTGGTGAATATTTGCTATGAGGGATTCGCAGATTATGGAGGGGAAGTCTTTGGTGAAAGGATCAGCCTTTCACTTCAGATTTTCATTGGAGAAGGGTTCATCATCTGTAGCAGCTATTTCAGCCTTCTCCATCCATTTCCAGCTCTTAATTTGCAGCAGCTACTACAACTCCGGCATTTTGTATATTCAGCATTTTTTCATAGATTTCAACCAGTCCTCTTAAAGGATTGTTGTATTGTATTTTCAGGGGTTGAGAGCTTGCTCTCCCTTCTTATTTGAGCCTATCATTGTCATATCATTGTATTTCCATTATTCATGCAGTAGTCTCTCATGTAGTTATGCATTCATGGCCTAGGGCTTTCTATATACAGCAGTATTTTTCATATGTGCATGTACATTTTTTTTTAGGCTTGTTGTGCCTTGCTTGAGTGATCATTTCCTCAAGGAGTTGTATGTTTTATTGCTACTATGATCTAATATTATGGCCATTGATTTCTTTGGCATTTAATGTGTATATTAATCACTGCTATTTACCATTTGATGTATTTGTTATTGTTGTAGCTGCAATGTTGGGGTTATCTTAAGAGATTCCCAATCTTGTTGTTTTCCCTCTTGGGAATATTGTCCCTTGACAATCACTCTATAGACAGAGTCTGCTAGTGGGCCAAGTAGCCTTTGGAGCTCATCCTTTGTTCAAAGGTGAAAAATCTAGTAAATTCCCCTACATTCTATCTCTGGAATAGATTTTCTTTGTCGATTGACAATGTTTCTGAAAAAGGAACATTACAGTGGTATCAGAGCATCGAACTGGCACAGCCTGTGAGTTCAATTTCAGAGGATAATGATGAAGAAGATGAGACTGATCTCATCTAATTTTGGAATAAATAATATCCTCCCTGAGGAGAAGGAGGAGAACATGGGAGAAGAGGAAGGCCCATGCACTTCCTATTCTCTTGAAGACCGGCATGGGAGATGCTTGGATTTTCATATCTTAAGCAAGTACCTGGGTGACTATAAACCCCATTCTGCAGCATTCAGGAGAGCTACAGTGTTCTCACATTATATTCAGCAGATGGAGGAGAGAAGGCCCTATGGAAAAGGAGGAATCAGAGGCAATAGGTTTCTATTGTCTACATTTGATGGGGTTACTTCAGCTAGAGCTTGGGTGAAAGAGTTGGAGGCCATTTTCTTGCTACATCTAGTGGCAGGAAAAGAAGCAGTGAGTATTGCAGTGCTGCATTTGGAGGAGCAATCTTCTACATCTATGGAGGAGGCAGCCATTGCATTAGAAGAAACAGCCATTGCAGCCACACATAGTCATCCTAAGTCCCACCAAGGTATGAGCAAAGTTCCACTTTTTATTTCAGAAAATAATCTTAAGGATAGTGGAATTTCATATGAAGAGATCCAAGGATCAAATCACATGGCCACTTTAGGGCCTCATGATTGCACTGCGTTGTGCAAAGGGTTCAAGGAGGATATGAACCCTCATACTCATACATATTTGATGAGTTTCATTCAGCCTTTAAGGTTGGAGTGTGAACTTTTGGAGGATGAAGTAAACCATGACACCTCCATGAAGAATCATGAAACAATTTGTGAACCGAAGGAAGAGACAACTGCTACATCATTGGAGGAACCAGCAACGCTGTTGAACATGGGTGGAGAGGAGACATCACCTCCATCACATTTGGATCCTCAAAGATCCAACATAGTCATTGGTGAGAGGCCTTTCCTAAGAGGTCTCCAAGGAGCTGCATTTCAAACTCTCATGAAATGCAAAGAGCAAGAATTGATTTGGGAGGATGGTAGCCCTCATGGGAGGAGTACCAAAAGAATGGAAAAGAGATGGCAGTACACTTGCATCATTGAGCAGCATAGAGTATGGATGCATGATGTTGATGTGATACTCATATCATTAATTGTGTCTTCATCGCATGAGTTGTATGATGGAAGTATGGGAGGGCAGCAAAATACTTTGTTGCTTTGCTTGGGAGAGCAAGGGCAAAATTGCTCTCATACATTACATGATGTTGCAGGAAAAGGAAATGGCATTCTCTCCTTGAATTTCGATGATAGAGAGGTACTTCCACCTTGGGAGGGGCTTCTTATGTATTGTAGCATTATGAAAGATATCTTTGACAAAGAGCATGTCAAATAATGGAGCTTGATATTGATGAGAGCCTATGGGTATATGCCAACAGCGTTGTCTCTTTAGAGCAGTGATCTATGGATGAAGTGTGCCCAGTGGAAGTGTGGTGGATCCATAACCCACAGGTCCCAGGATTATTTCATATTTGTTGCACTTGATGGACAAAGAGGAGGTGATATGGATGAGGTAGTAGATGGAGTCATACATTACTATGTTACATTCTTCTTGACTTGGATTCCCAAGCATGAGAAGAAGGATATTCTTGCAGCACCTAGTTCATTCCTCTTCATGGGAGCATGCCAAACAACCATGGAGGGTTCATTCATGGATCCATACATCATCTTACTCCCAGTATATGGTAAGAAATCTGTTTTTACATTGGATGATTTGTATACTCTTACCATTATTTTGCAGTGCATGGCTCTACAAGAGGGCAAGCTTTACAGATTGCTCCATGGACAAAATTGGGCCAATTTGTATGATGGAGACAGCCATCCTTTATATGGCCTTGGGAAAGTGTTTTATTTCATGTATGATCAGTTGATACACTCAGCCATTTTCTATTCATCAGTGGCTATCATGACATACATAACTATTCATGTAACACAAAACAACTTGCCATGTGATTTTCTAAAGCAGCAGTTTGGAAAACTGCGTTGTCACTTTTGGGAAAACTGTTGGTACATTCTTGCAACACATGAAACCTTCAAAATTTTCCTTATTATATTGTTGATCATGACTTCCTTTTCTTATATGGATCAGATTTGTATAAGAAGCATGATTATGAGAAAGGCACATGAGTTGGATGTGTCCTTGAGTGAGAAAAGCTCTCACATTTTCTGCAGTGCATGTTCTAAAGGGAATATGAGAGGAGGCATGGCTACAGCCACATATTTTCTCATTTGTGGGGAAAGCCATGGGCTTGGTAATTTTATCCATCCATTGTATGTATATGGGCAGGTGTTTGACCTTATGTTTCTGATTCACTCATCTATTTACTATTTAGTAGTAGATGTGATAAATATTGTACAATACTTGCCATGTTATTTTCTGCAGCTGCAAAAGGATGAGGTTGCATTGTGACCCTATGAGGCATTGTTTGCATATTGCTGCACATGGTATAACCTATAGCAAACATTTCATGGGGGCATTCTATGGTGATCTTGTCCTATTCATCATAGATGACATGTCTTGGGCCAGCCGGATTATCATTGTTGGAAGAGAAATCCTTGAATGATTGCTTTTCATTTTGCCACTTGAGGGCAATACTTTTGCAGCCCAGGATCAGCATACACTCCACACTTGTCATAAGTGGAGAAGAGGACAGCATGGAAGAAGTTATAGTGCTTTCCAAGATCATATTTCAGCCCACCTTCATTTCTGGAGCTAAAGGTGGAGGGAGATTTTCCATGAGTTGTCTTGTTGGGAGGCAACTTATTTTTTATGATTGATGGCTTGGGAATGAGAGATTCATATGGGGATCATAAGTCCCATTATATATCAAATCTCATGCCTCAAGGAGGCCCTTAGACAGCTCTTTTTTCCTTCATGGATATTTGTTTCTACATGATAGCTATTTTGGGAATGTTCACCCCAAGGCTAGATTGCATATGTTGGAGGGACAGTTTGGAGACTTGATTGTTGATATGGCATCCTTTTTCTTGATGCTATAGGAGGAAGGGCAAAAAGAAACTCAGTTCATCCTTGCAATTGCTTGAGGGCAAGCAATATTTTGAGAGGGGAGGACTGTGATGTTCCAAATTTTATGGAACATTAATTTTTGCTAAGGAGATGAATAAAATAGGTAGGGGACCCATTATTTGCATGATTAGAGAATAAAAATCCTCTAAAGTATGAAAGAGGATCATGTTGGAGCTGAATTTCACACCTCCATGTGTGAAAGGAGGTTTTTGTATAAAGGTTTTTCCAAGGTTGACCAAGTCAAACTGCATTGGCATAATTTGGAAAGCACTAAGTGGGACAACGTAGGAGGGAAGCTTCTAGAGGGAGGAAACCATAATTCGAAGTAGGGCCCATTGAGGGAAGGCTCACTTGTTTAAAATAGGAGCAAGGCAGCCATTTCGATTATCATTGATCATTTTACATTTGAGTCTTGGAGACTTGTTGTTGCCTCTTGCTGTTCAGCAGAGCTGCAGTGCCTTCAGGCACGAGGGAGTATTGTTTAGGAATTCCTCTCCTTCTTGAGGAGCTAATGAAGGATTGCACTCCATTCCCCATATTCAGGCATTCGGGCCATAGCTTCAGCCATCTACATCAGCACAGTTTCTACAGCAGATATTGTGCAGTGTTGCTGGGTGTTGCTGGGGAGGTTTCCACATACCATCCAAAGCTAGTTTTCCAGTGGAGGGAGGTTCCATCCTTTGGGAGATCAGCACAGGGGGTTATTGAGCATATCCCACCATCTTTGGCATCAAGCCAACCACATTCCATCATTGGCAGCACAGTCCCTCTCTTAGACAGCGTTCTTCTTGGTGAATATTTTCTATGAGGGATTAGCAGATTTTGGAGGGGAAGTCTTGGGTGAAAGGATCAGCCTTTCGCTTCAAATTTTCATTGGAGAAGGGTTCATCATCTGTAGCAGCTATTTCAGCCTTCTCCATCCATTTCCAGCTCTTGAGTTGTGACAGCTACTGCAACTCCGACATTTTGTATATTCAGCTTTTTTTCATAGATTTCAGCCAATCCTCTTAAAGGATTGTTGTATTGTATTTTCAGGGGTTGAGAGCTTGCTCCCCCTTCTTATTTGAGCCTATCATTGTCATATCATTGTAATTCCATTATTTATGCAGCACTCTCTCATTTAACTGCGCAGTCATGGCCTAGGGCTTTCTATATACAACAGTATTTCTCATATGTGCATGTACAGTTTTCTTGAGGCTTGTTGTGCCTTGCTTGAGTGATCATTTCCTCAAGGAGTTGTATGTTTTATTGCTGCTATAATCTAATATTATGGCCATTGAGTTCTCTAGCATTTCATGTGTATATGAATCACTGCTATTTACGATTTGATGTATTTGTTATTGTTGTAGCTGCAATGTTGGGGTTATCTTAAGAGATTCCCAATCTTGTTGTTTTCCCTCTTGGGAATATTGTCCCTTGACAATCACTCTATAGACAGAGTTTGCTAGTGGGCCAGGTAGCCTCTGGAGCTCATCCTTTGTTCAAAGGTGACAAATCCAGTAAATGCCCCTACATTCTATCTCTGGAATAGATATTCTTTGTCGATTGACAATGTTTTTGAAAAAGGAACATTACATTCATCTAACTCAAGGTCAAGTTCTTTGCTTGCAAGATGTGTTTTGCGTACCTTATTTGAAGAAGAATATAGTTTCCATTTTGGAAATGGAAGACAAAGGATTTAAGGTGGCATTCATCGATGGAAAGGTACGCATTTGGAAGAAGAACTTAAATGAAGCTCTTACTATTGGTTTTAGAGTTGATACAATCTATCAGGTTGGTGGAATTCCATTAGGGGCCATGACATATGACACAACTCTTCAAACCGAGCTATGGTACTGGAGGTTTTTACACCTTCATTAAAAATCCCTTCTCGAAGCAAGAAAAGTCGTGACAAGGATGCCTGAGTTAAAATATGATCATGAAGGTATTTGTCAAGGTTGTGCTGAAGAAAAGCATACGAGGGGACCATTCCCCTCAAGTGTCATGAAGACATCTAATATTTTTCAATTGGTACACTCTGATCTATCTGGTATGATGCCTGTAACATCCTTGGAATGATGCTTGTATTATATCACTTTTATAGATGAATTCTCCCATAAGACTTGGATATGCTTCTTGAAAAAGAAGGATGAAGCATTCAAGTGGTTTTGTACCTTCAAAGCCTTGGTGGAAAATCAAATAGGGAAGAAGATCAAGATTTTGAGGACCGATAATGGCACCGAGTGTTAACACTGGAAAATCGTACAAGTAGAAGACGACATTATTCAATGTCAAGCCAAAGGATTTACAGGGTTGGAAGACATTATAGAATCTGGAAAATATTTAAAAATTTCTAAGGTCTGAGGAAAAATCTAATTTGAGCAAGTCATAAATGCTTTTACGTGCGTTATCCTTCATGAAGAGCACCTTTGCACGCCTTATGACCTGAAATGCATGCAATCCTGGGAGTGGCGAAATGTCACTTTCTGGGACCACACAAAGCATACTCCAAGACAGTGATTCATCACTTGAAACCACCTAAGGACAGCCACCAAAGCCTCCTTAAACATCAAGTGAGAACACAATGGAATATTTGGAGCACACAAAGAAATCATCCCCCTGTCTTGGGTCACCATCCACAATGTACCAAGAGAGGGAAGGAGGATTTGAATTCTCCTATATAAGGCCACCATGAGATGAAGAATGGGTGAGCACATTGTTATGTTGGCCAGAATTTCCCAAGCAATACCAGCAGTGTGTGATCCAGATCTGAAGATAGAGGGGACTCAATTGTTGGCCATCCAATAAGTTCAGGTCCACCACAGTAGAGAGAAGGAGACTTTTCACCGAGGCAAGCTTGGGAGTAAAAACATCCTTGCATCGGGACTTAGAACCCATGTTCTAGGGGCCCTTTGGCAAGAGGGTTAAATTTTCATCCATATTTCCTACCAGTGCTCAATAAGAGGGGCCGAGAGCCACCATTTGGATTATTGTTTTCATTTGACTCTATTCAAAGCTTTTGTTTATTTGTTTTAGTTTTATTTTAGTTTTAGTTTATATATGCATGTTATTTTTCTATCTAATATGTTTTATGATTTTAGCTCGTTCCACTAACTTGCTTGAATCCACTTCTTTTTCTGCCTGTTACCAATAAATTAAGTGGGTAAACCACACCCCTTAAGTTGGTGTGATTTCATACATACATGCACCAAACACACTCAAACAGGATTGGCAACTCCACTAACGTTTATTATCAAGTTTATGTGGTTGTGCCTTTTTTGCATAGACCTTCGTTTGTGCTGTGGAGTGGAGCTGAATTTCCCCTGATTTCTCTTGTAGGCCCTAGTTCATCCCAAGTGACAGACTGAAGCAGAACAACTCCAAAAATTTACTTTGCAAAAATTTGCGCATTTTTTCTTCCCACGGACGCTCCCAAGGCACGCGGTCAGAGTTGACCCGCGCGCAGACATCACGCCTGTTGCAGCCTTTTGCGCGCAAAAGACAAAAAGAGAAAATTCACACTTATTTCTATCTTTTCTTGCTTGTAAAGTGCTTGGAAACCCCTAATACACCTGCCAGCACTGGTTGTGGTACCCCGCAACTTGTTAAAGCTCACTCTTAGCTACTTTTTGTAGGTTTAGTGTCAGTGTTATTTCAAGTTGATTTTTGCAAAATTTACACATCGTTTAAGTCGGGGGGAAAATAACTTTCATTCCGAAAAAAATTATGTTTTGCAAATTTTGGTACCAACACACCTAGATAACTAGCCAAAGTAAGTGGCCCAAGACCACACATGCGTAGCTAGTTTCTTTTTTCTAGTGTAAAAGTTATTAGTTCAATTTTTTCACTAGGAATTTCGGGACTAGGATTGAATTGTTGATAGAAGAAAAAATAATCTCTGCTACCTTTTCACCCTCCGGTGATCCTAGGTAAGCATATGAACACTCCCTATTCACAACTTTCCATCTCCATATAGTTGATCACATAGATTAACTAGGAAAAATAGAAAGCAGACAATATCTGCACATGTTTTTCTTTTGAGAAAGGAACAATACAACATAGTTTAAATAGGGGATTGTGAAAAGGATCATCGAATATCCACACGTTCAAAATATGTGTTTGTCCACTTTTTTCTCAAAGACATCCATTTACTATGCAAAGCAGAGACACTTAAAACTAACTTAACCAAACTCACTAAATTCTCCCCTCAGGGGCCACAAAAGAATTTATAGCTTAAGTTAGGATCAAGGGGGTAGGAATCCAATAAGCCACCTTGATCATTCTTCATATTGAAACATAGAAGTTGATTGTTTAGGGAGCTTCAAATCCACCTATCATCCCATGGAAAATAAAACCTGAGTGCGGCAGAGAACTGTTTCAGAGGGGGTTAGGCTTAAGCGCAGTGCGTGCGGTATCAGTTGGTGCTACCTGACCCAGCTGATACTCGGTACTGTTAGATTACTTACCAATAATCCCAAGACTCGAATTCTCACGTGGGGTGATGGTACTTAGTGACCAAAACTAGGGCATCCTTTCCCTATAGGTGACGGTGCAAGCAAGTGCCAGACCCTCTACCCTTACCTTGGTGGATTTTCTTCGGCTGACTGAGGGCGTCGCCAACTCTTACGGGACGTTGTCCCAGCACTCGCAATATATATTCTCAAGGCCCAGTTACATTTGAGTGTGTGAGGACGAATAGGTCTTCTAGTATTTTGAGTATCATATGCAAAACAAACAAAAACCACTTTTTTGATTTTTTGATCACATATAATTAATTTAAAGGGAAAATTTATTTTATTTTTCTCTTTGTTTTATGTATGTGACCAGAATTTTTCTTTGATCATAGACTCTATCCTCACAATTTTTTTCCAAAACCAAACCTAGTTGACACCAGAACAGACCCAACAGGACCTCATCGATCTAGGCGTCTTTTGGACCTCCCCCCATTACCGAGAGGGGTTCCAGGTCTTTCACTTTTTAGGCGTCAAAGATGGAATGCCGCCACCATTATTGGTTCGTCCTTTATTGGGGAATTCTTAATTGGAAACCCTAGTCAGTCTCCCAACGCCACACCGCACAGCACTCCTCCCGCGACCCTTAGGGAGAAGAGGAGTGTGTCCCATTCGGGAAGCCTGCCAAATACACAGCAGGGTACATCGCAAACCAACCCTCTTCCTAACTAGAACTTTGTGTTTTCGCACATTGCAATGGCATCAACCTCCCAGTCACATTTATTAGCTTCGTTGAATCTGCCCAATTTAACCAAGCTTACGAATGACCCCATCGCGCACAACCCTACATGGCCCCCCATGCCCACGAAACTCCCTTCAGATATTCCAAAGTGTGAAGGAAATCAAGTGAAATACCCAGGTAATCATGTCATTACCTTCCACCTATGGTGCTTATCGAATAGTATCATTGACGACACTATTTGATTGAGACTATTTCAACGCACTCTAATAGGAGTAGCCGCGAAATGGTACGTGGAGCAACCCTTAGCTTCACATGGAACCTTTGGTGCCCTCGCCATCGCATTCCTAACATATTTTCAGTTACCCATTCACCATGATTCTGGAATGGAATTACTGACACATTTTAGACAAACCCTCGTCGTCCATATCTCTGACCGTCTCCACGAATAGAGGCGACGTCGTAGTTTATGTAAATAAAAACTCGACGACCGGGTCCTTTTAGATTTATTCCTAAAAACTCTTAGGGCAGAGATTTCAAAGGATGTGGTGAAATAAAGGCCCACATATGAAGAGGACGCCATCAACAAATCCCGACAGCTTGAGCTGATTTATACGTAGTCAGGATACATTTACAACATCCTGCCTAACGCCCCATGCCTACAAACTTATCAAGAATTTCCAGGCATGTCAAACTCTGCAGACGGACTAATTGGGTCATTAACCCAAGGTTACCTAGGTAGCAGTAGTCAAAACCCCGGTTATACGTACAGTTCTACCCAAAACATACCTCAACCCGATTTTCAAAGTCATCATATGCCTCAACAAAATTTTACCAATAGGGTGCCAGCGTATCACTAGGGAGGACCTTATCCTCCGGCTCAGGAGACCTAGTATGCAGAAAGAAACACTGACAGAATACCTCCCCTCCAACATCCAAGTGCAAAACAGGGACCATGTTATGTTTAGTCCCCAGCACAAGACCCACCTATGTAGACCAATACATAGGTGAACTTTGTGCAACCTTCCCAAAACCAACCACACCAATATAACTAGGAGAACTTCCCTCCTAACGTGGTGAATAAAAAAGAAAAAAACAAGCCAAAAGGGAACCCTGGACAGGGGGGCAACAACCAGCAATGCCCTCCGGGATCCCAGGCTGGAGGCAACTCCAACCGGAATCAGAGCCAGGAGCCAATCAATGCCCAACGGCAGAGCAAAAGGCCACCTCTCCAAAAAAACCATTCTTGTTCGATATGTGGTGAGTACAGCCATTATACTCACCACTATCCTAACCTCCCTAAGCTGAAGAAGCCACAGAGTAACCGAGGGCAAGGAGGATCTTCCCAACAACCAGCTGTGATGCAGGAACCTTTCCCCCATCAAGGGACGGAAAGCACTCAGCCACAAAATACAGACGACTCCGAGAAAAACAGCCATGAAATATACATGACTGGCGAAGAGATGTTTTTCCAAACACAGAATCACAATTACGACACCCCACCAGACACCAATGCGTCAGGGGCAAGTACCAGTGCACCAACTGCACCTTTGACCATTTCAAATATGCCTATCAAATCATTGCCAAAAATGGCAAAGAGACCCAATAGGCGAGCAGGAAACTACTCCAAAGCGGCCCATAATTATAGCATCGTGGATGATTTAGCACAATCTCTCACTACTATGTTAGCTTTAGAAGTATTACAGTCATGCTCAAAACAATGGAAATCCCTACTTTCTGTGGTAGGCGTTATCGACCTTGTCGATACACGCCTAATGGCTTTTGACTTAGACAAAGCCACCCCCATGCTTCCTTCCATGGTCACCTTCCACATACCAGTCTCGGTCTAGAATATCACAATTCACCAATGTGTCATAGGCGAGGGTGTATCCACGTGCATCATGTCCAAAAAAATTTGGCGGAAGTTAGGGTCTCCCGAACTAAAACCCTCAGTCATCACGCTTAGAGCATACAACGGTTGTCCATCAACCCCGTCGGCCTCTACCAAAACGTCCCATTTTTCTTAGCCGGAAAGACGGTCCACATAGACATTGAAGTCTTGGACGCTCACTTGGACTACAATATACTCATTGGGCAGAGTTATATGTACACCATGTTAGCCATAGCCTCCTCCGTCTTCCACATCATGATGTTCCCCCACGAGAACCGCATCATTTCTGTAGACCAATTGACTCATAGCGAGAAGCGACCCCTAACAAACAATGATGTAATTATACCCTATGTAGATACATCCTCGGATGCTCTCTCATGGTACCAAGAATATGGCCCCGGCCAGTTCAACCCGTTGTCCGTTCTAGAGTCATTCCTAGGAGATCTGCCTATTATCCCCGAGTCATCACTCGATGTCATAGGGGCTCCGGTGTGCATGATGTTCACATAAAGCGTTGAAGCTAGTCAGGACATGGACACAAGCAGTAATGGCACCGAGTCACCGGCCACGGTAGCCTCTCTAGCCTACACCACCTCCCAAACCCCTTTCCTCTACCCCCCAGCTAGTTTCATTTCCCAGCAATTTTTGGCAACACTGGTATTACTAAACATATCATTGGCAATACCAGTTTGGTACCTCATTCCCCCCGCGGGAACAGAAGCCACCCACGTCACTGCCACAGGGTTGAATCCCCTAAGTCCCGAGGAGGCTCCACCCAACCAAGAAATTGTTTAAACCACCCCTGCAAAAGAAATTTCCATTGCAAAACCAGTGATCACAGCTAAGAAAACCGAGAAAAAAGGAAAGAAGATGGTGACCCCCACCATACAATGGGAATCACTAGGTTGCGCCATATGCAATGTAATAGGTCACCCTACCCATATATGTCCGAATCTGGATGAATTAAAACCACTCCTCGGCTCTGAGACAGACATCGCGACGTCATGTTCTCGTAAAAATGAACCTACCACCAAAGGTAAAGGCAAATCATTGCGTACCAATCACGCATGCGCTCTCTACAACAACTACAGGCACTATACCCATCATTTCCCATAGATCCCACAATATAGGGATGCCTTACATGCCATTGAGCGATCCTATCAAGAGGATCCCCCCATCTAATCTGTTGGGGATGAACCTCGTATCATCTTGTACCTACAAGAAGAACGGTGATCCCCTGAAAGGCTCCCCTCCATACCCCCTCCCTCAATCGAAAGGCGCGTACTTTGTGATGAAATTGATCATTTCATCATTGACTGCCTAGATTTGGAAATGTTCCAACGATGGTATCCAGTCCATATAGTATATCACGCCAACATGGACATCCCATATTCATGTTAGATATGCGGTGACAACCACCCAGTACGTCGTTGTCACTACATACCGAGATTCTGCGCAGCACTAGCCTGTATACAATCAACCATAGTCCACCTCTCCCAAGAAGATGGCACAGATTGAGAATCCATGAATAGTTCAACAACCCAAGAGGATGTGACGGATAGATCCATCCTATTCTTTTCAAATGAAAAGCAACCAATCAGGGAACCCCTATTTACCCTCAACCGCTCTCTACAGAGAAGACCAACATGCACATTATGCAAAATGCCCAATCATGCAGTCGCCACTTGCCCTGATTTAGCAACGTTACGACGCTGGTTTCCCGCCAGGCCCCAAACTAAGCAAAATGGGACCCCCATATCTAGGCTATTATGCTTAATATATCAAGGCAATCATTATGAGCGACACTGCACTTATGCCTCGCAATTTTTTCCTACCATCGATACGATTCATACCATAGAGAAGAGAGAGGATGACCTCCGTAAGTGGTATAAAAGGTACACCACCTTCGGGTCAATGACCCCACCCCGCATGGGCGTGACGGGCGAACTAGGACATCACACCAACCTAGCATGACCCAGGCCAAGCCTAGGATAACATGCGGACTATGGGACTTGAATGACCACCGAGTCAATCAGTGCAAAGTACTGAAGCCCCTTTCAAAACATCTTTCACATAGTCTCTTCTCTCCCTTAGAAACTTCTCTCTAACCAAGAGAAGATCACACGTACCTATTGCCGGATTTGTTCACACTTTCACCATACGATTAAATGTGTGCACCTCCCCAAGCTAAGAGCGGCAAGAGCAGCGTTGAGTCTACACTCCCCTAAAGAGTCAGACACACCTAAGCCAACAACATGGAATTGGAAGTAAAATATCACCTCTTCTACAACAAATCCCTTCCAAGCATCCACATCTAGGACGTCGAGTAGTGTCGATTCCCACACAATCTATTCCATTGGCACAATGATACTAGGCACTATCTGCATTGGCCAAAATCACACACCAGAGGTTTTCTCGCTAATGAAAACATTCAAGCACCTCTGCAGCAGGCACAATTTCCACCCACAGGAAATTGACCATCCTAGCGGGGAACCCAACTTTGTGCTTACACAAACTCCCGTCACGAAGATTCTTCCCCCACCGAACGTCGATGACATGATCCACCATATACAATTTGTATCATCACATATTGGAAATAGCATTGCAGCCGCGCCCATATCCCAAGATTTCCACCTTATTCCTGTCGCAAAATATCAAGGTACCTTGCACTTTTGCATTGACTGCTGCAAGATCCCAAATTTGCACGCCGCCTTCGAACTAATTGATGATACCCAGCCTCTAGAACAGCACCTAGTACAACTAGAGCCCGTCGACGAAAGTAGATGACAGTGGTTGCAACACAATGAGGCCCACAAGAAATGGGTAAAAGCATCATTCGACTGCCACATCAACCCTCGCTCATTAACCGAGGGATAACTAGTCCTCCGTTATGATGTCGCAAAAGAAGCCCTAGGGCCAAGGAAATTCGAAACCTTGTGGAAAGGACCCTACATCATCAAGAATTGCCTCCGACAGGGGGCATACATCTTGACAGAACCGAATGGGACATGCCTCAGCAACCCTGTCAACAGCCTTTACCTCAATAAATTCAACCCATAAGGGCCAAAACGACCCTTCCCTAAAGTGAACGTACACAAACCTAACCACTAAAAATTTTTGACCAAAAGACTTATTAAACACACTCAAAGTGCCGCCATGGATCACCAACCTGAACCTTATTTCAGATTTTCTAATGGAGCATCAAGATGGTCTCAAATTTTAGTTGTAGTTGCCTAGGTCATATACCACCCCGACCGATCACCTCTCTGCTCAAACGATGTGTGCATCAGTTCAGCAAAAAACAATCAGGCAGAATATGACGTCGTCATTGGACTTATGTGCGATGCCCTCCATCAGGGCATACGCCATATGCATGTCTACCTCGATTCTCAGTTAGTAGTGTCATAGTTAAACCAAACATTTGAGACAAGAAATACACATCTATTTAGAAAATATTTGCATGCAAAAATATTAAGAAGACAATTTGACTATATTACATTCATACACGTACCAAGGAGCCAAAACCAAGTAGCCGATCGCATAGCCAACAATATTTTAAACTGGAATGCATCTCGGATAAACCATCATACATAAAAAACCAAAAAATATACATCCATCAGCATAACATCATCCATAAACCGAAACAGGTGACACAACATGTAGAGCCGCAAAAAAATATCTTATATATATATATATATATATATCACGATGTATATGTCTGAGTACAAAAATAGTGTCACTGACCCAACGGCCAACCCAAAGATACAAAAAATTCGTCAAAAATAGGGGAAGCTTCCTCATAATGGGTGATTTCCCCATGTACAAGTAAACTCTAGGGCGGTGCCCCCTCATGAGAGGACCCACAACCACTCACGGTGCCACTACTGGAGCTGTCGTCACAACCGAGACTGCCACCCGACGTAAAACAGACCAATAGTCCCTCTCGCAGGCCATCACAATCTCTAGCCAGACCTCCTCGAGATCATCCATAAAACCTCGAGTAGGCATCCGCTGGTTCAAGCGGTCCACTCGACCCCAGGCATCCTCTAGAACTGACACCCTGAGCTGGCATTAAGAGGGATACCACTACTGTGTATACTCCCGAGCAAAATTTTGTTCCTGAAATAAAGGATAGAACCATTGTGGAAGTTCCCTGTGTCATTCTTTATGACCAAGGTCTTATGAAGTTTCTATGGGGAGAAGATGCCAACACTACTGTGTACATTCAAAATAGATTCCCACATTCTGCATTGAACTCCAAAACTCCCGAAGAAGTCTTCTTTGGTGAGAAGCCTTATGTCTCCCATTTTATAGTTTTTGGAAGTCTCGTTTATTTTCATGTGCCGAAGGAAAAGAGAGGGAAGTTGGATGTTTTTGGGAATAAAGGAATGTTTGTGGGCTATAGTGAAAATTCGAAGGCATATAGAATCCATGTGCCTGGTCAAAGAGAAGTGGAGATATGTCACAATGTCACTTTCGATGAAGATGTTTCCCTCAGGAAAGTCAGGGATATTCCTAGCACAAAGGAAGACAAAGAAGAAGAATAAGAAGCAGGGAAGCTGGAAGAACCGAAGGATGAACCGATGTCTGATGTTGAAGGTATGATGGATCCTATTGATCCACCTCCTTAAAATAAAAGAAGACCCTCATGGCTTAGAAACACTCTCCAAGATGTCGAGAGACATATTTCTTTGATAGGAACATTTCGTGAAAGCAAGAAGTCGAGTAGGTACCAAGGGTACCTAGCAGCCATGAGCACTATTGTACAATCTGAGCCTGGAACATTTGAAGAAGTCGTAAAGCATAAATTTTGGAAGGATGCCATGCACGAAGAATATGAGTCTATAATGAAGAATGATGTCTTGGATGTGGTCCCAAGACCAAAGGACAAATTTGTTGTCACCTCGAAATGGCTCTACAAGATCGAGCATGGCGCCGATGGAAGTGCTGAAAAGTAAAAGGCAAGATTTGTTGCCCGAGGCTTCTCTCAAAAGGAAGGTATAGATTATGATGATATATTTGCACCTGTTGCCCACTACACCACCATCTGATCGATCATTGCCCTTGCTGCAACGCAAGGATGGAGTCTCCATCAGATGGATGTGAAGACTGCTTTCTTACACGATTCAATCAAGGAAGAGGTTTATGTGGAGCAACCTCTGGGGTTTGAAGTCCAAGATAGAGACACATATGTATGCAAGTTGAAGAAAGCCCTTTATGGGTTGAAGCAAGCCCCTAGGGCTCGGTATGAGAGGTTGATAGCTACTTGATGAAGTTGGGCTTCACTCGAAGTGATGTTGATCCAAACCTTTATTTTAAGGTTGGTAAAGATAAGCCTCTCATTTTGGTTCTCTATGTGGAGAATCTCTTCCTGACATGTGTTGACCCTCTTATTCATCAATGTAAGAGGGAGATAGCTTATGAGTTTGAGATGAAAGACCTAGGACTGATGCACTATTTCCTAGGCTTGGAGGTTTGGCAAAAGCCAGGTGAGATTTTCCTTTCTCAAGGAAAATATGTTGTGAAGTTGCTCTAGAGATTTGGGATGGTGGCTTGTAAGTCTGTTTTGACACCGATTGAACTCAACTTTAAGAAGTTTTGTGGAAGCATTGCTGGGTTCGAGCTGAGAAATCCCACCGAGTATCGACAACTCGTAGGGGCCTTGATGTTCTTATTGAACTCACGTCCGGACGTATGTTTTGCAGTGAACACTTTGATTCAACATATGGTTGACCCTCATCGCATTCACTGGATTGGTGCCAAGAATCTATTGAGATATCTTCGGAGCACAATCAACCATGGGCTGAAATACACTGTTGAAAGTACAAGGCTCCTTGGATATATTGATGTCGATTGGGCAGGTAGTGTGGTGGATCGTAAGAGCATATCTGGATGTTGCTTCACCCTAGGTTCTGCTTCAATCTCTTGGATGAGAAGGAAGCATAAATCGATTGGTTTGAGCACCGCTGAGGCTAAATACATTGCAACGAGTATGGCCTGTTGTGAAGTTGTTTGGTTGATAAATCTCTTCAGTGATCTATTTGGGCATGTGCTAAATACCATCATTATCGTTTGTGATAACCAGAGTGGGATTCGTCTCTCTGAGAATCATGTGTTCCACGACCGATCCAAGCATATTGATATTAGGTACCACTTTGTTTGGGACATGGTACAATGAGACATCGTAAGTCTCAATCACATTGGGACTGATGAGAAGGTCGCAGTTATTCTCACGAAGCCCCTGAGGAAGGTCAAATTCTTAACCTTCCGTGAGAAGCTTAGAATCGTGGACATACCCTATTGTGGGGGTCCCGCTTGAGTTGGATTATGAGCTCTGGGAGCTCCAGGGGGCTTGGGGATAGCTTCTTAGGGCTATAAGCAACCACAGGGCTAGGTTTGTCGAACCTTGTTGGTGTGCTTGTTACACAGTAATTTGTCACCGTCCTTACCATTCCCCATCCTGCACAATGGAGGACCCATTCTGTGACCTGTGAACATTGTCATGCCTTTAAATCATCATCAATGCATCCCTCTGAACATGAGCTTCATTTGCCCTTGAGACATCTCCTTGCAGAAGTCATGAAAAACATCCCTTTTGGCATTGGCGCGGGAAAGCAGTTCAGTACTCGCGCCAATGGAGAAATTAATGCAAAGAGGTCGCGCCACCTGGCGCTCTGTCATAGAGCCGTAGTCGCGCCACCCAATTTGGGAGTTGTTTTTTAAATATGGATGGCGGGAGTTGAGTTCTAACAAATTCACAAACCATCACCTATCTTGAGTTGGGAGGTTGGTTGCGGGAGTTCTATGGAGGGAAGTGGTTTTGCCACCTCCCATGGAACCTTCCTTGTTGATAGGGCCAATCCCATAATAATAGGGATCCCAACTCCTCCTCCCCCATCTATAAAAGCTTGCTCAAATCAATGGCAAGCTAGTCTTGAAGTGCCTAAGCTCTGAATCTCCATATTCCCAAGAGCCTTTGTGTTGTAAAGCACCCTCTCTTTCCCTTAAGGCTGACTCAAGTAAGGAGACCATTGTCACGAGACTCTGGAGAGGTTTTCTCTTTCCTTGGCGAGCTTTGCGAGACGTGGACTACTGGAGACCCGTCCGAAGGAGACCGCGACGTCAGAACTTGGTTGTAATCTTTCTTCGCTGGTTATTTAATAGATGATTATGATTATGGTTCCACTCCGTTTTCCATCATGTTAATGCGAGTAATGTCCTTTTTGACTGATGTTTAGTTACGTATGCTGGTTTCTATGCTTGTATCTGTTCGTTTCTTCTATGTGCAGGTGTTCATCCGCGGAGATCGTGGAGGGATTGTGATCTGCCGAGGCTGAGGAACGGGGACGCTTCTTCTTCAGACCCTAGCGTTGGAATCCAGGTAGGCTTCTATCTCTAGCCTTTTCATTCGTAATTAGGAACCTGCGTCATGACATTGTTTGTTTGTTGCTAGACCCCTGCTGGGCTAGTAGGGATCGCCTCTGTCCGCAGAGGGGATTTACCTTCTCAACAGTGCTACTTCCCCACCATTATGATATTGAGTTGGTTCACCCTCTCTTTGATTTACGCCCTACATGCATCCTACCCATGGAGTTTTGGACTCATGGGAAGTACCTCTCATTTGGCCAATAAGGTGGGAAATGTGGATAGAGACCAATATCAAGACCGATGGACGCATCAGGGGTTTTTGTACTCTCTATTTCTAGGATGGTATGTGTCCAACCACTTGATCTGGGATCAAGTCTGGATGAGGTTCTTACCTCTAAACTGACTTCAGGTCAGTATGTGACTCTCTTGAGTCCCATTGAGGTTTTAACCTCTAAGTTGACTTCGGGTCAGCGGAGTGTGTTGTCTTTGTGACTCACTCTCGTTGTGCGAAGAAGGGTCAATAAAGCGTGTTACAGCAAGATGACACAGGAGTGAAGGATGATATATGATAGTACACTATGGTACTGTATGACAGGATGACACAGGTGGATAAATGGAGTTCTCTCTAATTGAGAGGGAGTGTTAATTTTGGGCAACTAGGTCCAAACTCCATGTTACATTGCTCATATGATGATGGTGATATTTTTTTTTTGAATTCCTCTTTCGGAGAGGTGCAAGATTGATCTAAAGATCATCTTGTTTGGATGAGCAGAACCTATATTTTGATTTTATTTTCCACACATGTGCAATTTGTCAAGGTCGGCCTGAATTGTAATGTACGCTCACAAGCCCAGCAGATGTGTCACACACCCTCATTGATGGATATAAAATGGAGAGACTTAGTGCTCATTTTCTCATCATCTCATCACACACATTCCTCGTGATCTGATTGGTTCGTACAACCTAGAAGAGGCTTCTCTCTCTCTCCCACATGTGAATCTAGATGCCGAAAATGGATGTTGGAACTCTGGATGCCGGAAATATGGATGTCGGAAATCTGGATGCCGGAAATATGCATGATTCCACAAATCTAGATGTCGGAAATATGGATGATGCCGGAAATGGATGCCAGAAATCTAGATGCCGGAAATATGGATTCGGGAAATCTGGATGAGGTATCCTTTTGTTGACTTGCGTTGACTGTTTTGGGAGTTGTCTCATGAGGTGTGTGTGACACTAAAGGAAGGTTGATCTTGTATGTGTTTGACTGAACCTCCGAGAGGTTAGAGGAGCTGGTTTGACCAACAAAAGTCTTTGTTGGCTAGGGCATCCTTTTTATTGTTGTAACAAACATTTCTCTCTATCTTTGTTGGACAAGAAGAATTGTAAATTCGGATTTATTATATTGCCTTGTCTTCTGTCCATCTATTATTTTGTTCTGTCAGCATTTACTTTCAATGATTATGTGATTGCTAATCTAAATTGGGCATATAAGCAAGATTTAAGTATTAAGAGCATACCATGGTTATCTAAATTTAACAGTTATTTTTCCAAGCGTCCCTTGTATTCCTTCCCCTGTGAGCCTAGTTCATTTGATTTATCAACTGGGAAGTGTTTATAATTCGATGCTTGGAGTTAGCTGGAAGTTCATCCGAGAATTCTGGAAAGAAAAAGTTGGTTTTCATGATGGATTGTCTTAATATTGTATTATTGTTTCTGTCTATTTTGGAATCTTGTTATCTCGCATGGGGGTGTACTTGATTTTTCTGGTCTAGAATTCAATATATATCGCATGCATGGATGATTGTGTTTATTGCCTTGCTTGTTCGTTGTTTTTTCTATTTGATAAGAATTGGGGTTTCCTGGGTAAGGTCTCTCCTGATTTGACCCTGTATCCTACTTTAAGACGGTTCGAGGAGCCTTGGGTTATTGTTTTCGGCCTCTTGCGGCAGACCCAAAACATTCCCAGAATAAATTGTTGGGTTTATAGCCCTATTACTCATTGTTATATGGATTTATGCTATGGTATCCTTACATGTTTACTTTTACAGTGTGTGTATCGGGACCTTAATCTTGTTAACCGTTGTGAGCTCGAGGACTTGGCTTTCTGTCTCAGGGTTTCATATCATTGTGGTGTTTGTTTAAGTAGCAATATGGTTCGCCCCTCCTCCGTTAAAGGCTCCTTAGCTAGTGGAGGTCGTGGGTGTGGTAGAAATGCATGGCAGAATCATGGTGGTAGCCAACCCCAGCCTCGCCAAGCTAGGGGCAGGGACCGCAAATCCATTTCGAGACTCATTCGAGATGTAGCATAGTCATTCCACACAGGCACTCTGATGCAGGTTCGTTAGTTACTCTCGAGTTGGGAAGCAGAGAAATCAACAAGCAACAGATGAAGGGATAGATTTGGAAGAATGGCATGACTTCATGTTCGACCTAGGTCACTCCAGAGGCAGGTCCTCCCAATATAAGTAGATTGTTTACCTTTATTAGATAATGAAGAATGTAGTAGCCAAAGCCTTAATGAATCCTTCAGCTGACTCTTCCAAGATTGATCAAGAACTACTGGAAATTCATAAGGAATTTCAACTCAGTCAGTTCTAGAGCCAACAACAGAATGCTCACCTTAGTTGCATTGAGAAACATATTCCATGTCAACCTCAGACAGAATTACCTGGTTCAAGTGCGAAGGACCCAGCGCCAGTGGACTCATCTGATGACTAGTAGTTCGTTTGGATTAGTTTTGGCCTTAAATTTTGCTATATGAAGAATTTGCAAATTATGTTATCTGGTTTTAGTTATTTAGATTGTAGAGGACTTAAAGATACTCAAACATATATAGCTTTGCTAGACAATCTTAATTTTTTATGTTTTTGGATGGCTTATAATGTAGTTAGGTCTTTTCCCCCCTATGCATGTTGAGGCCACTTAGCCATTTGAATTTTGATTGTAACCTCTTTTTTAGAAGAAAATAAATGAAAAGAATCGAACCAAACTTTAAAAAAAACATATATATAAATTTATAATTAATAATTATTATTATAATTTAAAATAAAATTATAATTTAATTAATTTTTTTTATTTTTTAATTAAAATAATGTGAAATATATCATTTTTAAGTTTTTTTAAATTCTCTTTTATCATAAATTAATCCAGCATTTAATTTATATAGTAATTACTTCATACTTACTGACTTTTATTATATAAAAATGATTTTTATTATGTAAAAAGGATAAGGGTTAAAGTTTAAAATGTCTGACTAGTGACTTCATACTTACTGATTTTTATAAAATAAAAAGTATAAGGGTTAAAGTTTACAATATTAGCTGTTAAAAATGGGCAAATTATTTATCTCATCAAATTTAGCTATCAACCATGCAAAGATTTTGTGACGAGTATTCTGTTACCAGCCTTACATTTGTCGTGGTTTCAACTTTCCATGCTGAAGGATTATTGCCAGTTGTTTTTCAGTGATTTTCAGTGAAACTTTTCCAGTTTAATTTCTCTAAAATCTTGCAAGAATTTAGTGAAATTACAAGTTTCATTACCAACCTCTGCATAATCAAAATGTTTTACATAAATCAAAATATCACAAATCAAAATTTCACCTCAAGTTTTTCCACCATATTCTAGAAGCAGGAAATCCAAAAAAATCACATTAAAAACAGCTCTCTTCCATTATATTCTATGGAACTCTCTTCCATTATATTCTAGAACAGTGCCTCGAAAGTATTCTGCAACACTGCCTCAAACGAGCTCAGTCTAACTGGCACTCATATCACCCGTTTCCAAAAATTCCCCTCAAAAACAAACAAACCCAAAATCATTGAAATCATAAAATCCGCTGCTCAAATCACGATTTCCCCAATCTGGATTGAATTTGCTCCCAAATAGTTTACTTGCCACTTCAAGGCTTTGGCACGTTAAGTGTTCCTGATGAATAATTTTTGCTCTGGAGTCTCCTTGAACACAGCTGGAACTAGTGCCAACAAACCTTAACTACTGAAATTGTGAGATTGTTGGCAATTTCAACGTTTTAGAAAATTTTAGAAAATTGCAATTTCGCATCACAAGGATTTTTGGGGACACACTCTGCCTAGAATCGTACCTAAGCACGGGAATGATTTGAGTGCCCTTTATCCCATGCGCTTGGAACCGACTTCTCATGGCTGTGGCTAATGCCGGCAGTGGTCTGCTGGCAGTACCCTTAATTACTGATTTTAAGCTTTTCCGTAAATTCGATCTCTGGTGAATCTGTTGCTAAAATTAAGAGTTGCAGACGTTGCTGCCGCTGAAACTTGATGTTGATTTTGCCGTGCTCTTGCAGTTTCAGGGTGACCGTGATTTCAATGGAACAGTGAAACAGTGAAGTCTTACCGTTTCAACGTGGCCGTGATCTCAGTGGACAACGTGTTCCATATTATCATGAAACGCGTGGGCATTCAACAGATGGGTCAATGGTCCATCTGTCAGAAATTGGAGCTTGTTACAAAGGACCACCAATCTGATCCATTCATCCATTGTTTAGATATCTAAGCACTTTACAAATGGACCAATGTGGTCCATTGTATCATAGTAAAGTTTAACATGAACCAATCTATTCCAGTCTATCTAGCAATGAACACGTACAAAACCCTGGTTTGGAAAAACAAAAGTACAAAGTGAATTTCAATCCTGGGCCAGTTATATTTTTTTCCTTGAGAACTGCCGTTTCAGGAATTACAGTAATTGTGCCCTGTGTCATAGACTAAGGGCTCCCACCTCTCAGGAGGCGTGAAAAGGACTAATGATTCAGACAAGTGTTGTACCAATGCACTCACTTAACTAATCAACAATCCTAAATCTCATTTATTAAAAATTCCAAGTAACCAAATCTTCCAATGATTTATGCTTATCCATAATTCCGAGTGAACCGGCAATTCACTTGGCCTAAGTGATTTACCCTCTTAGCAGTGTAACACTTAACTAAACAACAATCTTCAATCTTTGATTTCTTTATTAAGAATTCCAAAGTGAGTTACAATTTTACTGCTGCACCATTTAACTAAACAACAATCTTTAGTATTTGATTTTTTTTATCAAGAATTTTAACTATAACATAATTTATTGTCTTTATTCAGTGTTTCTCTATTCTATAGCAATTATCTCTGGACTAATTTGAAGGAAACTTTCCAACGGTAAGTTTGTTCTACTAAAATAGCTGCTATCAACTATTAAACATATTGATTGCCTTCATGAGTTGAGCTAAACTCACCACAACATATTGATCTTCTCAAGTGTTCAAGCAAATCGAATCATTAGAAGGGAAGGTCCCTTTTACTCATCTCAGATTGTAATTGGTGTATCATTTAACTAAACAACAATTTTCAGTATTTGATCTCCTTATCAAGAATTCTATTTATAACGCAATCTTCTAACTGATTTATTTTTATCAATATTCAATTAATTAATTTATTTGTTTGTTTGTTTTATTCAATGATTTATGTTTATTCTTCTAATCAAGAATTCCAAAGTGAATGGTTAGACTCTTACCAATGTATTATTTAACTAAACAACTCCTTATCAAGAATTTCAACTATAACACAATCTTTTACCTAATTTAGTTTTATCAATGTTCAATTGATTTATTTAATGATTTACGTTTATCCAAAATTCCAAATGGCAATTCACTTGGGCTAAGTGAAATACACTCTTACCAATGTATCATTTAACTAAACAAGCAGCTTAGATCTCCTCACCAAAAATTCCAACTATAACACAATTTTCAACTGATTTATTTTTACTGTTTTTAATTAGGTTGGTTTAGATTGTTGTAAGTTCAACTGATTTATTTTTATTGTTTTTAATTAGGTTGGTTTAGATTTGAGTCAGTTTATCTATTGGATGAAAGAATGATCCATCTATAGTGGGTTGTTATCATTAGGTGTGTGAAATTCTCAAGCTTGGACACCTCTTGAAATAGTTTGATTTCTCAAAAGTAACTTATATCCTTAAACCTTCTCCATAAAGTTTAAACCTAAAATCTGATAAAGACTAAACCTCATTGAAACCAAATTTATTCTTTCGACAGTGGGATGTTATGATCAGGGGTGTGTGAATCTTGGTTGTGCTTGGACATCCTTTGAAATAGTTTGGACACCCTTTGAAATAATTTGATTCCTCAAAGTGAATTCTATCCTTAAACCCTCTCCATAAAATTTAAAACTGAAATTTGATGAAGACTAAACCCCATTCAAACCAAAATTATTCTTTCAACAATGAGATGTTATCATAAAATATGTAAAACTCCGTTGAGTTTAGACACCCTTTAAAATAATTTGATTCCTCAAAAGTAACTTCTATCCTTGAACCTTCCCGAAAAATTTAAACCTGAAATTTGTTGAATACTAAACCCCATTCAAACCAAATTTATTCTTACCTACCATTCCAGTATAACAGAAATCAATTCACTGGACAATACAGTTTTTTGAAAAATGGAGAAGTCGATAAGCGTAACCTCTTTTAAATATTGCGATCTGATGACTAACCACGAGTACTTCTTTCTTACGCACTGTTCTACATATATCTCCATCCTCAACATATATTCGAAACGTTAATGGATGAATTTCGAAATGTCAATGGATGAATTTTTATATTCGGACAGGACACACAGATTTTTTTATATAACTGGTAAGAAGAAAAATACGTAGTACAGAGTACAAGACTCAAATCTAATTTATTGAAAAGACAGGTAGTGCTGACCTCGGGATTCATAACCATTCACAGATATATAAAGTTTATACACTGAACCCTGGTAAAGGCTAGACTGATCCCCGAGATCACCGCTCACAAGCCTTGAATCTAATTAAAGGGCAGTAAATAGGTCTCTCTAGCCCGGACTGAGACCTGATAAAGGACAGACACAGCCCTTAGATCACAACTCATAATCGTTAAATCTAGTTGAGGGTCAGTAAAAAGGCCCTCTTCAGTTCATTTTGAATCCTGAGGAACATAACCACTTAGAAACCTTTAGGTCGGGCTAAGCCCTCAAATTACCCACCACTTACGACTCTTCAGTGTTTTGGTTAGGAGAAAGCCCCGGATCACAACCACTCAAACCTCAAATCTACGAAAAGGGTAGTAAAAAGGCTTTTAGGTCAACATTAACCCCTAGAATGTTAACCACTCCTAGGCCTTTTGGTCAGACTGAAGCTCGGATAACCACTCGTGGGCCTTGAAGTCAGACTTTAGATCAGTCTGAGCACTAAAATTACATCCACTCACAGGTCTTTAGCTCATGACCGAGGACTGGGAACACAACTGTTCATATCTCTCTCCTTAACTGTGCCCTATAAAGGAAATATTAGTTTAAAAAATTAAAAGTGACTCTGACCTGGAATTGCTTTTGTTTGCCTAAGTAGTGTTTTTGTTTGGCTGAAGAAGTCATTTTCTTCCGATAATAAGGAAACACCGTCCCTAAGAACAAAGATGCATAAAAACAGTCGAAATCAAGTCAAAATCTGCCCCTTCACAAACCCTACATGTCAATCCAGATAGCATGATTTTTCTCAAATAATTTTGATGTGTCCACTCACACTTGTGAATAAGTGCTAGTGATAACTAAAACCACTAGACACTTGGGAATAACAGCTAATGATAACAACTATTCCAACCGCTGACAATGGAGGTCTGATAGATTTTCCAATACTTATTTTTTTAAACGAACAAAAAAATAAAGCGGCTTACTCTTTTCTTATGGCAGAACGGATTCTGGAAATTCAGGCGGACTGGTGTCTGAAAGCTCAAATGCCCAGTCAAAACCAAACCAGATTATTTATGTAGAAATTCAGGCGGACTGGTGGCAGCATCTCTGAAAGCTCCAATGCCCAGTCACAACCAAACCAGATTATTTATTTATATGGTGTGCTTTGGAAAATAAGATACCAACCTGCGACGTTATAGAAGAAGGAAAAAAAAAAAACAAACAAACAAACAAACCAGGTTGGTGAAGACTTTTGCAAAAACTGTAAAGAATCCACTCCCCGCCTTTTGATGGCAGTTTCTCTCATCCAAGCTCGGCCAATGGAGGGGTGCGGCACGGGTAGGTCTCATGGAGACCTGACAGCTTTGGCACAATATCAAAGAATTCATTGTCCTTCCTCTTCTCCCCTGCTGGGTCGTCTGGCTTGCCATAACAAGATCATTTTCAATGATTGCTTGATCCCCCGAGAGGTCACTGTTGCGCAATCACTTGGTATTCTCGATCTACTAAGCAACGGGTGCCGTTCTGTCAAACTTCTGTTCATTTTCGCCATTGAAAAAGATGTCCTCTCTCTTCAAGTATCAACTATTCGGGGACTCCCAGCTGGTTATCAATTGGATAAATGGTTCATATAAACATCACAATCAAAAGAATCATTCCTGGGTGGTAAATAATTCGTTTAAAATCCGCTCTCACGTTTTCCTGTCTCATATGAGAACACAACCGTTTTTCTGTCTTATATGTTTACAAGGAGAACAACAACACTGCAGACACACCCTCTTTAAAGGAGAGCATTCCGATGGTTCATGGAACATGGTTAATTAGAAACGCAAAATGACCTTCTTATGAGTTCTACTACCAACTTTTCATGGAGGAAAACAACATACACTGCATCATCAACAGGCTATGTCACATTTTTATCTCTTTTCTAGTTTTATTATTACTGGTTTTTTTTCTTTTTCTTTGCTAGCACATTTTCAGCAGATACACAATTTTGACAATTTGTATAATAGTATGAGGGGTTTCCGCAATGCATTATATTAGATATTGTTTTTGGGATTCAAAGTAAGTCATTTATCTATGACCATTTCCATGAATCGTCATACTTAAATACAAAGAGTAAAAGGTGCTCTTTTTGAATGGTTTATGAGGCATAATACTTACTAAGGTTTTGCAAATGGGGTAGTAGCACGGTAAGTGGGTTTGATTGTGGGGATGGGTGACCTCCCGGAAAGTCTTGGGTAGCGGGTACAAGCCTTTGAAGTGAAGGGATATTCAAAATTCATGAGAAATTTGTAAGTTACAACTGCTTCTCATGGAAATGATCATAGATAAATAACTTATTTAACACAGTTGAATCCCAAAAATGATATCTAGTTTGTATAATGGCTATCATGTCACTCTATGGGCAAATTTACAAAAATCTCTTAATCATCCAAATACATGTTCGACACACATCAACATAATGTAATTTGAAATCATCTGATAATAAAATTATGTTTTTCTCCAAGACAAAAATTGAAAAAAATAGTGAATATTTCACTCTGTATATGGACACCCCATTTTTTTAATTAAATTTAAAATACATTTCAACTGCATCTATTTGGTCTATTATATAATTGATACTAGCCAATTATTTAATTTGAAATAACAAGCCTTTATAAATAGCATTAACTAGCTCAATACAACCAATATTTATTTTGGTATTGACCCATTAATTTAAACAAATACATTATCCGTTGGATTTAAGTACATTATCCAACTATCGTATTAATAGGTCAATAACACTGTAAATATTATTAATGGTCGTAGTTAATGGTTTGGCTGATGTGTAATCAGTGTGTGACTGGCCGTGCCAGAGTGTAGCTTCCTGACTATGCTGATCCTTTTTGGTTTTGGGTTTTGCCAATTTCCTTTCTACATTTGTAGCTCTAGTTCACTTATTGCCAAAGAAATTACACTTTAATTGTTAATTAACCTTGTATATACATACCGTGGTTAGAGTCTCAGTTTTTGTTAAATCATAAGATCTAATATTTCTGGCTTGCAGGTTGCTGGAATACTCTGGTGTTATATTGCAACCACGAGAGTTGATCCTTCGACCTCTCCTAAAACAGTGCAGATTCACCGCGTGTTTAAAAAAAAACACGACACTCTGGCTTGCAGGTTGCTGGAATACTCTGGTGTTATATTGCAACCACGAGAGTTGATCCTTGACCTCTCCTAAAACAGTGCAGATTCACCGCGTGTTTAAAAAAAAAAACACGACACTAGATGCAAAATCAAAATTTAGGTTGATTCATTCCTTGCAAATTCATATTAATGAGCCATATTACAACCAATTACATACATATAAAATATAGAAGAAAGATAAAAATCAGATTTGATAAACGTTTTCCCAGGAGAAAATCATTACTGATTTGAGACTCCTTTTCAAACTTGAATTGAAGCAATAAACACTACCGTTGTCTAAACAGTACTGTTGTCTCTGCCTGTTTATATCAAAGAGGGTTTACAATATCTGGTGTTGTTTTACATAAAACGTTGTCGGTGAAAATTTACATGAACGAGTATCATCCTCTGAAGATAATTCATTAAACATACTTATTTTTATCGATCCCACTGTACAGACTTCTTTACCTGTGAAAATTTAAGATTCTACCCCATTTTCACCAGTCCAGAACTGAATTCCGCCTTTAAGGTGCATGTTGTTACCTTTAAGGTGCATGTTGTTGCACGAGGTAACAAGTGCAGCCAAAGCGAAGTAAATTATTCATAAAGCGACCTTTTCACACCTAATTCTTCCATACATATAAAAAAGGGAGTGCTTGCCGAGTAAGTCAAGTCCAATTGAGTGGCAGTCCATCTTAACACGGGATAATAAAATGCAGAGTGATAGGAAATCGTGTTGAAAATATTGATTTATTAGTACATGTTCATTTTAATCTACATTAATTGTTTAATATAGATTTATTTTCAATTGGTTAACATAAAATCATAATTTTAGGTCTCTTTCAATCAATCATACCCATAAAATGATTAACCTAAAATCCATTTTAAATTTAAATTTATTTCAAAACCCTCAAGACAAATTTGCATATGAATAAATTAAGGACAGAGATTTGCACCAATGGACGTTTGTCTAGTAAAAATCCATTTTTAATTTAAATTTATTTAAAAGCCCTCACAAGACAAATTTGCATATGTTTAAATTAAGGATAGAGATTTGCACCAATTGGACATTTGTCTTGTAAAATATTAAGAGCTGATTTATTTTTATCCATCCAAGACCTCGGAAATTTGAAAATTCACATAATAAAATCTCTGCTTCCTAGGCCAACCTATCTACTCCTCGGTGCTTATTTCTGATTTGAACGTAATTTGCACAAGGAATAAGAGTAGAGCCAAAGAGATTTAAGTTATCCATACACCTAACCCTTCACAATCCTGCGTACTCAACGGACAACGCTTACCATGGAATGTTACACAGAAGGGTAGAACATATATGCTCAACATTAAAAGAACAGTGCTCACCATGGAATGTTGAAAGGCAGATATATGCTCATTAACTTGTTTGTTTAGCATACAATCATCTTAATTGTATATCTATTTAAAGGCTTTGATGTACACCTTTGCATCACCTCGGTGTATTTAAAGTTTCTTTTAACTGCAATGTGTTTAAATTGTCATTAACTGAAAGTTATTATTATTATTATTATTATATTTGAAAAATTACTTTTAAAGTTTAAAAAAAAAAAACACTAATAAAGCTTTTGATTGGCGCTCAGAGAACATAAAACTTTTGATTAGCACTCGGAATTTTTGGTTGGTGTATTATCAAGGTCAGAGGTTCTCGTCTATCTTAAAATCCCCTGTTGGTATATAAACCTGATATAAAGCTGAATTTGTTTAAATTGATAATAAAGGCCCCTGTTGGTATATAAACCTGATATAAAGCTGAATTTGTTTAAATTGATAATAAAGGCCCCTGTTGGTATATAAACCTGATATAAAGCTGAATTTGTTTAAATTGATAATAAAGGCGGGAATAAACAGACGTTCAAAACATTCATAATACAAACCTGTGTTTATATTATCAAACCTGTGTGTTTAAATTATCATTATGGAAGGTAAGAGATAGAGGTTGGCATAAACCTGAATGTGTTTAAATTGTTAAGACAGGAATAAGCACAGGTTTGCACCACCTGACTAATTGCATCAGAGGATGGAATAGGGATCAAAGGTTTGCATATAATCTTGAAACCCTCTTGGTATAAAACCAAGAATGTGTGAAAATTGTTATAAAAGGGAGAAAAAAAAAAGGTTGCACTACATGGCTTATTGCAACAGCCATGGATTAGGGATGAAAGGTTTAATGTGTTTAAATGCCTCTTGGTATAAAATTTGAATGTGATTAAATTGTTAATAGAGCCAGAAAAACAGAAATTTGCACCTCATGTCTGATTGAACCAAGTTATGGATCAGGGATCAAAGGCATGGATTGGATCACGGAGCCAGGGCCTAATTTGTGGGTTAAGACCTCTTAATCCACACAGTCCATCCATTCATTTTTTATATAAAAGCTTAAGTATGGAAAGGATTGTATATCTAGAGAGAGAAACAGTTGAGCTCGTCCTTTCCGGATAGGAAGCCTTGTGACCAAATCCGGGTCATATTTATTAATTCGGTATATACATATACTGCCTTAACTGATTAGTCACAGCTACACCATATCCATATTTTAATCTGTAGATTTACCGTCTTACCTCATTGAAGAGGACAACTGGACATTAAAGACCACACCAGAAGCATATTAACTCTATAAATTTACAGTCTTGCCTCATTGAATACGACAACTAGACATAAAGACTCTAGTTACACTGACATTTCACTTAAGATAAAGTTCATCAAAAGTTGGTTAAAAGGAAGTTCGTGTCGTGGTATTAATTTATTAATATAACTGTGCATATGAGGGCCAGGGACTGATTTGAAAAACTACCCATATACCATTATAGCAAAATTTCTGGTAAAAATAACATAAGTTCATGCTATAAAACAGCGTAGAGGAACGCTTCCTAGATAGGATACGCTGTTATGTTTCAAATAAATAAATTGTGCACAAACATTACACCTACGCGCACACGACCAGTAAAACTCCTGTCTACGGAATAAAAGAAATGCACTAACAAAAGTACTTCGAGTTGCCCTGAAAATAAGGAACAGGGATACAACATTTTCAATAGAGTAAATTTAGTAAAGCATAATAATGTAGATGCTGTGCCTCAGCATATACAATATGTTTACTGCAGATTACCTAAATCAGCAATACTAATTCCACAAAACAAGAGAAAGACAGAATGCAGTTACATATCCAAGAAGAGCATTCAAAATGGCTTGAGCTAGAACATCAAGGTAACCGATAGATATCGAGCAACATGCCAACGCACAAGCATAATATAATATTTAAAATTTAATTAAAAGGATATAAAGATAAAACAGAAGAATCACAGTAAGATAACTATGTGTGTAATATGAGAGTTACTAGAGTGAAACTCAAAAACGGAATATAATATTTAAAATTTAATTAAAAGGATATAAAGATAAAACAGAGGAATCACAGTAAGATAACTATGTGTGTAATATGAGAGTTACTAGAGTGAAACTCAAAAACGGAATATAATATTTAAAATTTAATTAAAAGGATATAAAGATAAAACAGAGGAATCACAGTAAGATAACTATGTGTGTAATATGAGAGTTACTATAGTGAAACTCCAAAACGGATGAGAGGGCAACATATTCATGTATTATACTATCTAAAAGACAACAATCAGATAATTACAAAAAGATGCTGCTGCTAATTGCCAAAACATAACCAAGAATCTCATGTAAAAGGAATGTCTAGAAACATAGAATTCAATTCCCCAGCCAAAATCCAGGGCATAGAAGTTCGGAGTAACATAGGAGAAGACATCACTTACAAAAGCATAGAAAGATCCTGCCCTACTGGATTGGGGTGGCCTTTCCATGCATGTCCACAGAACACAATCTGAATGCCCCAAGACTAGCTGAAAACAATGTCCTAAGCAAAATTGCAAAGACTACCTAAAAAAAGGCTAGTATCTCATTTTTTCTTTTTGGCAGGGGGCTCTTCATCCTCCTCATCATCTTCATCTTCCTCGTCATCTTCCTCATCTTCGTCCTCCTCATCATCATCATCGTCGTCATCTTCCTCCTCTTCGTCATTACCATTAGCCTCCTCATCATCTTCTTCTTCTTCGGCATTGTCTTGTCCATCTTCAGCACCTTCGTCAGCTGACAAACCTTCTTCATCCCCAATTTCTTCTTCCTGATCATCATCCTCTCCATCTTCATCATCATCGTCGTCGTCATCGTCTTCACTCTCAGCATCATCTTTGCATTCAGCGACTTCAGAAGATTTCATAGTTGTTTTGCCTCCCAATCTAACCATATCATCACTTCCATCAATGAGCTCCTCTTCTGAGCTGGGTCTACATAAAACACTAGACCCATCCTGCATATCATTAGATAATGCATTGTCACGCAAATGCCATATAGTTGATAATGAACAGTTTAAAGCTTACTGGACAACTTCAATATTGAACTAGAAATAGCTTTTCTACAGTATATACTCACCTGAGACTTTGCTAAATTTTCCTCAGGTTCTTCATGTCTGCAAAGGTAAACAACCCCACTTGATTAATAATCAAGATAAACTTATACCTGGAACACCTTATTTTTTCCACGCAAAGCATCAGGTGCTTCAGAAAAGGAATAAATATATTTACCCAGTTTCCATATTGGATGCCTTGACTGCAAGAAGATCCTTTAGTGCAAGCTCAGGTAACATCTGCAGCATTGTGTATTCTTCCTGTCAGATCTACTAGGCTAACTAAAAAACGAAGGTATATGCATAGAACTACAACTAGAAAACCATATAAGAAAATCAGACCTTGACCAAGGCAGAGACCTCAAACAGGATATAAAATCATGCATGACCCAAACTAATAGTTACCACTGTATGCTTGCACGTCTTTCACTTATGTTCAGAACAAAACTATCACAGATAGCTTAAATGCGTATTTAACTTGGAAGCCATTTTCTTCAATCCCAACAAGAACAAAGTCAAGACAGGAAATCTAAGACGGAGGAGAAAACTATTTCCTTCACTTTGCAGGCTACAAGAGGACTACATAAATCATAAATACAACAGGTTTGGCGTTCCCATTCATAAACCTCTGTGGACTTCACAACTATTCCCTTCACTGTGCAGGCTACAAGAGGACTACCAAAATAATATTTTTCACAGCCTAATATAACAGACATGGCCTTCCCGTACATAAAGCCCTGTGGACTTCACTACCCTTGGCTTGAAGTTACAAGTTACTAGAACCCCTTAGCGACGCCGAATAAACCCTTAAAACCACCCTTAACAACAAAACAGAAATTACAGGCTACTAAAAATCAATAGCAGTTCTACTAAACCCTAAAAACCCTAACCTAGTTGAATAAGAGGCACCATTCAAGAGCACACAACACCTTACAAACCTCAACCCAAATACCAAAGACACATTTGATAGTAAACGAGCAGAAGTCCAGGGTGAAAACAACATGTATCATACATTTCACCAACCAAAAACCCTTACTAGACATGAACAGTAACTATACCAAAATAGAACAAAGTAACAGTCCTATTAAACCCTAGCAACTTCGAAACACACAACTGGCATTTTCCAGAAAAATGTAGTAACTCAAGACATTCAAAGATGCAAGTTTCCAGAGCCAAATCTCTTACCCCAAAGGACAGAAGAACCAAAGCCTCTGATATTTCCCATAGCCTCACTGCCACAATATTTTCCACGAAAGACGCCAACATTTGTTGGGCATTCAAACTCCTGGCTAAGCCAGTTGCCATGACTCTGGCCATTATAATTTAGGACAAACCCTGCAGAACATGCGGGGCATCCAATTTTAGGTTTGGACCCTTTCTAAATTATACCATAAAAAACCATAATCCGAAGAACAAGAGAATCCCATTATGAAAAAGCATTCTCTTGAAACTGGGCAATGAATTCATGAATTAAAAAACTACTTACACTTGTAACAGCCCTTCTGAACTGGTAATAAAAAGGGTTAAACCCCAGAAAAACCCTCCGAACTGAAAGCGGAAAGGCCGAGAGTTGACTTGTCTCAAAGCTCACAACCTGCAGGGAGCACAAGGCAGAATTGCAAACATTCGCCGTTGGTGCAGGCAAGGCAGCGCTCCTCCACTCTTGTAGCCGAAGGAATCCACTCAATATTATGGGTTGTAAACTCCTCCACACTTGGCTCGCCCTTTATGGTTTCTCCCGACAATTACGTCTGACCACGGGCAGCTCGGGCAGCTGCCCACATCGATTAGGGTTTCATTAAATTACAGGTGTTGACAATTACCCAGAAAAGATTAAATTCAAAGCTACCATTGACCATGGTTTCTGTGCCCATTCACATGGTTTGTTTCAATTAGTTAGGGTCTGAAAACAACGGGAGTTCGAATTTTGACTGGTTAAATCTACTACCATCCCTCTTCAATTTAATGGAGCTCATCGAGCAAAGCAAGAATCTTTATAAAAAAAGGAACCATGGTTATATATTTGAATAATTTTCTCGACATTTTGGGAAAAAATTTAAAGATAAAATTCTAAAATCACAACCGTTGCTTGTAGGAAGTATACCTATACATTTAGATTTATAATAATTTGATTGATTTTTTAAAATTTAGCTTAAATTTAAATAGATGACTTTTCATCGTATAAGAAGAAAATTTAAGAATTTGAAACAAATATTTTTTTTTAAATAAAATGTATGTAAGGTTCAAATCTTTCCAATATTTAAAGATAAAATTCTAAAATCACAACCGTTGCTTGTAGGAAGTATACCTATAAATTTAGATTTATAATAATTTGATTGATTTTTTAAAATTTAGCTTAAATTTAAATAGATGACTTTTCATCGTATAAGAAGAAAATTTAAGAATTTGAAACAAATATTTTTTTTTAAATAAAATGTATTTAAGGTTCAAATCTTTCCAATATTTTACGAGTTTTCTTTTTAATAATTTTAACTTATTAAACAGAATGATTATAAATTATGAAGAAATTTTTTGGTAATAATCATATTATCAAGAACAAAGTCGATAGTGTTTCGAACCAACCAGTGTGGTTCATCATCAGGACTAAGTGAGAGATCAGATCAATCGTTAAGTATAAATAGATGTAGGAGGGGCAAAGAAAACCGCTAGAATAACAAAAAACCGAAAGATTTCTTCATAATTTATTGATGGATCACAGAAGCCAAAAATCTATTAGAATGATTATAAATTACACTTTGATGATCTAAATTTGATAGAATTATCTAATTATCTAGAGCTTTTGTAAATTAAATTATTTGTGAAATTTGAAATTATATATTTTATTATTTATATTGTCTTGAATTTTTTACATTAAATTTAGATTTAAAATTATTTATGTTTTATACTTTTTATAATATTAAAAATATTGTATTTTTCTCAAAGGGATGATGAGCGATGACTAAGTGCACTTAATGGGTGTTAATACTCATTTTACACGGTGTTAGGTGGATGAGACGTGGTAATAATATGCACCCTCAAGAACAGTACCTAAACATTCTCCAGATAGGGTGGATTATATGGTTATGGGCATCATGTAATGCCCCCTCCCACATTTACCCACTTTTACAAACCTTTCTGGTAAATGTGAAACGGAGTGTCACTATGACATGACCCAACCACTTAGCTTTAGTTAAGGAAGTGGGGCCTACAATTGACCACAAACTAACAACTCACAACATCCCTTAGGGCTATAGGACACTCAAGGGCCAAAGAACCGCCCTAGGTGACCAAACCCTGGGTTGGGGCTCCTTTTCACTAACCTAGGCTACCAACCGCATGCATGACAAGGCCTGGGTGTAGTTGAAGGCCTTCAACCGCACACACAACACTACCTGAGTGCGGTTGTGATCCAACTTGTCCAATTCAAAAGGTGTGGTCCCAAGATTTGAGCCACAATTTCAGGTCAACCTCCAGATCATTGCCTAGAACTACCAAAGACTTCTCAAAATCATAAATGACATAATGAAAATGCTAAACATACAAACTTGAGTTAACAACTTGACCTAGATTGACCATAACATACTAAACATTTCATCAAACACATGGTAAACATGTAAGCTACAGGTCATGAATGCATATTTGAGTGTAAACCTTTGCTCTTTAGTTGTGAATCACTGAGAAGGTCTAATGTCCTCCCAATTAGTTACAACAACACTTGTTTTTTTTTTTTGACAGAAATGGTTAGTATGATATATTGACTCTTGGCAGAAATGCCTCAATTTAGATTACAAAGAGATAGACTGTGCTCAGATTTCTCCTCGGCCAGAAACCAAATGGCTTCCCCGCTAATGAGCCTATGATTTTTGCAAACTGTAACACAAGCAATCTTCTCTATCTTCCCTAATTTGCAGATACAAACAAACTGCTCCAATAAAAGACAGTAAAACATTTTAACCAGACAGTTATGGGATGGGATCCCAGCCTTCGACTCCGTCTCTTAGGAGGACTCCGAGGGAGAGGAGAACCGCTTTACTGGCTTCAGCATCAACCTCTTTATTGTTCGTTACAACAACACTTGTTAGTCCATACCTTCATCAACAATTCATTAACTTATCAAGTATAACAAGAGCCATAACTAGAACATGTTATGGAATCGTGCTTATAACCAACATATAACCGGAATATTAACCATGACAAAACAACCACCAAAACCACATAATAACGAGTATAAATGCTCATGAATCACAATAGGAGAATAACTCTTATTAACTTATGCAAATTAATCCAACTAAGTCGGGGAATCCACGTACCACCCAACCCCACCCGACCATAGATTGAGTTGAACCAAATCTTTCTTTCACCCAATCACCCCCGTGTCACATTCCAAGTATGAATGTGGGATCTCATGGGATAAACCAAAACATAAACAACCAAGGGAATCCAGAGGTTAAACCACCCCCACCCTCAAACTATCGTGATCTTGCCAAAACTGGTCAAGAGATCACAAAACCAAAACAAGCTTGGATACCTTAGAATTCCTTCACCATACCTTGAGGAATTTTCCTATCTACACCCACATGTCGAGGGCTTCTCAGAGAAAACCATCTCCACCCCTAGCCCTTGGGAATTTTCCTGAGAAAACCTCTCCCGGTTCCAAAATCTTTCAGCAATCCAATGCTTAATTAAGAAATGAATCTCATCACACCATGGTTATCTAGGAAATGTCAAGGCGAAGCTAAAACCATTGTCAGACCCAGCAAAACCCATGCCAACGATAGCAAATAAACCAAATAACCAAATGCATGGACCATGCATTCACACCTTAGCTAGGAAATCACACATGCAACCTATTACCTGCAAAATCTTCCCGTTGAAGTTGTGATCCAATCTTCTCCTTGCTTGTCCTTTGCCTTCTTTCTCCACTCCAAGTGAATTCCCAAGTGCTCCAAAAATGCCCCAAGATTTCTATAAGTGTTCAAGAGTGTGAGAGAGAAAAGCTAAATGAACAAAAGGTTGTGAACTAATCCTTAGAATCCCTTTTATCAATGAGGCCTCTATTTTCTTTATTTTCCTTCTAATTTCCCTCTCATGCAAAATTGTGTTTCTTCACCTTCCTTTTCTCTTATTTTCCTTTATTTCATAAATAAAATTCTAATTAGTGCCTCTTTTCCTTTCCCAATTCCTTAGCGATTAATAAACCAAAAGTGATGCCCACTACAATGCTTTGCCTAACATTCAGTTTGGAATACGTGTCTCGTGACCTTGGTCATATTTTTCCTCTATTAACCTTTACTACATGAACTTTTAACTCTGGGTTGCTACACATCAGTTGCAACCGTGAAATGCTAAGAAAGTTGGCCAGAGGTTCTATCAGTGTGATCTTTGCAGGGTGCTGCTCCGGGGTGCCCTACACACCAATGATTGGAAGCGGAGATTGTTGTGAATTATTGGGTGAAGATTCTATGGAAACCTAGCTTGAAGTTGCAGGTAAACCCATCACCTGGGATCCAAGCCCTTGTTCGCTCTATGCAGACATCTGAAATGCAATGTATCTATAGGTATATTTCCTCTCCATGCTATTTTTTATGATCGAATTTGGGCTTGAGAGGCCACTGTTGGGTAAGTGTAGATTATAGAGGTCCTTTTCTTCAATCTCGGACTCGGAGGTGGTAGTTGGGGGTCTCATTTATGAGGTTCAGAGATTGTAATTGGATGGCTTTCTCTCTGGCGTTTTAGTTTTTTCTCTGGTGGTGGGTGGTTTGTTGCCTCAATTGGGTTTTGGGGAATCTCTTTATGTGGGTAGTGTGGCCATACTTCTCTGTGGAAGAAGCCTAGTTATTTGATGGCTCTAGGGCAACCAATTTGTCATTTTATTTTTCTCTTTTGTGGGTAGTCGGTCGGGGGGATGTGGCTACTAAGGCTCGAGGTTGGCCCTTTTCCTATAGGCTCTTTATTTCCCCTTGGGATTCCATTCCCAGTGGCTCTCTCAGTGTAGTGTGGGTTTTCTATGTGCTTTTCAAAGACTATGAGAGTTGCAGGTGTCAAGGCTCTAGTCTTTCCACTTCTTCTGTGTTGCCTTTGTTTATGAGTTCTCTGCTTGTGGAGTCGGGGGAGTCTTTGTGAGTTAATTCTTGGGTCCAACAGAGGTATCGTTGGGGCGGTTGGTAGCCACAATGTTGCTGTGGTGTTAAGGTTGAGGTGTGGGTGGTCTCATCGGTCGCAGCTTTAAGTGGTCGGCAAGCAAGGTGTAGCTAATGGGGCGTGATCTGGGCAAGGAAGGCACTCAGTGTGGGTAGTTGTAATGGTGCGTCAACAAGGGCGTCCCCTTCGCAGTGGTAGACGTCGTGGACAACCCAGTGCATAGGATAACATGGGGGAAGACCTTAATGAAGAAGAAGCATGAGGTGTCGACATGGGAGTGGAGGTTTCCCAAACCCAGCCCATTCACTGGGTCATGTGGAACAACCACCTTCTTTGGAAATAATTATAGAACAACTTCGAGACATCCAGGCCAACCTGGACCTTCGTGAGCATAGGTATTAGGATAGGAATGAGATCGTGGCATACATCAATGATGTGTAATTCAGTCAAAATGAGATTCTGGGACAACTAGTTGTTATGAGGCACATTCAACACTACAACAATGAAATAATGGATGAAATTGAAGCGCGTCTGGTCCATATTGATTATCATATGCTTGAATATCGTGGGCCTCCAGCTGATCTGGGTAATTAAGCTCGAAACCCCCCTCCTTAAGATGAAATTCATTAGTTTTGTATGTTTATTGGAACATTTGGTCATTTTGTCCTTGGGATACATGGAATGATTGGACATACCTCTTATGTTTTTATCCGACTCTCCTCGCTAATAAATTTGGTCGGAGCGAAATGGGGAGAGTCGAAGATCACCAAAATGTAAGCAACTCTTTCCTGATAATATAATAAATCTTTAGAATATCCAATGATCACCACCTTGAAGGTGAGAAATCACATCTCCTAAGCGTTTTCAATAAGAACGGTTATTGCGAAGTTTAGTGTCTTAGAGCTTTTCAAAAAGTAGAAACAGGTCCTTTGCATAAGAAAGATCCATGCAATCGGTAATCTAGAGTGCACTTTCTGTTTATTCAAGGCACTACTGATAAAATCACTAGGATCCTTAGGAGACATAATATCCCCTCAACCCTCAAGCCCCTCCGCACCATCCAAAGTTCACTGAGATCAGTTAAGGACTCGTTTCTCCCTAAGGGAGGTAAGGGTGTTTACTTGATTCCTTGCTCCTGTGGGACGCCCTACATCGGTGAAACTAGTCGATCCATTAATCAAAGAATTTATGAACACGTCGTTGACCTTAAGCATGGTAGATCTCACACCTCTGCCTTAGCAGAGCATGCTGAAAAGGCAAAACATCACATTTGCATTGAAAATGCTAAGGTGATCGCGAGGGTTGACCATTTCCACCACTGTAAGTTAAGGGAAGCCTTAGAAATTGAAAGGAGACCAGTAAACCTTAACAGGGATGATGGGTGGAGTGTTAGCAGATGGTGGATTCTTGCCCTTCACTCTTAGTTGTTGTTTCTTCCCACTTGGTTCTCGCTCATGTCCATTCGCCTCTTCTTAACTCCCCTCCCCCTCTTTTTTATATTTTATTTTATATTTTATATTTTATTTATTTATTTTTATTTTTAAATATTAAAATTGAAATTATGTCATTCTTTCTAATTACAACTTCTTCTTTTTTATATCTATAATGTATTGAAATATCTAATAATTAGGATTTATCCTATTAAATTTTCTTATTAAGTAAAAATAAATATTAATAAGTATAATTATAATAATATATATTATAATTATATACAACTACTAATTAATTCATTTTTAATTAATTAAATATCTTGTTTTCCTTTATTTAGTAAAAAATAAAAATAAAAAATAAGAAATAAATAAATTAACAAATTAATAATAATAGTAATATATGTTAATAAATTCAATTTTTAAATTTCTTATCTGAGTTAAACTAACCGTTTTACAATCACTAGTTGGAGCGTCTTTTTATTTATTTTATCTGATCGGATTTCTAATCTTATCGTGATGATGAATCACACTAACTAATGGCTAATAGCTAGTTCGAAACATGTAGACAAAATATTCTTAAATGTAATTGTCACAAAAAAATCTTTTATACATTTTATAGATCACAAAAACAAAATTCCTAATAATAAATCTTTATTAACTGAACCAAAAAATAATATTTTAATTTTTCACAATTTTATTAGTGATTATAAATCCTTTAATATATAAATCACCTGTTTTTTATTTATAACTTTATAATTTTTTCCATTACTCATTAAAAAAAACATTACAAATTTTATACCAAGAAATTTTGAGAAATAATCACATATAAATTATAAAGTCTACACGTTTCACTATTTAATGTAGTTCATCATATAGACAAAAATAAATTAACTACAGTATAAATTTTATTCAACACTTAAAATATTAAATATTATGCCAATGTTTATTAGATTTTTTTGTTAGAGTTAATGTTTATTATATTTTTGGGTTAGAGTTTAATAGAACTCGCCAAACTATTCACTGTATTTATATTTTTTAACATAATTTTATTAACTTTCGAATTTATTTTCACATGTCATCTAGTTTAGAACTCAATAAGGGTTCCCAATATGTGAACATTTCGCGAGTTAAATTAGTTAAATCACTAATCAAATAAGCAATATATATATAATAATATTTTAAGATTAAAATTGAATAGAACTTGTAAAATCATTAATTATATTTAATTTTTTTATTAAGTTTTCCATTTATGATCACATGTAATCTAGTTTAAATCAATAAGGGTTCTAACTCGTGGTGCCACGTAGTCTAGTTTAAAGTTAAATGAAATAAAAGTTTGTGTAAACATTTTATGAATTAAATTATTCATATTATTAATATTGATCAAATAAGTAACATATATATAAAAGATTGGAGTTGAATAGAACTTGTCAAATATTAACTATATTTATATTTCTAAATATATTTTAAGTAAATTTCCTATTTATAGTCGCGTCACATGTGATCTGGTTTAGAATTCATTAAGGGTTCCAATTCATCGTCCCAAAGTAGTCTAGTTTAAGTTCAATAAAAGTTGCCTGGACTTTTATTTTTTAATATTTTTATTAAATTTCCATGTGTAGTAATATGGGTTCCAATTCATCGCCTCAAATAATCTAGTTTAAATCTAATTACTAGCAATTGCTCCATTATCAAATGTTGCAAAGGAAACACCGTAAAATTCTTAAAGAGAGGCTGAAACAAGCAGTTTGTAAGTGGATGCTTTGTATTTAATTTAACGTATATAATGAGGAAATTGGTTCTGAATGTATGGGGTTTGACTGACTGAATTTCTGAGTAAGACATTTAATGTGAATCGAAGTTATGTGTTCAATATATGAAAGGAGGGTTCGGTTCCTTTTTCCTGAGCGATTATATTGTGGAGGAAATGTAATCTTGGTCTCTGGCTTTTGAACATGCTAAATCTATGTGGAACTCTGTTGGATGGAATTAATTGAAATCACACCACCTGAAAATTAAGCACATATTCAAAATGTCGATGTGTATCTTCGGATTAAAGACAGATGAAAAATAATATAAATTCCTCTGGCAATGGAAGTTTGACAGCCTTATAATCTTGAAACCTTGTGTTTAAAGGTTATGTCAGTTCTCTTCACCAATAATCTTCACAATAACACTCTCCATCCTGAAATAATGGAAACATCTGTCATCTTAGAATAATTATCAAAGATTATAGAATGATTAGGAGATGAACTTCCTGAAAGAGAATCAGTCAGTGGATACTTGTATGTTCTTGATTATTCAAAACATTGCTCCAGGTAAGTGAAATACAATTGTCAGCTTCTCAGTGTGGTGGCACCAAATTTGTTCCTTCTGGTCCTCCTCGACATCATTCAGCAGAAATAAACCAGGAACATACCCTGAAGATTTCATCTGTCTAGATAATGTATCCAACTTTCCATAAATTTTCTCTTCTTCAGGGGTGATCTGTTTCCTGAGATGAATGAATGTACCTGTCCATTAACCTCAATCCAACTGCATCCTGGCTTCTTTTGGATCATCTTGTCTTTCATAATTTTCCTCACCTTTTCAAGGCTATCCCACCTGCGAGATGCAGCATAAATGTTTGACAGCAGCACATAGTGTGCAGCATTGTCGGGATCCAGCTCAAAAAGGCATTCTACCACAAGTTCTCCTAAATCTATATTGTTATGAATTCTACAGGCACCGAGCAAACAACTCCACACAATGGCATCAGGTTTTATTGGCATTTTGTTGATAAGGTCCTTTGCCTCATCTAGATGCCCAGCACGACCAAGAAGGTCAACCATGCAGCCATAGTGCTCCATTGTAGGCGTAATTCGATAATATTGACTAATCTGATCAAAGTATTGCCGGCCCACATCTACTAGTCACCGCATGGCGGCCACACGGAAAAAATACCAATAAAGTGACCTTGTGGTTTCACATTGGTACGTTGCATTTGTTCAAAGATATCAAGGCCCTCCACCACTCTGACCATGCGGGGGCATATCCTACAATCATCGCATTCCATGAAACCATTCGCTCATCCATACCATCAAAGACAAAGCGTGCATTTTCTATGCTCCCACATTTTGCATACATATCGCAAGGCGCTCCCAACAAAGACATCGGGGAATGATATCCACTTCTAATTATTTGGGCCGAAAATTAAGCACAGATTAAAAAGGCCAATGTGTATCTCTGGATTAAAGACAGATGAAAAATAATATAAACTCCTCTGGAAATGGAAGTTTGACAGCCTTATAATCTTGAAACCTTGTGTTTAAAGCTTATGTCAGTTGTCTTCACCAATAATCTTCACAATAACACTCTTCATCCTGAAATAATGGAAACATCTGTCATCTCAGAATAATTATCAAAGATTATAGAATGATTAGGAGATGAACTTCCTGGAAGAGAATCAGTCAGTGGATACTTGTATGTTCTTGATTATTCAAAACATTGCTCTAGGTAAGTGAAATACAACTGTCAGCTTCTCAGTGTGGTGGCACCAAATTTTTTCCTTCTGGTCCTCCTCGAAATCATTCAGCAGAAATCATGTCAGTAACATACCCTGAAGATTTCATCTGTCTAGATAATGTATCCAACTTTCCATAATTTTTTTCTTCTTCAAGGGGTGATCTGTTTCCTAAGATGAATGAATGTACCTGTCCATTAACCTCAATCCAACTGCATCCTGGCTTCTTTTGGATCATCTTGTCTTTCATAATTTTCCTCACCTTTTCAAGGCTATCCCACCTGCGAGATGCAACATAAATGTTTGACAGCAGCACATAATGTGCAACATTGTCGGGATCCAGCTCAAAAAGGCATTCTGCCACAAGTTCTCCTAACTCTATATTGTTATGAATTCTACAGGCACCGAGCAAACAACCCCACACAGTGGCATCAGGGTTTATTGGCATTTTGTTGATAAGGTCCTTTACCTCATCTAGATGCCCAACACGACCAAGAAGGTAAACCATGCAGCCATAGTGCTCCATTGTAGGCGTAATTCGATAATATTGACTAATCTGATCAAAGTATTGCCAGCCCACATCTACTAGTCCTGCATGGCAGCACGCAGAAAAAATACCAACTAAAGTGACCTTGTCTGGTTTCACATTGGTACGTTGCATTTGTTCAAATATATCAAGGCCCTCCCTACTACAGCCATGCAGGGCATATCCTACAATCATCACATTCCATGAAACCACATTCTTCTCATCCATACCATCAAAGACAGCGTGCATTTTCTATGCTCCCACATTTTTCATACATGTCAACAAGGGCGCTCCCAACAAAGACATCAGAATGATATCCACTTCTAATTATTTGTTCAAGAATTTCCTTGCCTTCCGCCATGGATGCCAAGTTGGCACATGCTGAGAGAATGCTAGCAAAGGTCTGTAAGTTTGGCTTCACACCCTCTAATTGCATTTGTTTACAAAGCTTCAGAGCCTCCTCACCAAGTCCGTTGTGTGCATATGCTGCAATTATCGTATTCCATGAGACCACATTTTTCTCTGGCATTTCCTGAAAGAGCTTCAAAGCATCATTAACAAAGCCATTCTGTGCATATCCTGCTATCATTGTATTTATAGAGATGATGTCCCGTTCAGGCATTTTCTAAAAAAGGTCCAGGGCCTCATCTGCATGCCCTTTCTGTTGATATCCTGCAATCATCACATTCCATGAGATCACATCTCGTTGTCTCATTTTGTCAAACACTGCACGTCCATGTTCTATGTTCCCACATTTTGCATACATGTCTATGAGGGCATTGCCCAGACAAACATTAGACTGGAATCCACTTCTAATTATATCTTCATGGATGCTTTGGCCCTGTTCTAAACATGTTAAAATGGCACATGCTGAGAGAACACTAGCAAAAGTGCTTCCCATTTTATAGCTCTATTTTGTTTTATGGCACATGGTAAATATCTTTGACAGCATAGTTTACTCCTTGGTCCATAGCAGTTTTACTACTATTGTGCCTAAGGCTGTGTTTGGTTCATTGATCTTATAGTAAAATACATTTCATGATATCAAATTTTCATTTTATGAAGGAAAGATTGTTTAAGAAGCACATACCTTTCATAACAATGGGACCTCGAAGCCACAATTCTCCTCTTTTGTTTGGAGGTAGAGGAGTCCCAGAATCAGGGTCAATTATTTTTGCTTCAGTATTTGGAGCCAACATCCCAACCGATCCATAGTGTCTACTTTCTTCTTCACCATCTAAATATGCTCCTATTGTTGTGGTTTCCGTGAGCACATAGCCCTGCAAAAATTCTTGCAACATGACTAAAGAAAGAGCATAACGTAGGTGTAAGCTCACCAAAATAGTTACGTACTATGCCTAGATTCTAATGCTAGGAATTGCAAGGGTAAAGATGATAGGACCTATCTGACAGTTTGATTCAATGCTAGATTGGGAAACCCCGATGGGCATCTGAACAATAAGAATCAAGTTTATCAGTCTCAAATTCCCAATCATCCAAGATGCAACATTGTAGTCCCAAAAACCAGAACCGCCATTTTAGACTAGAAGAGTCAAACTACTCACCATGAGGGAATGAGCAGTAGGGGCGTGAGTATTCACCAAGAGTTTTTAATCTGGTCAGTGGCCACAATTATGGTGTAAAATCCTATGGTGAGATTAGCTCTCATGCGTGCAATTTTGATGTTAAAAATATTTCCAGAAGTTATGCTATAATATTGTACATGATAATAAAATGAATAATTATTACAAATGACTGATTACATTAGGGTTTTGGGGTGTTTTAATAGCAATAAACCACAAAATAAAGTAAATGCCCGGTTACCTCTCAAAACCACCATCTTCAGGGGTTAAGCCTTGAACCAATTTGAGGCAGCCCTAGGGCCCATAGCCAGCCATCCACATCCAGAGCAGAAGTAGTAGCTTCTGGATTGTTCAAATAACCTACAGTAAAATAAATGACGAGGTCAAAATGTAGAATAAATAACCCTGAAGGAAAGGATCATATTGTAAACTATTCATCATGCTAAATACCGTTGTTTCACTTATTTATCAGAAACCCTTCAATAAATTAAAATCAGCTATTGAAGGTGTGTCATCTCACCCTTAAAGATTTCGTTATTAAAAGGAAACAACACTTCTCCACAATCCTTATCTTCAAGAAGTTTTCTGGTCTAAAAGAAATAATTTTCTCAGGAACATCAAGCTAATTTTAAGTATATATGTTACCCAGAGTGGGGAAATAGGAAGGAAACTGTAAATGGGGCCATAGATTTTTGTGGGAGAAATGGGAATAGAGGGTTTAAGGAGTAAAAAAGACCTGAACAGAACACCATCCTGGCATATATTATGCATGAATGGAAAATTTATGAATAAGTTCAAATCACCATGCTTGTTTTAGAATAGTGGGTAGTTAAATGAGGTGTATCTTTTCAGAGTAGAGTTTTCTCTAGAAAAGGTTAATGCTAAAATTGTCTATGCAGACTATCATGAAAATCGTTAATTTTATGATGACAAGTGCCTAATTGAATATTTAGTCTCAAGTAGTAGAGCATTTGACCAGTGTCTGAAACTTAGCCCCGATCTGGTTACTGATTTAAATTCTGCAGTACCTCTCTAACACCTCAGCCCTCTTCAGAGCCATGAACTCCTGGTAAAATAAAGTACTTAATTGAGTACTTCTATTAGTACCTCTGTAACACCTCAGTCCTCTTCAGAGCCATGAACTCCTAGTTAAATAAAGTACTTAATTGAGTACTTCTATAGAACAAGATTGGATGCTTCCCATTTTATAGCTCTATTTTGTTTTATGGCACATGGTAAATATCTTTGACAGCATAGTTTACTCCTTGGTCCATAGCAGTTTTAATACTATTGTGCCTAAGGTTGTGTTTGGTTCATTGATCTTATAGTAAAATACATTTCATGATATCAAATTTTCATTTTATGAAGGAAAAATTGTTTAAGAAGCACATACCTTTCATAACAATGGGACCTCGAAGCCACAATTCTCCTCTTTTGTTTGGAGGTAGAGGAGTCCCAGAATCAGGGTCAATTATTTTTGCTTGGAGGTATTTTAGACCAACATCTGTAGATCCTCAGTGTCTACACCTTTCAAACCTTCCATTATTGCCTTTTCTGTGGGCTATGGAGTTGAATGATGAATGAGTGGGTTCGAAGTGGCAATGAATAAATTCAATGGGTTTGATAAATCCCAAAGGATGAGCCTCCTTGACCTGGGAACTTATGAAATATGTTAGTTGAAGGTGAACCGCTTCCTTGATGGGTTGCAACTTTAATAAATGAATTAGATCAAAATGATCCCCACATAGTAGATGAGGCAATTCAAAAGGATAAGTATTATTATGAGAACCAAGGAAAGAATTGGGATGATTTTTATAACAAGTGGAAGTAGGAAAAAAGCAATGATAAGGTTATAGGCTGTTTTTTTTTTTATATATCTAGAAAGCTCTCTAGCTAAACCAAAGGACACAATCCACAAAAATCATAAGGAAGAGGAAAAGAATATTGAAATGAAATAACACTGAAATGTTTCATATGTGATTAGGTTCATATTGAAAGGATATCTCAAGGTGAAGAAAGAATGCTAGAATTGTCAGCAATGTTCAAGAAGCAACAATGAACAATGCTGCATGTGCACACAAGATCTATGAAACACTGGAGAACCACCAAGCTGATCACCAGTTCATAGTCCATCATGGTCAAGGTTAAAATCCAATTTATTTCAATTTTAAATAACCTTAGAGCTAATCATAGTAATATTACATCTAAGTTGGCTGAAAGTTGCATCTAACCCCACCGATTGTGACTATTGTGTGCATTGTGATGGAAGCACATTCACAAACACTAGCATGTTAGGGGCAGGATTTTAAACTCTAATGGAAGCTATACTAACTACCCACTTGATTCCATTAAGTACCTACTTTCACCAACCAAGGAAGCTGCACTTGACTATTATTGTTTTTTATTATATAGAACTTTCATTCGGGATTTCAATGGTGGTTACAATGGTTGTTTGCTATTGAAGGTAGATTCAATAGTCTATTGCTCCCCATCAATGGACAGGAAACCCATCATTGTAGGCAGGGTGGAACCATCATGTGGCAGAGGTTGTTTATCATGGTCGTTTCCACCCCTTCCGCCCTGCCCATCATGGTTCTTAGCAGTCACTGCCAGATAGTGTTTCTGTCTTGCAGATGATGTTTTCCAATGATGTCTGGCTAGGTGGGCGATTGTGTATTGCAATTCCTCGTTTTACATATGAACTGTGGAAGAGAACGGTGAATCTCATAGGATATTACTTTGGGGGTTTGTCATAGGCTACAATTTTGTTTGGACCTCAAAAATTTAGTTGAAATTTGGTGAATTTTTTTTCAAGAAATTTATTGCTGAGAGTGTTTGAACAGTCTTCTTTAAAAGAAGAAATATATTCGCATTAAATCTATTAAATCTATAACCAGGATTTCCAAATATTTCTATAGAGTCCTGCCAAAATTTCCATTGTTTTCCAGTGGACTCTTTAGACTATGGCAATTTGTGGACTCTTTAGACTATGGCAATTTATTAAAGTAAAAATACATGCATGTCCTCAAATTTGCTGCAACTAGGAAAAGAACGAGTTCCCTGCGTTAGCGTGATTGTGGGGAGCCGAGAAACAAATTCTTCTGCAGACTCCTTGTTGAGGGCAGCTCCACCACAGGTCACACTGTGCAATGACCTCAAATCAAATTTACTTGCAACGTTTGTCTTGGTCAGAACCAACAGAATTGGAGGCACAATGCGCAAATCGGTCACTTTTTACTTCTCAACCGCCCGAAGCATCTCCATCACATCGAACTTAGAGAGCACAACAATTGGGGATCCGGATCCAAGCAATCCACAAGCAAAAGCAGTGAACCCATATGCATGAAACATGGGTATGCTGCACAGGTGCAGATATTCACGATTCATCAACACGCGGCTCAGCAAAATACAGACCATAGAAATGAGATTTATGTGCGTGGAGATAACCCCCTTGGAAATTCCAGTAGTCCCGGATGAATAAAGCAGCGTGGAAGTATCATCTTGCTCGATTGTCACAGAAGGGGCGTCGGCGGGATTCGATCCCATGACGAGGTTGTGCAGAGTGGAGACGCAATTTTGGCTATCTTGGGAGCCTAAGTTAGAAGAAGAAGAGGGTTACAGTAAAAGCAACATTACCTCTACCTGTATCTTTATCGCTGCATCTTCATTCGCTGCTCTTCATAGCTACCAGGGGTCAGTTTCTTCATCGCTGCCAGGGGTCGAGAGAAGCAGAGGCGGTTTCTTCCTCGCTGCCAGGGGTCGAGAGAGCAATGGTAGGGTTGAAAGACAGAAATGGCTGCCGAAATCTTAACTCACGAAAACTTACCCTAACTAACAAAATTTCCCATCGGAAGGTTGATAATGTTTCAATCGTCTAACACGAAATCGAACAGTGACAAATGGTGTAGAGTGTCATTTAGCAAATTTGTTTTCAAATAAGAACACCTTACGAGCGTAAATAAAAGTTGTGTTAAAAATTTATAACTTAAATTAATTAAATGAAATTATATATTTATATATATATATATATATATATATATATATATATATATATATATATAACTTAAATTAATTAAATGAAATTATATATATATATATATCAAAAAACTTTACATTACTCGCTGGTAGTATGTTCTAGACATTTTTTTTATATTTTTATTAAATTTCCATGTGTAATCCATATGGGTTCCAATTCATCGTATCAAGTAATCTAGTTTGTAATCTAGTTTAAATCTAAATAACAGTTGTGTATTAAATTTTATAATATATATATATATATATATATATATATATATATATATATATATATATCAAAAGACTTTACATTATCAGTTGGTAGTATGTCACAATTTCCCATAAATATAATGTTACAGGTATAAGCCACGTTTAATATAATGATGTGTCAATACTTTGTATTTTATATGCATAATATTATTAAATTTATTATATATATATATATATATATAATATTATGTTTTTTTTTTTTTTTTTTACTAGATTGAGTTTAGGCGAAGGCTAGCGTTATTATTGGATGGAAGAATACTAATTTATCCATAATGAGATTTTTATCATTAGGATTATGCAAGGCTTTGTAGAGTCTGAACACTTCTTGGGAAGTTCAATTCCCCCAAAGTGGTTTCTATCCTCAACCCCTCTCCATGAGGTTTGAACATGTTTTTTCTACTCTTATTATTTGAAAAAAGAAAATGCAATATAAATTCAACATACAATTTATTGAATTTTTCCTTTATGCTTAATATTTATGTTTTTTCATCCTATCCTTATTTAAAAAATATTGAATATGCAACATAAGTTGAACATACATTTTATTTGTTTATTGGCATTCCTAATGAATAATGTCCTTTTGTCTTGGAGTTGCGTGTGTACCTCATCACGTCATAATTAAAAAAAACACTCAGAAAACTAACTTCATTGTGAAAAATGCATTTGCAATAGAGTTTCTTGTTGAAGTCCAACAAGAAATTGCAGCACACACACTAGTGTGGGACCAACAAGTTCTAGCGATACATTAGTGTGAAGGCCAATTTAATTAATTAAATTGATGTTGTGTCTAATTTAATTTTCCTTAATTAAATTGGATAATAAAATGTAATCTTATCTCATGATCACTTGTAATAGTTAACTGAGTGTGATAAACTTAGTTGGCTCATGTATTTCAAGTTGAGGGTGGTTGGCGAGGCATGCAAAGTAATTCTATTAGTTATGGAGTTCGAATTGCAGTTGGTGCATTAGTTTAATGCATGAGTAATAAGTGAACTCAGTTAGGTGAGTTAGAGTCAGTTGAACTAGTTGTCACTGTTTGTTGCACTAGTGATAGATCAAGTGAATTAAATATTATTTAATTCACAATTAGTGATCTGCGATGCAACTGATGATTTACTATTAATAGTTGTATACAAGTCAGTTCCAATGGAGACCCAATTAAGACAAAGGTTAAAGGGACGTTAACTATCAGTTGTGTGATTAGTAGGTTGCCCGCATGCAACCAGACATCCATTGGATTGCCCATGATCCTTGCGCAGTTTTGGAAGGCTGAAATTCCTAAAGAATAGGGATTGCATTCCACATGAATTGGGCAAGCAAGACAGACTGTTTAGAGGTTGAGAATTGGCTAAGTGTTGGTCGATTTTGTCTAGGACAGTGTGAGATAGTTGTGAGAGTGCAGGAGACTCTTATGAGAAGAGTGCATTGTAATTGTTTCATGATTCCATGATGGATATACAATAGAAGATAGAGGGGTTTTGAGCAGTAAGCTTTCCTTGGGAAATTATCTGTGTTGTGGTTTGATTTGATTCTTTCTTTTCTTATTGTGATTGGCGATTGTGTTTAATTTCCACAATTGATTTGTAGAATGATTCAGTATTTAACTTTAGGACATTGCTTGATTAGATTGAATCCATTGATATACACATGCTTGTATAATTTCTACATTTCCAAAGAATATATAAAGTAGATACTCTCAAACAATGTCATATATTAGACAAGAAGTCCCTAATCATCGATCTAGAAGCTACAAAATAGCCTATAAATAGCCTTAGAGGATGTGAGTCAACTAATATTGAACCTGAGCCCAACAAGATCTTGCAAAATCACATTCTTATAAAATATGCTTCATTGTTTCTTAATCTCAAGCAAAAATGGCAGAGTCCGTAGTAAAGCCACTTTTGGCCAGCCGAGATCTGGACGAGAGACCCTAATAAATCACCAACCAAGCAAAGACCTAAATCTATAGGAGACTCTAATAGACCGAACATCATGCAGTCGACAAAACTAACAACTTTTTTCATCTATAGAAACCCATCTTGCAATAAAAATTGGTTCTAACTCATGACATCAATGAAAACTAGGGGTTTCCATAATGTTTATTATCTTTTGGACCTTCATGGGCTTCTAAAAAGTCCTTGAGGTTATGGCCAATCATCCAATTGGTCTTACACATATGACTGGCTATCATGAAAAGAACCGCAATAGGAAAATGATGATGCATAGTATCGGTCAACCACAAACCCCCCATTACTGGATTTAATCCTCCACGAAAAGTCAAAAAGTTTGAATATTCCAACCAATTTAGGGTGAAAAATTGTGTCAATCCCTCAACAAAACATGGATAAAATTAAGCCAAAAGATCATGATTCAAAATAAATTGATGAGGAAGTGGTATCTCTTTAGGATTCACTCTAGTTTCTAAAAGTTGGTTAATGGGAAGAGAGACGTGTACTTGGTCTCTTGCCCAAGATAGAGACCCAAGAGATGAGGAAACACTACTAGATTTCCACCACGACCCTATCCTTCGCCAATAGTTGGGAATCTTCATATGGAACAAGGCCAATTTTGGGTCAATGTAACACACCCCCTCCTAATTCCCACCAAAACACAAGTTAGAAGGAGGTGGTTACTATGCTGACCTGAGATCCAAGGTAACATTATGGGAATGGGATCTAAAAATTTTGTCTTTTCAACTTCCTTAAAACTTAAAATGGATGCCATCATTGTGTTCATCTCGTTGAGACGATTCCAGTGATATAAATTTTGTCCTGGTTTGACTTCCAGATTGGAAGTTATGGCCAATTAAAGTTTCAACCACATAATTAATCGAGCACATGGCGCCCATGTGGCTGTCCTAGTCAGCCTCCTTAATACCAGTTAGAATTAGTGCATTAGTTGCCGATTGGTTCATGACTCACGGTCATAACGTAAAAATGTGTATGTGTACACATATAAATCGCCCTCTCTTACGTCAATGCAACAACCCACTACTGCCACGCCACCCTGAAAGAAACTCTTCTCGAATAAAAAAATATCGGAGGTTTGAGAGGAGTGGCATTACTAGCAACTTTCGAGATCTAATATTCCAAAATCTTAGAGAAAACCATCCTAGCAAGACCCTTTCTCGGAAGAAACACCGACCTCAGGGACAACCCTACTCGACGAAAAATATTCTTGGCAAGAACTCACGTCTGAGCCCAATCCTCCCACATCATCTCTGGAATAAATTCCCAAGAAGAAACCATCTTGGAGGAAAACCTCATTGGAAGGAATGTGCACTTGGGCCCACTCTCGCCACGTCAGCTTGGAGAAAAACACTCAGAAGAAAACTGTAAGAAACTAAGTGCTTCATCGCCAAGACAAAGAAATTTGTCGACAAATGACGTAAGGTGTGTCTGTCAGCTAATGGGGTCCTTTCTGTCTCGTGTATTTGGTGATTTAGGGCACAGTGACAAATTCTTAAGCACGACAGATGACGAGAACCCCTTTTCCTGTCCCAGAACAGAATTTGCGGAGGTTTTATCTCAGATTAAACCAGTTGAGGTGCAAATGACTCGAGTTCTAAAACGCCAAGATCCAAGATTATGAGTTCTTTGTCACGAGTGAAGGGTCATATGAGTTAAAAACTAAGGTGCCAAAGAACAATGTCGATGGGATTGTACCCATAATAAGTCATAAGTCGCTCTTAAAAGACTTAGTCCATATATCAATTGTGATGGTTCTATGTGAATGGTTGAGTCTGGCACCAGGACTCGAGTTGCCGCTCTTAAGGTTGTTATAGGGCCCACATGGAGTTATCTCTTTTGTGCTTTGACCATTTTGGTTCGTCCCCTTGGATTGCGTCCCCTTTACATGTATTTATGTAATTGCATACTGATAGCATTATTTCTCTCGAGCTTAGTTTGTTACAAATTTCAAGCCTCATAGACATGCCTATGCCAAACTTATTCATAAGGAAGAATTCCACCCCTCTCCAATTTCTCAGGAAATTTAAATAACATTTCAAAGACTCGTGAGACTTAGGCAACATTTCAAACCTCCGTAAACAATAAATTCATATACATATACTTGAAGAAGTTGCATACATGCCACAAGACTCAAATTCCAAGCTCAAATTTACACATAAATTTTTTTAATGACCGGGACTTTCCCATGTGTTTTACACAATTATCAAGACTATTATCAAGGCCATAAATAATCACAGGAAAACAAGCATTTCCTAAAAAGAAATTTCACTGAGTATTGACATTCCAAATTTATGATTGATGCCCCCAGTTCATATTATAGATACAACATTCAACCAGTACATAACATTTAGACAAAAGAAAACATTGTTGGATACTTATCTTATGCAAAAAAGTAATTTTCCAACTGAAAGTGGGACTTTGAATTTCCACCCAAACATAACCAAGCTACAACCATTATTATTTGTAGTTTTCACCCTGATCCAGATTCCAATGCTTGAGGTGGAGTGCTTCTGGGGATTTTAACCAACAAAAACCACTGAAACACGATGCCACTAGGCCCCACTGCCTTCATCCACCAACTGCACAATTGTCAATAACATTGTTCAAGCATATTCACATCCATGCCAACTCATCACGCTACAGATAACTTTATCTCACTTTCAGGAGAAGAGAGTCCACTATAAATAAGGTTTTGCAGTGGTTAAGTTGTTAATGGGTAAAGAAATAACTTCTCTAGGTGGTTCATCAATGAGTCAAGCACCAGAGATTTATCCCTAAGGCAACTCCTGGTGGTTCTTCAACCCTCACCAGCACTTGGGTGACTCTTCCCAAATCCAACAAGTTCATAAATCCACAAAATTCCAGTGGTTTATTCTATTGAAAATGCAACAAGAAATTCCTACTTTAATTGTGTCTTTGATTAAATTAGGAGAAAATCGAAATTCCACATCAACTGACAACTTCAATGAGTTAATGAGTTATTATCACTCAGTTAACTTAGTTAATTTTAGTTGGAGGGTTAACTTGAGTTGTGTACAATGATTCATAAATTTTAGGAGCCTAGGTTGAGTTAATTTCGGTTGTAACAATATAATTCAATTAAATTGAGTAAAGGTCATTTAAACTAGTTCCAACTGTTGGAGGAACTAGTGGGAGGTCTAGTAGTGGGATGCATATTCATTTTTTAACCAGTTAACTGATCAATCAATCTAAATTAGCTCATGCATGCATGAAATTCGATTTACCCAGTTGAGATTGGAGTTAAAGGGTAGTGTACTAGCAGTTGTAGAATATTCCAAGTTGTACAGGTCATGCATGTAGTCAAAGGAAGGCCTAAAGGAATTGTGCAATTCTCATTGAGGAATTTCCTAATTAATACGGGCCTAATTCCTCAAGGAACACCGTAAGGAAATATGAGCTTAGAGGCTTGAAAAATTGGCTAAGTGTTGGCCAAAGACGATAGAAGATAATTGTGCAGATTGTGCTCAAGCTTGAGTAAGCATATTATATTCATCCAGATTATTTTATTAATGCAATACAGATAGGAAGGGGTTTTGAGTAGTTTTTTCCCCTAGATAAATCTTTGTGTATGTGTGTTAAATCATGATGCGTGTTTTTTATATGTGTTCTTGATCATGAATTTGCTTCCTCAGATGAGTAGAGTAGATTTGAGTATTATGTTTTAGCACATTACATGAGCAGTTTCGAATCTACATTAAAATTCTACATGGTATCAAAGGTAGATTCACAGTAGAGAAGATAATTTGAAGTTGTCATTGCAGGAGGTTTAAGGTTGCAGATCAGGTTGTAGGATTTCTTCAGGACTAATAAGAAGACCTTCAATGGGCTAAGGCTTGAGTATGCCCTTGAGGAAAGCTCAAATTATGTTGCATGCACGGACCAGATGGAGGAATTACTAGAGGATAATGGGTTGAAGGACTACATTGATAATGATGTTCTGAGACCAACAACAGATGATGCTCAGAATCTAGTAGAATGGAAGAAGTGTGTTGCTAGGGTAAGGAGAATCATATTGAAGGGAGTATGAGGCCATATTATCCCTAACCTCCATGAGAAATAGACTATGTATGTAATGTGGCAAGAACTAATAGATTTTTTTCCAAAATAGTAGCGGCCACAGGAAGTTGGCGCTCAAGGACAAGCTTCGAAACATAAAGATGCAAAAGAATGAAACAATTTTGTATTACCTGAGCATGTTTACACAATGTCATGATGAATTTGGTGGGGTCAATATTACTATCCCTAAATAAGATTTGGTAGCTCTAGATCTTTTGGGTATTCCCAAGAGCTAGCACAGTTATCAATATTTCGTAAATGGTAGAGATAAACTACCACAGTGGGAGCAGTTATGGTTTGATCTAGTGCAAGAAGAAATAAGGCAGAGCAACATAGATGGGACCTCATCCAAGGTTGATGATGAGGAGAATTGTGCCTTGGCTAGAAAGGCAAAGAAAAGGAACGGGAAGAAATCCTAATCCAAAGGAGGTTCCAGTGAAGGGGGAAAGAAAAGGGACTTGTCCAAATCAAGTGATTTTACTGTCATGAATTTGGGCATTATGCCATGAAATTCCCACACAAGAAAAAAAGCAAGAAGACCTCAGGAGGAGCAGCAGGTGAAGCTCTAGCTTCACAATTTGATTTTACCCTCATTACATGCATGGAAAGCGTTTGGTATCTCGACAACAGTGCCTCATTCCATATGACGGGGAAAAAATATTTCTTTAGCGACTTGGAGGAGAAAGACATCCAAATTCACATCGATATGGGAGATGATGGGAGGTATAGCGCGACTAGTATCAGTATAGTTACTTTTCAAAGGTAGTTTGGCTCCCCTCTCAGGCTCAAGGATGTGATATTTGTTACGGGTCTAGAAAAGAATTTGGTTTTGTCATGGTGTTGGAAGACTGTGGCTACGATGTGATATTCAGAAAAGGAAAGGAATTCCTGAGGGACATATCCATGAGACAAGTGACGCAAATTGGGGTTCGGGTGAAGAACCTCTACAAAATTAATGTGGAAGACTGTGTTGCTTTTAGCACAAAGGCGGAGAAGGTACAAAGCTGAGATGTCAGTGAATTATGGCATAGAAGAATTTTCCATTTGCACCATGGAGCTTTGAAGATCATGCAACAGATCACCACATAACTCCCCAATGGAGCACTAGAGCAACAAAATACATGAAAAAGGTGTACCTTGGGGAAGTACACAAAAGCCACCTTCAATTATCGGGATAATAGGGCACATGCAATCCTTGAAAGGATCCACTCTGATGTCTGTGGAACTTTCTCAACAACGTCCACAACCAAGCACAGGTATTATGTTATATTTGTAGATGATTTCTCACGCAAGTGTTAGGTTTTCTTCATGCAGAAGAAAGACCAAACATTCTCCAAATTTGTTGAATTTAAAGCACTTGTTGAGAAAGAAACTGGCATGAAAGTGAAGGCTCTTAGGAGTGATAATGATGGTGAATATGTGCTGAATGAGTTTAAAATGTTTTTTTCAAAGGAAGACATTCGACGAGAGTTGACAACACCCGATAACCCACAACAGAATGTTGTGTCTGAGAGGAAGGAAAAAGGTATTGTGGGAGCAACACGAGTGATGTTGCACGGCCAGGTCCTACCTCTACACTTGTGGGATGAAGCATGCAACACAACGGTATATGTGCATAACATGAGTCCTCATCGGATTCTTAGGATGAGTACACCAAAAGAAGTTTTTTTAGGGAAGAAAACAGATGTGTCACACTTCAGGATCTTTAGCTTATAAGTATATTGCCATGTTTCTAAGGAAGCAAGGAAAAAGCTAGAGCCGATAGCCGAGTTGGGAATATTTGTGGGGTACACTGATACACCTCACGACTATCAGGTTTACTTGCCATATCTCAGGATGACAATTTTTCGTAGAGATGTGAAGTTCGAGGAAGAGAATCCAATGAAGTTTTCCCTTGAGAGGGAGATTCAGTTGCATGCAAATCAAGAGATTTTGACTCCAAAAGAAGAACCTTAAGAAGATCTGGAGCAACCACAAGTAGAGGATCAAAGAGTGGAGACAACCTATCAAGTAGAGACATCCAGGGAAGGAAGGAAGCAGACCAGGGAAGCTGAAATATCATTACATGATGTTAGAGAGAATGTGGGAGCACCCACATCACAACGCAAGCAAAGGAGGTCGCCAGAACAGTACACAGGCTACATGGCTCCGATGATTGAGCTAGTAGATACAAAACCAACCTCATTCAAGGAAGAAATCGAGTAGTCAGTATAGGTTGATGTTATGTAAGAGGAATATGATTCCATTGTCAGAAACTATGTTTGGGAAGTGGTCCCAAGACCTGCATACAAGTAAGTTGTGGGTTCGAGATGGCTTTACAAGATAAAGCATGCAACAGACTGAAGCATTGAGAAGCACAAGGCCATATTCGTGGCCAAGGGGTACTCCCAGGTAGAAGGGATTGAATATGATTAGAACTTTTCTCCTGTAGCAGGGCACTCTCCCATCAGATCAATTCTCGCTCTGACTGCACATATGGGGTGGAAAATACACCAGATGGATGTGAAGACAACATTACTCAATGGAGTTATTGAGGAGGAGGTGTACATTGAGCATCCTTAAGGTTTTGAGACCTTTGAAGGAGAGTCGCATGTGTGTGGACTCAAGCAAACATTGTATGGGCTGAAGCAAGCGCCCCATGCTTGGTACACTAGGATCGATAGCTACCTCACCGGGTTGGGCTTCACCAAAAGTGAAGCAGATGCAAACCTTTACCACATCCTAGTAGAAGGTAAAGTGTTGATTATAGTCTTATATGTTGATGACTTGATTTTGACGAGTGATGAACAACGCATCAGGTATTGTAAGGACCTTGCAGAAGAATTCGAAATAAAGGACATGGGGTTGATAAATAATTTCCTTGGTTTGGAAGTATGGTAGAGAGAAGGGGAATTTTTTGTCTCTTAGGGAAAGTATGCCAACGAGATACTTTATAAGTTGCCCATGGATAGATGCAAACCCATGGAGACTCCTCTAGCGACCAACTGGAGGAAAGAGGATGCCACTTCAGGTGAAGAAGTGGATGCTATAGGCAGTTGGTGTGTTTTCTCATGTATTTGGTGAACACATGACCAAACTTGTGTTATGCAGTCAATCACTTGAGCCAAGCCATGGTTCAACTGACCAAATTATTTGTAATATTCCAAATTAGAAATGGCTAATTGGAATATTAGATTTTGGTCAATTTTTCCTTATGTAGTTAGATTATGAATAAAAGTGAGTAAGGGAACACAAATCACTCTAAAATAAGGGGGACTTCCTAGTAGACGCACGTTGTAATCAAGGGGGCCAAATTGAGCACGCAACAAAGGGAGGCGACGTGGTGGAGGCAACCGTAGGGTTTGAGAGCGGCCAACACTATATAAAGATGATAGCTTCCTCATTTTGGCATGATTGGAGTTTATGCATTTTGAAGCTGGTCATTGCTACTTTGAGCACGCTAGCTGTTTAGCCTGTCTGCAGCGTTGTTTAGCGCATTGAGTGTCTCCGTTCAGAAATCTTGCCCTCAGCCCCGGGGGACTTCGAGTGCCTACTCGGGTGAGGTAGTCCCATCAGTGTTGTTGTAGGAGGATCGATTTGCGGCATTTGTGGAGGAACAACGCGTCTATTGACTGTGCAGTCCTGAGAGGGAGGACGCAGTTCGTATTGGGGAAGCTCCGGTTGGTATTCTTTGGAGGATCTTGGTTAGGTGGTTGAGCACAGAAACAACCCGCGTCTATTGGGGACTTCTGGTTGAGCGAGTGATCATATTATTGAGGATCCTAGACAGTTGTGGCGTGACCCTTGGGAGGATAGCACAAATCCTCAAGGGAGGTATTTTTGGGCAGCTACACAATCGTTTTTCAGCAGCTGGAGCGCAGATCAGAAACACAGCCATTCCATGCAGCGTTCTGAGAATATCTTAACTCGCCTTGTGCAAGTTTAGGTGCCATCACTTTGATCACCTACTGTACTCTCTTATATTTCTCAGTATAATAAAATGGCTCAGCGTTATTTTGGAATTTCTTGAGTATCTGTTACATGCTTTATATACACGCCATTGTATTCTTGCATTACTGTTATTTCTCTCCTCTAGCATTCCCATTTCTGTACCACTTGTTGTGTTTTCCCCATACTCTTAGACAGAGTCTGGAAAGGGCCAAATAGCCTCCAGATCTCACCTTCTTTTCAGAGGTGAAATATCTGGTAAATGCCCTCCCAGTCTATCTCTGGTTGGAGTTTTCTTGTGTTTTAGAGATATTCCTAAAAAGGGATATTACAGTGGTATTAGAGCATAGATCTGGCTCAGCCTGTGGAGCTAGTTGTCTATGACATCAGGAGGAAAACCCTACATCTGCCACAGAGGTAGGAAGTACATAGATCTTGAGCATAGGTTGGAGAGCACCTATGGAGAAGGGGACTGCGTTCGAGTGGTGGACGTAGAACAAGAGGAGCTTGTGGTAGACACAGAACAGGAGGAGCTTGTGGTAGATGCAGAACAGGAGGAGCCTGTGGTAGACACAGAGCAGGGAGAGCCAATGGCAGATGATAGCGATGCAAAACATTTTGGGGAAGCACTCCTCAAATTAGTGCAGGATCTGGCGAGGCAGATAGAGGTGATGGGTCAGAGATTCACTGCTGTGGAGGCTAGACAGCATGAAACCTCAAGGGGTCGCCAGGTTGGTGAGGGGTGGGGCACATACCACCATTTTCAAGAGTGAGTTGCCACTCCGCACCAAGCTTCACATGCCCTCGCCCATCCACTATGCCCACTTTCCTGGACACCGACATCGAGACAGAAGCACAGCAGGAGCCAAAGGCTGGCCACATAGGTGATTATTTTGCTCAGTACCAGGCATATGGGCAGGAGTTCAGGGATGCCCTTTTATTCAGAGACTTTGTTCAGCTCCGGCGGGACAGGAGACCCTGCGACCATCACAGAGGGCATCGGCATTATCATGATGGAGATACCCAACATACAATGAGTAGATTCCATTTGCCTACGTTTGATGGTTCATCAAACAGTTCGACAAAGTCTTGGGTGGAGAAGTTGGACATATATTTCCAGCTCAATCAGATGGCAGACACGGAGGTCATCAAGGTGGCCACGCTGCATTTGGATGGTGAGGCTCAGGACTGGTGGTTCCATGGGATGGTTACACTTGGGCATTCCACCGTGACTACCTATGTCGAGTTCACTCGGAGACTGATAGAGAGGTTCGACCGGAAGGAACTAAAGGAACTACAAGAGCACTTTGTTGAGCTGACGAGGCTCAAACAGATTGGGAGTCTAGAGAATTATATTGCATATTTCCTGAGGATTTCAGTGATGGTGCCAGATATATCCGCAGCATGGATGATCTATATGTTTGTTGAGGGGTTAGCAGAGCCACTTCGGGGTCTAGTAAGATCCACTAGACCAGCCACACTCTAGGATGCCATTGGCATAACTCGGAATTTGCAGGATGCCTTACCCCAGACCAGGACACCTTACCCCCAGAGACAGGCTTTCCAGCCAAAGGGGAAGGATGTGAGGATTCCATCTCCGAAGGGGAATCAGGGTAGGGTACAACTTGATGATGATGCCCGGAGGGAGTTGAAGAAGAAGAGGTTGTGCTTTACTTGTCGGGAGCCGTGGGCACCAGGTCACAGATGTGCTGCTGGAAAAGCACATTTCATTGAGGTCTTCTTCGAGAGTAGCGGGGAAGAGGATAAGTATGAGGATGGGGAGGCAGGAGACAATCAGATAGAGCAGGACCATTTCCCACCTCCACCTCCAGGAGCAAGAGGTGCAGCTTTTGCACCCAGAGGGGGGACCCTTGCAGCATTGCGAGGAGTACCCAAGTATTTGACGCTGCGGGTCCGAGGGACAGTGCGTGGGCAGCGAGTTTCAGTTCTGGTAGACAGTGGGGCAACCCACAACTTCATCGATGCACAGATGGTTGAGAGGAGAGGCATACAAACAGAGAGCTTCAAAGGATTTTTAGTGTTGGTCCCACGAGATCAGACGATGTAATGTGCCAGGTATGTTCCAGAGCTGGCTGTGACGATGGGTACCTACACAGTGACTGATCACTTTTTCATGGTCAACATACCAGATACCAATGTGGTATTGGGTGTACAGTGGTTGATTATTTTGGGGAAAGTCACCACAGATTGGGAGGCCTTGGATATGGAATGGGATGACAAGAAGACCGGGAAGCATGAGAAGATACATGGGATGTACACTTACACACCTCAGACTGTTTCAACTCACCGGATGGAGGCAGACTTCCGGAAGGGAGACATAGAGTGGGCAGTTGAGTTGCGGGCATCAGAGGCAGGGGCTACTAGGTCGACAGTTCATCCGGATATACAGGCGATCCTCGACAGGTATGAGATGGTATTTAGAGAGATACCGCCGGGACAACCACCAGATCGGGGGTTTGAGCACACTATTGAGCTAGAGCAGGGCATCCAGGCCATTATTGCCACACCCTATAGGCACCCCAAGGCCTATTGGATTGAGATTGAGCGGGCCATCCAGGATTTGTTGGCTCTTTGACATATTCGGCCTAGCACCAGTCCTTTTTCTTCTTCGGTGGTGTTGGTGAAGAAGAAGGATGGCACATTGAGAATGTGCATTGATTATAAGGCCCTAAATAAGAAGACCCTGAAGAACAGGTACCCCATACCATGGATTGACGAGCTGATGGATGAGTTGAGAGGAGACCAGTTCTTCTCAAAGATCGATTTGAGATCCGGGTACCTGATTCGTGTGAGAGCAGTGTTGGCAATACAACCCACTTGATCGAATGTTGTCCTTGAAGGCAATCCTTTGAATGAAGATGAAGACATTGTTGACATGTGATGTCCTTGATGGCAATTCACGGATATGAAGTTGTGCTTGATAGAATATGTTCTTGATGAAGTAAATCTAATGTATCTACAGTGTGTACAGAAGGCAATGAAGAAAGGAATTCAGCATGTGCTAAATCTTGATGAAAAGAGTATGTCTCTAGGCATACACGGATTTCCCTAAGGGAAGTCGCGTATGCACGCGGGAATCAACGTGCCAAGTTGCGTATGGGAAAAAGCGCTCTTAAAGTGCAAAACCAGGGGTAACCACCATGGTATTGACCCATTGTATTGGGTAATGATTCGTCTAAATGACCCCATCCAGGAATACCATCGGAAGTAATGTGGTTTTGGCTCATGGTATTGAAATTGGGTAAACCTATATAAGGAGAAGAATTTCATTGTGCAAATCATGTGTGTGGGTGCAAGATCTCTGAGCTTAATGAATACTTCACTATGAAGTAGATCTGAATGGAAAGGGTTACACTTGAATGATAAATCTGAATGGATGATGCACCAATGATGAAGAAGGGGATCTAGATCTGAAATGTGCTTGTATTTGCTAGATCTGTTTATGGAATGATTAGATCCAAGAAGAGGCGAACATCTGTTTGAAGTGAAGGGTTAAATCTGAGTGAAGTATCTGTTCTGAAGAAATGCAATGACCTAAAATCTCTGAAGAACCATACGCTAGTTCGCCGAAGAGGAAGCGCGTATATACGCGGCTTCGCTGAAGAAAAAGTGCGTATGCGCAATTAAATTGGTTCTGTAATTTGTGCAGAGGTATACGCTTGTTTTTGTGAACAGAAGCGCGTATATACGCGACATCAGTGAAAGAAAAGTGTGTATGCAAACTAGGGTTTGCTGAAGTCTGTGGTAAGAAATGTCTAATCTAATCTGTTGTGTTGCTGCTATCTGTATTCTACTGTTCTGAGTTGTCTGTATCAGTTTGGTTGTATGGTTGAGCTTGAAAGCATGGAGAGGTCGATCGCAAATATAATGAAACATGGCACACCAAGTGTTGTTTTATTGAAGTTGTTGGATCCGGATGTGAAAATTGATGAAGCGTGGTCCATAAGTCTTTGAAGTTGTAGCCTTGGTCAGAGTGTGCTCCTTCCGGTGAAGAAATTTGATAGCGAGATCGAAGTGCGTAGCTCCCTTCGAAGGCTGATGGCGGTCGGTTGGAGCTCCCTTCCAGGAGAGGCTGGTAAACAAGCGCAGGTGGGTGCCTGCATGCTGGTAGGAGTCTGCACCAGCACATATGTTGTAAGATGTTTTCTCTATAATAAAATATTGAAGGCTGAGCAACGGTAGCGGTGGTTTTCTCCCGACTTGGGTTTCCACCTAAAAATCCTGGTGTTCATGTGTGATGCTTAGTGTGATGATTTACTCTGCTCTTACTGTTCATGTTTACTATTTATTAAACATCTGATGAATGAATGATGGAATGATTTAAGTGAAGATCTAATAACATAATTAGATATCTGTGTATACGCGAGTTTCATAAAGGGTATCCGCGTATATACGCGAGTCTGTTTCAGGAAAGTAGCGTATGGGTTTTAGAAACAAGAAAAAGTAAAAGTTTTGAATATGCAGTAAATACTGATTCACCCCCCCTCTCAGTATTTTTCCCAACAATTGGTATCATAGCAGGTTCTTCTGCAGAAGCTTGATCGCTTGAAGGAGATCCGTCGCAATGGGAAGTCAAGAAGGAGTGATGTCTATAAAGCCACCTCTATTCAATGGAAGCAATCTGATATTCCGGAAGGTACGAACAAAAGCATATCTGCAAAGTCTTGGTGCAGATGTATGGGCAATCGTGGAAGAAGGTTATCAATACCCGGCAAGTATTCCTACTGATGCTGCTGAAAGAAAGAAGTATGAAATCAATGCCAAAGCAGTGAATGTCTTATTAGGAAGCATGTATGAATCAGAATTTGCTAAAGTGATGCAGCTACATTCAGCAAAAGAAATATGGGACAAAATCATTCTGAGCTATGAAGGAGATACAAAGGTAAAAAGTGCAAAACTCCAAACTCTTAAAATCGAATATGAAAATTTGAAGATGCATAGTGATGAAAGTGTTGCCAGTTTCTTTCTTCGTCTAGATGATATTGTAAATCAAATGAGAAATTTGGGTGAAACCATAACCGATACTACTCTGGTGGAAAAAGTCTTAAGACAAGGAGGTCCTGAAGCATGTATGAATCAGAATTTGCTAAAGTGATGCAGCTACATTCAGCAAAAGAAATATGGGACAAAATCATTCTAAGCTATGAAGGAGACACAAAGGTAAAAAGTGCAAAACTCCAAACTCTTAGAATTGAATATGAAAACTTGAAGATGCATAGTGATGAAAGTGTTGCCAATTTATTTCTTCGTCTAGATGATATTACAGCAATGAATGAAGGGTAGGTGAAATATAATACATTATATCTGATGAAAATGTGGATCTTGACTTCAAAATTTTGACTCTAAGTTTCAGCTATTGAGCTCATTAGAAAAATAAGATCATAAACATTCTTGAATTTCAAATTGTAGTACTCTACCCAGCAGCTGCTTTTGAAATGGGACAAGGAGGTCTTCTAAATCAGAAGGCATTTTTAAGAGCATCTAAAAGAAAGAAAGGGGTATAAAAGAATCAGCTATCTCTCTCCAATGAAGAGAAGCAAATTTCATTGAGAAAGCTCCAACTTCGTCTTTGGTGCTAGCTTAGGTAAAGCTTCCTTTAAATCTTTCAGAGTGTGGAAAAGTTGATGTTCTCTTCATCTCCTTACTCAGAAAGTAGTAAGAAGGAATAAGAACCGATCTATCTATAAGAAAAGTTACTATGCTAATGAAGATAGTGATGAGTCATCTAATAGTGAGGAAGAATGTGAAGAAGATCTTAGACTTCTCATGGCATTTGAACAAAAAGAAGAAAAGGATACTTTTATGGATGCTCTAGAGGAAAACAATTTTCTTGAAGAAAATAATCAACTCAAACTTCGCTTAGAAGATTACAAAATTCTCTTAGAAGAACAAAAGATAATCAGAGAGACCATTGAAAAACAGCTTGAAGAAGCAAAGAAACATATTGAAAAACTAGAATGTGAAGTGGTGAGTCAAAGAAAAGAAGTTGAGAAAGCAAAAACCTTGAATCTTAGATTTGCTAAAGGATCTGAAACCTTAGATGAGATCATCAAGGTACAACGTTCTCCTCTTATAAATACAGGTCTTGTGTGGATATCTTGAAGAAGTCTTCTCAAACTTCAGCACCCAACTATCTAAAAGCAGTTACAGGTGGTTTACATCATTCAGCCACTCAGCAAGAGAATAAAGGATTTCTACAGGGAAAGCGGGACCATCTCAATTCAAGGAACACTAACAGGGATAGCTTTCAAAGACACTACAACCAACAGGTAAATTCAAATAGAAGATTCCATGATCGCAGAAATTTCTACTTCAATGGGCAATGTTTCACCTGTCACAATTTTGGTCATAAAGCTATTCAATGTGTTGCATATAAAACCATCATGACAAAAGAAGCAAGAAAGAAAAGGTTGGATACTGAACCAAAGAAGAATACCTATAACAAATTTCTCTCTTCAAAGAAAGTGAGTTAGATGTACTTATTAACTTTGTGAAGTATACGAATGCGAAGGCAAGATCTGACCAAAGAACATGTTCCCTCAAGCTCTAAAGTGTGGAAAAAGAAAGAACCGCCGGTTGAAAATTGTGGGATAGCATTATTTTCAGAAGGTGAAGAAAATCAATGGTACATCGATAGTGGGTGTTCAAGACACATGACAGGTGACAAAAGCAAACTTCTTTCATATAATGCTCTAGAAAAGGAAAAGAAAGTTACATTTGGAAATGGTACTCCTGCTATAATTAAAGGAAAAGGGTCAATGTTTCTTAAAGAAAAGGTGAAGGCTAAAGATGTCATGTATGTGGATGGATTGAGGCATAACTCACAAGAAAACAAGTGTTAATGAGTCAAATCTGTGATCAAAGAAGATGAAGTGATGTGAGTTCAAAAGAATGTGATTTCAATGATCTTGATACAAATAAATGTTAAAAGAGAAAAATCCAAACAACTGTATGTATGTGTACAGATCAATGTTACTTGAGCAAGTCTTCAGAAAATTGGCTATGGCATAGAAGGCTGGGGCATCTGAGTTTCTCTCAAATCAAAAAAGCAAGCAGACTTCAAGCTGTTCGTGATCTTCCCAAGGTCAATCTTCCGGAAAGTACCATATGCAAATCTTGTCAATTTGGTAAGCAGACCAGAGTACGATTTAATGCCAAAGAAGGATCATCAAGTAAGCCTCTTGAACTCATTCATACTGATATCTGTGGACCTATGAGGGAAAAGTCATTACGTGGGGAAGAATACTATATCTTATTTATTGATGACTACTCTAGAATGTGTTGGATCGGGTTCATTAAACACAAAGATCAAGCACTTGAAAAATTTCAGAGCTTCAAAGCATTGGCAGAAAATGAATTAGATCTAAAAATGAAGTGTCTTAGATCTGATCGAGGAGGAGAATATTCATCAAATGAATTCTTTGAATTTTGTGAACAACATGGCATTAAAAGACGGTTCTCTGTAGCAGGCACTCCACAACAAAATGGTGTAGCAGAAAGAATGAATAGAACAATTGTTCAAATGGCTAGAGCTATGCTTGCTGATTCTGATGTTCCTGACATGTTCTGGAGTGAAGCAGCACATACAGTAGTTAACATTCTCAATAAGGCTCATGTTCGGGTAAATAATGACAAAACTCCATATGAACTCTGGTATGGCAATTCTCCCACTGTGAGGCATTTTAAGGTTTTTGGAAGTAAATGCTTTATAAAAAATAATGATGAAAAGCTTGGCAAATTTGAACCTAGATCAGATGAAGGGATATTTCTTGGTTACTCATCGTCAAGCAAAGCATTCACATGTTACAATAAAAGGCTTCGAAAGGTTGTTGAATGTATTGATGTCGTTATTGATGAGTCTCCTGCAGCTCCTAAAGAAGAAAAACAAACAACAAAAGAAGATGATAGCGACATATGGCCTTCTACATCAGATAGCAATGATATAAACAGTGGATCCAATGAAGAACCTGAAGATGATCTATCTGAAAAAGCTCCATCCAGATATGTTCAAAAGAATCATCCTGAATCTCAAATTTTGGGTGACAAGGAATCTGGGGTACGAACAAGGAGAACTCTTGTGGGATTTTCTAATCATTTGGAACTCATATCCACAATTGAACCACACAATGTCAATCAAGCAAGCAAAGATGAATGTTGGAGGCAAGCCATGAATGAAGAACTTGATCAAATTGAAAAGAATGACACTTGGGAATTGGTACCAAGACCACATGATAAAAATGTCATTGGAACTAAATGGATTTTCAAGAACAAGCTAAATGAGAATGGGGATGTTGTAAGAAGCAAAGCTAGATTGGTTTGCAAAGGATATACTCAACAAGAAGGTATAGACTTTGAAGAAACTTTTGCTCCTGTAGCTAGACTTGAAGCCATAAGAATGTTTCTTGCTTTTTCAAGTTATCAACAAATCAAAGTTTATCAAATGGATGTTAAATCTTCTTTTCTTAATGGTGATCTAGAAGAAGAAGTATATATAGAACAACTGGAAGGATTCATTTTGGGAAATGATGAAAATCTTGTTTGTAGACTTAAAAAGGCTCTATATGGTCTCAAACAAGCTCCAAGGACATGGTATTATCGTCTTGACAAATATCTTCATCAACAAGGATTTTCAAAGGGGTCTGCTGATAGCAACTTATACACAAAAGTTGAAAATGATAAACTATTGATTGTGGTTGTATATGTTGATGATATCATTTTGAGATGTGAAAAATCTATAAATTAAAGAAATTTGTTGTCATCAGGGAGGCCCAGAAATGTCTTTACTTGGGGAACTAACATTCTTTCTTGGCTTGCAAGTGCATCAATCTACAGATGGTATATTTCTATCACAAGGAAAATATCTTAAGCAAATTCTGAAGAAGTATGGCATGGAAGATTGCAAACCTGTAAGTACTCCAATGATAACCGGATGCAATCTCAGTTCTCATGATGATTCTCACACGGTGAATCAACCAGATTACAGATCAATGATACGAAGTCTACTTTATCTCACTGGGACTAGACCATACATTATGCATGCAGTTGGGATTGTTGGACGATTCCAAGCTAATCCAAAAGAGTCTCACCTTCAGGCTGTGAAAAGAATTTTCAAATATCTTAAGGAGATAGACTTTTTGTTCTATGGTATCCAAAGAATGTTGATCTTACTCTTCATGCTTACACTGATGCAGATTGGGCTAGAAATGTTGATGATCGGAAAAGCACTAGTGGTGGTGCATTCTATATGGGGCCCCAGTTAGTATCTTGGTTCAACAAGAAGCAAAGCTCTATTGCCTTATCTACAGCAGAAGCAGAATATGTGGCTGCCGCATCATGTTGCACTCAACTTCTTTGGATGATGCAAACCTTACAGTGCCTCAAACAAAGTCTGCACCCATGTCCCACCATTCCCTTATTATGATAATACAATTACCATTGATCTCTCAATAAGAATCTTGTGCCATTGAAATTAGCTTTATTATCAAATATGTTCCTACGTGAACAAGTGCTTAAACAAAAAGTGAAATTGGATATGTTCTCAAAAAGACAAGTTGCGATATCTTTACCAAATCTGCCCGGAGACGTTAATTATCTAGTGTTAGATGTTCTTTCTGTTCTCTGCCAATCAAAATAACAAATCTGCATAAATTTTAGAAGATGATAGTGGATACGCGGGTTTCCTGAAACACAGTCGCGTATATACGCGAGTTCCTGCACAGAAAACCGCGTATGTCTGATTGCTGACATTTTTTGCTTGGAGTCAGCTCTTTTCAGCACAGCTGCAGTGCTGTTTGGTATATCTGATACTGTTTGGTATCTATGGTGGTGTTCCAGTTCTCATAATTCTATTTCTCATATTGTTGACAAAGATGCCTTGATGTTTTGTTGGTGAAAGTGTTCAGGATGCACAAACTAAGGGGGAGCCTTAGTCATATGAAAAGAATGCATGGATGCACAGATTCAGGGGGAGCATTAGCGTTGCTGAGTATAATGCATTGTTGGCATTATGATGGTTCTGAAATATGTTCTCATGCTTGAGGACTTTCTGGTGTTGGTCTTAAATGGTCATTTTTTTAATTTGTTGAAAAAGTCTTGTTGAGACTCATGATG